>OY804577.1:40956865-41556865 GCA_963680875.1 Bathymodiolus brooksi
AACTTTATATGACAGTACTTGTGTTGGGTGTTTTTTTTTATTTTACTTAACTTTATATGACAGTACTTGTGTTGGGTGGGTTTTTTTTATTTTATTTAACTTTATATGACAGTACTTGTGTTGGGTGGTTTTTTTTTATTTTATTTAACTTTATATGACAGTACTTGTGTTGGGTGGTTTTTTTTTTATTTTATTTAACTTTATATGACAGTACTTGTGTTGGGTGGTTTTTTTTTATTTTATTTAACTTTATATGACAGTACTTGTGTTGGGTGGGTTTTTTTTTATTTTATTTAACTTTATATGACAGTACTTGTGTTGGGTGGTTTTTTTTTTATTTTATTTAACTTTATATGACAGTACTTGTGTTGGGTGGTTTTTTTTTATTTTATTTAACTTTATATGACAGTACTTGTGTTGGGTGGTTTTTTTTATTTTACTTAACTTTATATGACAGTACTTGTGTTGGGTGGGTTTTTTTTATTTTATTTAACTTTATATGACAGTACTTGTGTTGGGTGGTTTTTTTTTATTTTATTTAACTTTATATGACAGTACTTGTGTTGGGTGGTTTTTTTTTTATTTTATTTAACTTTATATGACAGTACTTGTGTTGGGTGGTTTTTTTTTTATTTTATTTAACTTTATATGACAGTACTTGTGTTGGGTGGGTTTTTTTTTATTTTATTTAACTTTATATGACAGTACTTGTGTTGGGTGGTTTTTTTTTTATTTTATTTAACTTTATATGACAGTACTTGTGTTGGGTGGTTTTTTTTTTATTTTATTTAACTTTATATGACAGTACTTGTGTTGGGTGGTTTTTTTTTTATTTTATTTAACTTTATATGACAGTACTTGTGTTGGGTGGTTTTTTTTTTATTTTATTTAACTTTATATGACAGTACTTGTGTTGGGTGGTTTTTTTTTTATTTTATTTAACTTTATATGACAGTACTTGTGTTGGGTGGTTTTTTTTATTTTACTTAACTTTATATGACAGTACTTGTGTTGGGTGGGTTTTTTTTATTTTATTTAACTTTATATGACAGTACTTGTGTTGGGTGGTTTTTTTTTATTTTATTTAACTTTATATGACAGTACTTGTGTTGGGTGGTTTTTTTTTATTTTATTTAACTTTATATGACAGTACTTGTGTTGGGTGGTTTTTTTTTATTTTATTTAACTTTATATGACAGTACTTGTGTTGGGTGGTTTTTTTTTATTTTATTTAACTTTATATGACAGTACTTGTGTTGGGTGGTTTTTTTTTTATTTTATTTAACTTTATATGACAGTACTTGTGTTGGG
This sequence comes from Bathymodiolus brooksi, assembly GCA_963680875.1. NCBI lineage: Eukaryota > Metazoa > Mollusca > Bivalvia > Mytilida > Modiolidae > Bathymodiolus > Bathymodiolus brooksi. Next base: position 40,958,177 of record OY804577.1, read on the forward strand.
TGGTTTTTTTTTTATTTTATTTAACTTTATATGACAGTACTTGTGTTGGGTGGGTTTTTTTTTATTTTATTTAACTTTATATGACAGTACTTGTGTTGGGTGGTTTTTTTTTATTTTATTTAACTTTATATGACAGTACTTGTGTTGGGTGGTTTTTTTTATTTTATTTAACTTTATATGACAGTACTTGTGTTGGGTGGTTTTTTTTTATTTTATTTAACTTTATATGACAGTACTTGTGTTGGGTGGTTTTTTTTTTATTTTATTTAACTTTATATGACAGTACTTGTGTTGGGTGGTTTTTTTTTATTTTATTTAACTTTATATGACAGTACTTGTGTTGGGTGGTTTTTTTTATTTTATTTAACTTTATATGACAGTACTTGTGTTGGGTGGTTTTTTTTTATTTTATTTAACTTTATATGACAGTACTTGTGTTGGGTGGTTTTTTTTATTTTATTTAACTTTATATGACAGTACTTGTGTTGGGTGGTTTTTTTTTATTTTATTTAACTTTATATGACAGTACTTGTGTTGGGTGGTTTTTTTTTATTTTATTTAACTTTATATGACAGTACTTGTGTTGGGTGGGTTTTTTTATTTTATTTAACTTTATATGACAGTACTTGTGTTGGGTGGTTTTTTTTTATTTTATTTAACTTTATATGACAGTACTTGTGTTGGGTGGTTTTTTTTTATTTTATTTAACTTTATATGACAGTACTTGTGTTGGGTGGGTTTTTTTTTATTTTATTTAACTTTATATGACAGTACTTGTGTTGGGTGTTTTTTTTTATTTTATTTAACTTTATATGACAGTACTTGTGTTGGGTGGTTTTTTTTTATTTTATTTAACTTTATATGACAGTACTTGTGTTGGGTGGTTTTTTTTTATTTTATTTAACTTTATATGACAGTACTTGTGTTGGGTGGGTTTTTTTTATTTTATTTAACTTTATATGACAGTACTTGTGTTGGGTGTTTTTTTTTATTTTATTTAACTTTATATGACAGTACTTGTGTTGGGTGGGTTTTTTTTATTTTATTTAACTTTATATGACAGTACTTGTGTTGGGTGGTTTTTTTTTATTTTATTTAACTTTATATGACAGTACTTGTGTTGGGTGGTTTTTTTTTTATTTTATTTAACTTTATATGACAGTACTTGTGTTGGGTGGTTTTTTTTTTATTTTATTTAACTTTATATGACAGTACTTGTGTTGGGTGGTTTTTTTTTTATTTTATTTAACTTTATATGACAGTACTTGTGTTGGGTGGGTTTTTTTTATTTTATTTAACTTTATATGACAGTACTTGTGTTGGGTGGTTTTTTTTTATTTTATTTAACTTTATATGACAGTACTTGTGTTGGGTGGTTTTTTTTATTTTATTTAACTTTATATGACAGTACTTGTGTTGGGTGGGTTTTTTTTATTTTATTTAACTTTATATGACAGTACTTGTGTTGGGTGGTTTTTTTTATTTTATTTAACTTTATATGACAGTACTTGTGTTGGGTGGTTTTTTTTATTTTATTTGACTTTATATGACAGTACTTGTGTTGGGTGGGTTTTTTTTATTTTATTTAACTTTATATGACAGTACTTGTGTTGGGTGGGTTTTTTTTTATTTTATTTAACTTTATATGACAGTACTTGTGTTGGGTGGTTTTTTTTTATTTTATTTAACTTTATATGACAGTACTTGTGTTGGGTGGTTTTTTTTTATTTTATTTAACTTTATATGACAGTACTTGTGTTGGGTGGTTTTTTTTATTTTATTTAACTTTATATGACAGTACTTGTGTTGGGTGGGTTTTTTTTTATTTTATTTAACTTTATATGACAGTACTTGTGTTGGGTGGGTTTTTTTTATTTTATTTAACTTTATATGACAGTACTTGTGTTGGGTGGGTTTTTTTTATTTTATTTAACTTTATATGACAGTACTTGTGTTGGGTGGGTTTTTTTTATTTTATTTAACTTTATATGACAGTACTTGTGTTGGGTGGGTTTTTTTTATTTTATTTAACTTTATATGACAGTACTTGTGTTGGGTGGGTTTTTTTTATTTTATTTAACTTTATATGACAGTACTTGTGTTGGGTGGTTTTTTTTTATTTTATTTAACTTTATATGACAGTACTTGTGTTGGGTGGTTTTTTTTTATTTTATTTAACTTTATATGACAGTACTTGTGTTGGGTGGGTTTTTTTTATTTTATTTAACTTTATATGACAGTACTTGTGTTGGGTGGGTTTTTTTTATTTTATTAACTTTATATGACAGTACTTGTGTTGGGTGGTTTTTTTTTATTTTATTTAACTTTATATGACAGTACTTGTGTTGGGTGGGTTTTTTTATTTTATTTAACTTTATATGACAGTACTTGTGTTGGGTGGTTTTTTTTTATTTTATTTAACTTTATATGACAGTACTTGTGTTGGGTGGTTTTTTTTTATTTTATTTAACTTTATATGACAGTACTTGTGTTGGGTGGGGTTTTTTTATTTTATTTAACTTTATATGACAGTACTTGTGTTGGGTGGTTTTTTTTTATTTTATTTAACTTTATATGACAGTACTTGTGTTGGGTGGGTTTTTTTTATTTTATTTAACTTTATATGACAGTACTTGTGTTGGGTGGTTTTTTTTTATTTTATTTAACTTTATATGACAGTACTTGTGTTGGGTGGTTTTTTTTTATTTTATTTAACTTTATATGACAGTACTTGTGTTGGGTGGTTTTTTTTTATTTTATTTAACTTTATATGACAGTACTTGTGTTGGGTGGGTTTTTTTTATTTTATTTAACTTTATATGACAGTACTTGTGTTGGGTGGTTTTTTTTTATTTTATTTAACTTTATATGACAGTACTTGTGTTGGGTGGTTTTTTTTTATTTTATTTAACTTTATATGACAGTACTTGTGTTGGGTGGTTTTTTTTATTTTATTTAACTTTATATGACAGTACTTGTGTTGGGTGGGTTTTTTTTATTTTATTTAACTTTATATGACAGTACTTGTGTTGGGTGGTTTTTTTTTATTTTATTTAACTTTATATGACAGTACTTGTGTTGGGTGGGTTTTTTTATTTTATTTAACTTTATATGACAGTACTTGTGTTGGGTGGTTTTTTTTTATTTTATTTAACTTTATATGACAGTACTTGTGTTGGGTGGTTTTTTTTTATTTTATTTAACTTTATATGACAGTACTTGTGTTGGGTGGGTTTTTTTTATTTTATTTAACTTTATATGACAGTACTTGTGTTGGGTGGGTTTTTTTTATTTTACTTAACTTTATATGACAGTACTTGTGTTGGGTGGTTTTTTTTTATTTTATTTAACTTTATATGACAGTACTTGTGTTGGGTGGGTTTTTTTTATTTTATTTAACTTTATATGACAGTACTTGTGTTGGGTGGTTTTTTTTTATTTTACTTAACTTTATATGACAGTACTTGTGTTGGGTGGTTTTTTTTTATTTTATTTAACTTTATATGACAGTACTTGTGTTGGGTGGGTTTTTTTTATTTTATTTAACTTTATATGACAGTACTTGTGTTGGGTGGGTTTTTTTTATTTTACTTAACTTTATATGACAGTACTTGTGTTGGGTGGTTTTTTTTTATTTTATTTAACTTTATATGACAGTACTTGTGTTGGGTGGGTTTTTTTTATTTTATTTAACTTTATATGACAGTACTTGTGTTGGGTGGTTTTTTTTTATTTTATTTAACTTTATATGACAGTACTTGTGTTGGGTGGTTTTTTTTTATTTTATTTAACTTTATATGACAGTACTTGTGTTGGGTGGTTTTTTTTATTTTATTTAACTTTATATGACAGTACTTGTGTTGGGTGGTTTTTTTTTATTTTATTTAACTTTATATGACAGTACTTGTGTTGGGTGGTTTTTTTTATTTTATTTAACTTTATATGACAGTACTTGTGTTGGGTGTTTTTTTTTTATTTTATTTAACTTTATATGACAGTACTTGTGTTGGGTGGTTTTTTTTTATTTTATTTAACTTTATATGACAGTACTTGTGTTGGGTGGGTTTTTTTTATTTTACTTAACTTTATATGACAGTACTTGTGTTGGGTGGGTTTTTTTTATTTTATTTAACTTTATATGACAGTACTTGTGTTGGGTGGGTTTTTTTTATTTTATTTAACTTTATATGACAGTACTTGTGTTGGGTGGGTTTTTTTTATTTTATTTAACTTTATATGACAGTACTTGTGTTGGGTGGTTTTTTTTTATTTTATTTAACTTTATATGACAGTACTTGTGTTGGGTGTTTTTTTTTATTTTATTTAACTTTATATGACAGTACTTGTGTTGGGTGGGTTTTTTTTATTTTATTTAACTTTATATGACAGTACTTGTGTTGGGTGGTTTTTTTTTATTTTATTTAACTTTATATGACAGTACTTGTGTTGGGTGGTTTTTTTTTATTTTATTTAACTTTATATGACAGTACTTGTGTTGGGTGGTTTTTTTTTTATTTTATTTAACTTTATATGACAGTACTTGTGTTGGGTGGTTTTTTTTTATTTTATTTAACTTTATATGACAGTACTTGTGTTGGGTGGTTTTTTTTTTATTTTACTTAACTTTATATGACAGTACTTGTGTTGGGTGGTTTTTTTTTATTTTACTTAACTTTATATGACAGTACTTGTGTTGGGTGGGTTTTTTTTATTTTATTTAACTTTATATGACAGTACTTGTGTTGGGTGTTTTTTTTTTATTTTATTTAACTTTATATGACAGTACTTGTGTTGGGTGGTTTTTTTTTTATTTTATTTAACTTTATATGACAGTACTTGTGTTGGGTGGTTTTTTTTTTATTTTATTTAACTTTATATGACAGTACTTGTGTTGGGTGGGTTTTTTTTATTTTATTTAACTTTATATGACAGTACTTGTGTTGGGTGGTTTTTTTTTATTTTATTTAACTTTATATGACAGTACTTGTGTTGGGTGGGTTTTTTTTATTTTATTTAACTTTATATGACAGTACTTGTGTTGGGTGGTTTTTTTTTATTTTATTTAACTTTATATGACAGTACTTGTGTTGGGTGGTTTTTTTTTATTTTATTTAACTTTATATGACAGTACTTGTGTTGGGTGGTTTTTTTTTATTTTATTTAACTTTATATGACAGTACTTGTGTTGGGTGGTTTTTTTTTATTTTATTTAACTTTATATGACAGTACTTGTGTTGGGTGGTTTTTTTTTATTTTATTTAACTTTATATGACAGTACTTGTGTTGCGTGGGTTTTTTTTATTTTATTTAACTTTATATGACAGTACTTGTGTTGGGTGGGTTTTTTTTATTTTATTTAACTTTATATGACAGTACTTGTGTTGGGTGGGTTTGTTTTATTTTATTTAACTTTATATGACAGTACTTGTGTTGGGTGGTTTTTTTTATTTTATTTAACTTTATATGACAGTACTTGTGTTGGGTGGTTTTTTTTTATTTTATTTAACTTTATATGACAGTACTTGTGTTGGGTGGTTTTTTTTTATTTTATTTAACTTTATATGACAGTACTTGTGTTGGGTGGTTTTTTTTTATTTTATTTAACTTTATATGACAGTACTTGTGTTGGGTGGTTTTTTTTTATTTTATTTAACTTTATATGACAGTACTTGTGTTGGGTGGGTTTTTTCTTTTATTTACTGGGTTATCTCTCATATATTTGTTAACATTTCACTTTAAGCAAAAACACCCCCTGAATATCTATAACATCTAGTACATGCAATCTATTTGGTTTATGACTTTTATCTTGGAACTTTTTATATTTAATCTTGGTTTATTGACAATAATGATTCATTGATAAAAAGAGTTTCAAAGCAATGTGTTTTCCTGTATTTTAGTGTGAAAGAAATAAGTAGAATTTGAAAATAAAAATGTAAAAACCTGTTACAAATGTGTAATAGTTAAATTCCAATAAAAATTTTTAATTTAGAATAACTTTTCTGTACATAAAATAAATTAACTACAACAGCATATTTAATCAAAGGTTTTAAAACTCAAAAATGAATTTCATGGGCTATAATCATCTGATTTCATTTATGGCAACAGATGCATTAGTATGAACAAATTAATAGAGATTTCTACACAATACAATTAACAAAAGGACATTATATATATATTACTTATTCAGAAGATAAAATTATATAATATTTGACAATAAAAATAAAACACTTGTTTTACATTCTGTATTCTCTCTACAAACATTAAACTGTTAAATGTAAAGGGTTAAACACAATTCACTAAATTGATAAGCATGGGTGAAAATAGATGAAAAATTTAAATAACATGGTTTCAGTTAGCTAGGCATTTATATAAAAATAGGAAAAGATATAAAATTCCCTTTTACTCATTTAACTCGAAGTGATCATTAATACTGCCTTATATTCACTACATCTATATATCATACAAAATATATATTTTACTTGGGTGAAGAAAATAAAACGACATTCCAATATATAAAAATGACTGGTAGACTAAATGGTCAATTTCTATTATATTGAAAACCTTATGTAACCTTATTGTCACTTGGTGAAAGTGAAATGAACATCTCATGCATGCTTGGGTTCTGGTGACATATTCAAATAAGGTAATCACATGACAGTGAAATGTAAATAAAACCACATGTGTTGTTGTTATTGTTTACACTGGAAGTTGGTAACAACAAGCATATCCACATTTGGTACAAATATTTAACATAGAGACCTAATGGGCAACTTTTGGAAAATAGTGTAAAAATTCTGAAATTATTTGTCGGAGTAGGTAGATGATATACAAGTAAATGTGTGAAGAAACTAGAGGCTCAGCACTGAGCTGAGACTGTGTCGCTCACCTTTCATTCTGCTCTGAGGAAACTTAATACAGAACTTTCCATAGCCTATAGGTGCTCCCACCAAATTTCGGTTCGTTTTGGCAAAGCAGTTTCAGAGAAGAAGATTTCTAGAAAGCGACCAATCTAAAACAAGAATTGCCTGTGGCAGCCATGCTTGTTAATGGATCAAAACGAAATGAGCAATCTCTATAGAGGACCTTCCATAGATGCTTCTTACCAAGTTTCATATCATTTGGCCAAGCGGTTTCAGACGAAAAGCTGTTTTAGAAATTGAACAATAAGAAATAAGAATTGCCTATGACAGCCATGTTTGTTAACAGATCAAAATGGAATGAGCAATTCACATAGAGGACTTTCCATAGTTGCTTCCTACCAAGTTTCGGTCTATTTGGCCGAGCTGTGTCAGAGTAGGAGATTTTTAGAAATTGACCAATCAGAAAAAAGAATTGTCTGTGGTGGCCATGTTTGTTAATAGATCGGGACAGAATGAGCAATATTTATAGAGGACCTTCCATAGATGCTTCCTACCAAGTTTCGGTTCATTTGGCCATGTGGTTTCAGAGGAGAAGATTTTTAGAAATAGACCAATCAGAAAAAAAGAATCGCCTGTGGTGGCCATGTTTGTTAATGGAATTGGAACGAAATGAGCAATCTTTATAGAAGACCTTCCATAGATGCTTCCTACCAAGTTTCAGTTCATTTGGCTGAGAGGTTTTAGAGGCATTATAAATAATGTATCTGTAATTCAATTCATAGTATCTATATTTAAATTAGAGTTATCTCCCTTTCCAAACAAAACAGATTTTTTTTTTTAGAAAGCATACAATCATAAACATGAATTGCCTGTGGTGGCCATGTTTGTTAATGGATCGGGATGAAATTAGCAATCTTTATAGAGGACCTTCCATAGATGCTTCCTACCAAGTTTCGGTTCATTTGGCTAAGCGGTTTCAGAGGAGAAGATTTTTAAAATTAGGCCAATCAGAAACAAGAATTGCCTGTGGTGGCCATGTTTGTTAATGGATCGGGATGAAATTAGCAATCTTTATAGAGGACCTTCCATAGATGCTTTCTACCAAGTTTCAGTTCATTTGGCTGAGGGGTTTTAGAGGCATATATATCTGTAATTCAATTCATAGTATCTATATTTAAATTAGAGTTATCTCCCTTTCCAAACAAAACAGATTTTTTTTAGAAAGCATACAATCATAAACTTGACTTACCTGTGGCAGCCATGTGTGTTAATGGATCGGGATGAAATTAGCAATCTTTATAGAGGACCTTCCATAGATGCTTCCTACCAATTTTTGGTTCATTTGGCTAAGCGGTTTCAGAGGAGAAGATTTTTAAAATTAGGCCATTCAGAAACAAGAATTGCCTGTGGTGGCCATGTTTGTTAATGGATCGGGATGAAATTAGCAATCTTTATAGAGGACCTTCCATAGATGCTTCCTACAAATTTTCGGTTCATTTGGCTAAGCGGTTTCAGAGGAGAAGATTTTTTAAATTAGGCTAATCAGAAACAAGAATTGCCTCTGGTGGCCATGTTTGTTAATGGATCGAGATGAAATTAGCAATCTTTATAGAGGACCTTCCATAGATGCTTCCTACCAAGTTTCAGTTCATATGGCTGAGGGGTGTCAGAGGAGAAGATTAAAATGTGAAAAGTTAACGGACGACGGACGTCAAGTGATGGCAAAAGCTCACATTGCCTTTGGCAAGGTGAGCTAAAAAATCAATAAGTTGAACTGTTGATTTTTAATTATTTCTTTAGGCCTGTTTTGGCTGACCAAACGGACTATACATTGTATTTGTGTTTACAGTTTGCTAACAGTTTATTTCAAAATAATTAGATCATGTCAACATCAATGTCATAGAATTGTTCAATTATGATGAAAAAGAAAGGCTCCTGATTATTTACAATTCACCAAACAAAACCAGTGTGAACACAAACAAATGTAGTTGCTCTGTATTTGGAAAACAGATTGAGAAGCATTGCAAACCCATATTTGGTTCAATAGATATGGTGAAATGATTTCCTTCACACTGCATTCAAACATTATTTTGCCATTTACATTTACTTTTACAATTAGTTGAACAGAGATTAATTGGCAGATAACAAACAAAGTAAGAATAGAGAGTGTTACTCAAATATATAGAGGAAAATTTTACAAACTAGTACATTTATAACATTGGGTGGGACAGAATTCAGACAAAACTTATCCTTGGGTGGGACAGTATTCAGATAAAACTTGTCCTTGGGTGGGACAGTATTCAGATAAAACTTGTCCTTGGGTGGGAAAGAATTCAGACAAAACTTATCCTTAGGTGGGACAGTATTCAAATAAAACTTATCCTTGGGTAGAACAGTATTCAGATAAAACTTGTCCTTGGGTGGGACAGAATTCAGATAAAACTTGTCATAGACATTCTCCTTGGGTGGGACAGAATTCAGACAAAACTTGTCCTAAACATTCTTCTTGGGTGGAATAGAATTCAGATCAAACTTGTCCTAAACAGTCTCCTTGGGTGGGACAGAATTCAGACAAAACTTGTCCTAAACAACAGAATTCAGACAAAACTTTTCCTAAACATTCTTCTTGGGTGGGACATAATTCAGACAAAACTTGTCCTAAACAACAGAATTCAGACAAAACTGTTCCTAAACATTCTTCTTGGGTGGGACAGAATTCAGACAAAACTTGTCCTTAACATTCTTCTTGGGTGGAACAGAATTCAGACAAAACTTGTCCTTAACATTCTTCTTGGGTGGAACAGAATTCAGACAAAACTTGTCCTTAACATTCTTCTTGAAGGGAACAGAATTCAGACACAACTTGTCCTTAACATTCTTCTTGGGTGGAACAGAATTCAGACAAAACTTGTCCTTAACATTCTTCTTGGGTGGGACAGAATTCAGACAAAACTTGTCCTTAACATTCTTCTTGAAGGGAACAGAATTCAGACAAAACTTGTCCTTAACATTCTTCTTGAAGGGAACAGAATTCAGACAAAACTTGTCCTTAACATTCTTCTTGGGTGGAACAGAATTCAGACAAAACTTGTCCTTAACATTCTTCTTGGGTGGAACAGAATTCAGACAAAACTTGTCCTTAACATTCTTCTTGCAGGGAACAGAATTCAGACAAAACTTGTCCTTAACATTCTTCTTGGGTGGAACAGAATTCAGACAAAACTTGTCCTAAACAACAGAATTCAGACAAAACTGTTCCTAAACATTCTTCTTGGGTGGGACAGAATTCAGACAAAACTTGTCCTTAACATTCTTCTTGGGTGGGACAGAATTTTATATGAAACTTGTCCTAAACATTCTCCTTTGGTGGGACAGAATTCAGACAAACTTTTCTTTGGGTGGTATATAATTCAGACAAAACTTGTCCTTAACATTCTTCTTGGGTGGGACAGAATTCAGACAAAACTTGTCCTTAACATTCTTCTTGAAGGGAACAGAATTCAGACAAAACTTGTCCTTAACATTCTTCTTGAAGGGAACAGAATTCAGACAAAACTTGTCCTTAACATTCTTCTTGGGTGGAACAGAATTCAGACAAAACTTGTCCTTAACATTCTTCTTGAAGGGAACAGAATTCAGACAAAACTTGTTCTTAACATTCTTCTTGAAGGGAACAGAATTCAAACACAACTTGTCCTTAACATTCTTCTTGGGTGGGACAGAATTCAGACAAAACTTGTCCTTAACATTCTTCTTGAAGGGAACAGAATTCAGACAAAACTTGTCCTTAACATTCTTCTTGAAGGGAACAGAATTCAGACAAAACTTGTCCTTAACATTCTTCTTGGGTGGAACAGAATTCAGACAAAGCTTGTCGTTAACATTCTTCTTGGGTGGAACAGAATTCAGACAAAACTTGTCCTTAACATTCTTCTTGGGTGGAACAGAATTCAGACAAAACTTGTCCTTAACATTCTTCTTGGGTGGAACAGAATTCAGACAAAACTTGTCCTTAACATTCTTCTTGGGTGGAACAGAATTCAGACAAAACTTGTCCTTAACATTCTTCTTGGGTGGAACAGAATTCAGACAAAACTTGTCCTTAACATTCTTCTTGAAGGGAACAGAATTCAGACAAAACTTGTCCTTAACATTCTTCTTGGGTGGGACAGAATTCAGACAAAACTTGTCCTTAACATTCTTCTTGAAGGGAACAGAATTCAGACAAAACTTGTCCTTAACATTCTTCTTGGGTGGGACAGAATTTTATATGAAACTTGTCCTTAACATTCTCCTTTGGTGGGACAGAATTCAGACAAACTTTTCTTTGGGTGGTATATAATTCAGACAAAACTTGTCCTTAACATTCTTCTTGGGTGGGACAGAATTCAGACAAAACTTGTCCTTAACATTCTTCTTGAAGGGAACAGAATTCAGACAAAACTTGTCCTTAACATTCTTCTTGAAGGGAACAGAATTCAGACAAAACTTGTCCTTAACATTCTTCTTGAAGGGAACAGAATTCAGACAAAACTTGTCCTTAACATTCTTCTTGGGTGGAACAGAATTCAGACAAAACTTGTCCTTAACATTCTTCTTGAAGGGAACAGAATTCAGACAAAACTTGTCCTTAACATTCTTCTTGAAGGGAACAGAATTCAGACAAAACTTGTCCTTAACATTCTTCTTGGGTGGAACATAATTCAGACAAAACTTGTCCTTAACATTCTTCTTGGGTGGAACAGAATTCAGACAAAACTTGTCCTTAACATTCTTCTTGGGTGGAACAGAATTCAGACAAAACTTGTCCTTAACATTCTTCTTGAAGGGAACAGAATTCAGACAAAACTTGTCCTTAACATTCTTCTTGGGTGGAACAGAATTCAGACAAAACTTGTCCTTAACATTCTTCTTGAAGGGAACAGAATTCAGACAAAACTTGTCCTTAACATTCTTCTTGGGTGGGACAGAATTTTATATGAAACTTGTCCTTAACATTCTCCTTTGGTGGGACAGAATTCAGACAAACTTTTCTTTGGGTGGTATATAATTCAGACAAAACTTGTCCTTAACATTCTTCTTGGGTGGGACAGAATTCAGACAAAACTTGTCCTTAACATTCTTCTTGAAGGGAACAGAATTCAGACAAAACTTGTCCTTAACATTCTTCTTGAAGGGAACAGAATTCAGACAAAACTTGTCCTTAACATTCTTCTTGAAGGGAACAGAATTCAGACAAAACTTGTCCTTAACATTCTTCTTGAAGGGAACAGAATTCAGACAAAACTTGTCCTTAACATTCTTCTTGGGTGGAACATAATTCAGACAAAACTTGTCCTTAACATTCTTCTTGGGTGGAACAGAATTCAGACAAAACTTGTCCTTAACATTCTTCTTGGGTGGAACAGAATTCAGACAAAACTTGTCCTTAACATTCTTCTTGAAGGGAACAGAATTCAGACAAAACTTGTCCTTAACATTCTTCTTGGGTGGAACAGAATTCAGACAAAACTTGTCCTTAACATTCTTCTTGAAGGGAACAGAATTCAGACAAAACTTGTCCTTAACATTCTTCTTGGGTGGGACAGAATTTTATATGAAACTTGTCCTAAACATTCTCCTTTGGTGGGACAGAATTCAGACAAACTTTTCTTTGGGTGGTATAGAATTCAGACAAAACTTGTCATAAACTTTCTCCTTGGGTGGGAGAGAATTCAGACAAAACTTCTCCTCGGATGGGATAAAATTCGGACAAAACTTCTCCTTGGGTAGGACAGAATTCAGACAAAACTTCTCCTCTATCAAAGCTTCACATGGAAGAACAACTGGTTTCGAAGTTCACATTATGTCAATTTATCAAATTGTCTCTACTATGATAAGATTTTTATTTATTTTTTATTAATATGTCAAATCTTTTATAATTATCATTTATTGATGATTTGTACATTTTACCTTTGACCTTTACACACTATAATATATAATATCATTTGACAAGCATGATATGAAAAACTGTCAATGATATTTATGAAGCTGCCTTCACAAATCCTCCTACATAAACATACTATCATTCATATATCTTCTTCCAAATGGACTTTTCAATGCATCTCAACATTGCCTTGAGAAATCCATTATCACAAAACAGTTATGCGAGTGAGCGAGTATTTAGTGCCAAGTGAGCAATAGTTCAGTTATATTATGGTGAGAACAAGTTACTTTTTGATGAGATGATAATGATGTCTGTTTAATACTAGATCATTAGGTTGAGTTGGATATCAATAAAAGATGTCTCACAGAGTACATGATGAAGGTTATTCCAGATATTAGATATCTATGTTATCATCAGTCAACCAATATCAAATTGTCCATTGATGAAAAAGATATACATAGAGCATCATGACATAGGCATCTCTTAGAATAAATTAGAATACATGTTGGCTTTAAACTACTGAACATATTTCTTTGAAATGTGAAACACTTGTAAAGGAAGATAACTCTCTTTACTGGTGGTTGGTTTGGTTGCTTTATTGTGCTCAACACCACTTTCAACAATATTTCAGTTATATAATGGTGGTCAGTTTTAATTGGTGGAGGAAACCAGAGTGCCCGGAGAAAACCACCGACCTGTCGCAAGTCACTGACAAACTTTATCACATAATGTTGTATCAAGTACACCTCACAACTTTAGTGGTGATAGGCACTGATTGCACACTTTCTTTACTGAACAAATGCTAACAAATAAATATTGTGCTATATTATTTGTTCCTTCTATGAATTGTAGCCATTATGAGATATGAAATATCAAGAAGAAACCTAAACATCAAATGACAAAGAAATAAACAATCACCAAGTGTTTTCAACAATGTAGTTTTAAATTATATATCTTAATTTTTTTAAACTTGGAATTACAAAGTAAATGCAGCTCATATCCATTATTATTAGTTAATTTTAATTTATTATTATCATTATATAAAATAAATAATTTATAAATAAATTACATTGCAGAAACATCCAATTACCAGACTACTAGAAACCCATATGGAAACATCAGTAAATATGAAATTTCAGTCGATCGGTGATCCAATCAAACCAGCCAATTTATACTGGACAAAAAAAGTTAAGGATCATATTTTTGAATTGGTTCCAAAAAAAATATGAATGCAATTTTGACCATTTGTTTTCTCCATATTTTCTTCCATATGTTTACAATACAGCAATGTTACCTGTAGGCCCGTGCATTTCATGTGTAAATGATTACACGAATGAATACTGATACAGGGTCAAAAACAAAGTGTTTCAACATGTCTACAGAGTTGACTGTGATGTTTATTGAAACACATTTGTGAAGTTTTCGATAATTGTCAACATTCTACTGACATTTCACATGATGAGGGGTCATTTAACAGGTAATGAGGCAGCCCACGCAATAGGCATGCTCCAAGTTGATCAAGTTCAAAGAGCTGTTGCTTGACATTTTAATGTCTCCTAAAGTGTCATCTCAAGGTTATGGAATTGATTCCAACACACTGGCAATGTTGCAGAGAGACCAAGGTCAGGCCGTCCGAGGAAAATGACGGTGTGCCAAGATCGTTATCTCTCCAATATGGCAAAGCGGCAGAGGTTCCAGAGTGCTGTTAGGCTCAATTCTGACTTCTGTACAGCTACAGAAGTACGTGTGTCATCACAAACAGTCAGAAACAGACTGCATACAGCTAATCTGCGTGCCTACCGACCAGCAGTTCGTCCCATATTGACCTTGAGACACCGAACAGCGTGCTAGCAGTGGGCAAGAGCCCATGTGAATTGGCAACTGCGTCACTGGACTCCACTTTTTACAGACGAGTCACGTTTCTGTGTAGACTTTCATGATGGACTCATGCCAGGTGAACGTTATGCCGACTGCAGTGTAACTGAACACGATAGTTTCGGGGGTGGTTCTGTGATGGTTTGGGCTGGTGTCAGTATCAACGGTAAAACTGACTTACACGTGATTGCTGGAAATCTTTAAGGTGTAAGATACAGAGATGAGATATTACACCCTATTGTGAGACCTTACGCGGGTGCTGTTGGTGACGGTTTCATTTTAATGGACGACAATGGTGGTCCTCACAGAGCTCGTGTAGTGACTGATTACCTCGAGAATGAAACGATCGAGCGAATGGAGTGGCCAAGTTGTTCACCGGACATGAATCCGATTGAACATGCCTGGGACATGCTACAGAAGGCTGTTTCTACACGTCCGATACTCCCAAACAACCGACAGGAGCTTTCAGTCGCACTGATTGAAGAGTGGACAAGATTGCCACAACTCTGCTTCAGGTGACTTATCCGTAGCATGCAGAGACGTTGTCACGCAGTAATTCGGGCTCGTGGTGGACATACTGCCTACTGAAGAGCTTCTCAGACTGTTTAACGGACAAACTGTGAACGTTCCACCCTAACACGGTGTTGTTTTTCATTCTGTTTTTCAGGGGTGTTTGACATTCGAAGCTGCTCCCACTTAATGCTTCAATGATTTTTTATAAACACAATGAAAATGGTTTTGTTTATTGTTATTGATTGTTGAATCATATTTATTTTGAAAATTATTGTTATTTGTTAAGAATAAAACAATTTATAAAATATGATCCTTAACTTTTTTTGTCCAGTGTATATAGGATATAAATATTCCTGTTTACAGGTTGGTTGGGTCTGTGCTGCTCATCTTTTTAGTTTTCTGTGTTGCTTTTTTGTTTTGTTTTGTTCGTCTTCATTATGCATCTTGTACCCAATGTGTCCTGTGTCTCTGGATTATACATTCTTAATTGCCCCCTTCTATTTTTCTAAAGTTTATCTACATTCTCAAAAGGTTAAGAGGACATTACATTCCTTCCAAAAGTTGACAATACATAGATTTCTCAATTACCACCTAAGTCTGAATAATAAAATGATGATGTTTTATATGTCATGTTATTTGTTTTGTTACAAGAGAAACAATATTTAAATTTTAAATATCCTGTTTTTATATATAAATACAAAACTACATTCAATGAGAAAAGGGAAGTAAGACAGATTACTTACCTGCTCAGTTTCTACAAAGTTTGCACATGCTCCAGAATGTTCTAAACCCCTCTTTTTTGAGCGTGTACCTAAATAATAAATTTAAACTATAATAGTAATATCAAATTAACAAAATTGATCAGAAAGTTTAATGTACTGTAGAATCTTGCTATCTAAAACTTGAAGTAAATCTAAAACATCCTGCAATATAAGTTGGTAGCTTGATGATTTTATCTAATTTTAAGAAAGACTGTTGGTCCTTTTGACATCACCACAATCAGGTTCACCTGAGGTCACTCCTGGTTTATGGTGGGATCTGTGTTCTTCATCTGTTTTGTTTTCTGTGTTGTGTTTTTTGTTTTGTTTGTCTTAATTCTGTGTCTTGTGCCCCATGTTGTATCTCAATTGTCCATTCTTGATTGACCCATTGGTTCTCTCTAATGGTTATTTACTGAGCAATTTAGTATTTGCAAATCTCATTTAAAACAAATAATGTAATTTTCCATTAGTCATCAAGATTTAGTACCTAACATATGAAAATGCTGTATTTTGATTGGATATTCAGTGTGTACTATTTTTGAACAGTACGCTTGACAATGGGTGACTATACCTAGCGACTATACCAGTTTCAAACGATTTTCCGCTGGGACCATACCTGTGGCATAGATTTTCCCACGTAATTTTTATATATTTTGGTCAAGATTTATCTCCCTTAAAATAGACTCACGCTGTAGTCTGCTGTCCACATGGTCAGGTTTGGCAATGCAAAAAATGTTACTTTGTAAATGTTATTATTATTAATATATTGAATTTTGTTATTATTATTAATATATTGAATTTTGTTATTATTATTATTATTATATTGAATTTGAGTGTGTTTTTCTTTTATGTCTGGAATGGGATGTTATGTACTAAATATATTATTGTCTTCTCCCTCGAGAACAGTTTTCCTATGGCGTTGTCTGGTGAGGTATAGTACCCTCGACGTTGGCTCAGGCACTATACCTCACCAGACTACACTATAGGAGAACAGTTCCCTCAGGAGTAGACAATAATAGAAAAAAAATTCTGATATGCTTCAAAATTGCATTTAACCTACATAATATTTAGCTATTCTGATTTCTTGTGTGTGAAATCTTTCTGAACAAAAACGATTTCTTGTGTGTAAACCCAGGCCAGACAAATCTTTCTGAACAAAAACGATTTCTTGTGTTTGAACCCAGGCCAGACAAATCTTTCTGAACAAAAATGATTTCTTGTGTGTGAACCCAGGCCAGACAAATCTTTCTGAACAAAAACGATTTCTTGTGTTTGAACCCAGGCCAGACAAATGTTTCTGAACAAAAACGATTTCTTGTGTGTGAACCCAAGCTAGACAAATGTTTCTGAACAAAAATGATTTCCTGTGTGTGAACCCAGGCCAGACATATGTTTCTGAACAAAAACGATTTCTTGTGTATGAAACCAGGCCAGACACATGTTGCTGAACAAACAAAAAATTCTTGTGTGTGAACCCAGGCCAGACAAATCTTTTGGAACAAAAACCGCAATATCCTAAATTACTGTATGTGTTGTTCAGTATGCAACATTTTCAAATCCAATAATTTGCTTGAATATTAATAATATGATACACATATCTATGAATAATTTTTTTTTTAAATAACAAAATGCATATCAATGAAAAAAACCTTTACATCTGAATTAAAATGACTGTTTTATAGACAACATATGTACATTGTTGGCAAATATAAAATTTATTTGTACGAGCTTTAGAAACATGAAGAAGAGCGAGCCTTGAGGTGAGCGCCAATAAATATTATATTCTTTTACATTCGCCCTTGTCTCTTCGAGGGTATTATATAGCATATTATTTTGTGCTGTCCAGCAAGATATGCATAACAATCTCTATTCAAAGAGGTCAAATCATGACCCCGTGTCGGTGACCTCGGTGGTATAAGTACCTGGATTACACGTCGAACCGGCCATTATATTATTTTGAGACAGCAAGGTGTGCACGTATTTACTATTGTTTGTTTGCTCGAGACATTGTTGACATGTTGTCTTTCGCTGTATACATGCGAGTTTATCTAGTGTAACTTTTCATTATCGTAAAGGTTTGTTAATTTTGTTACTTGCATTTTGCAAAAATTATTAATTTATTTTCCGTAAAAATTACGGCCGACTGAAAAGGCCGACAGATATTTTTACTTCGACTGCCTGAAATAGTCACTTGTTTGTATTTATTAATAAAAGATAATTTTGTGTTAGACGAGGTCTAACTTCAATGTTACACCAAATTAGTACGGTGTTTATTGTTTTTAACACGAGGTGTTATATTCAGATAATATATCGATACACGTGGTTGTATGCGAATAGAAATGGCCAATTCGGAAATGAATAGTGACGTTCTGTTTTGTGGTTCAGATTATGAGGATAGTTTTATCCATGAAATGTTTAATGTAACTATACAGAAGCTTGATAGTCCCTCTGACAAAGTAATAACAAGGTCGTCTTTACCTCTTACTAAAAATAATATTATCAAAGGTACGACTAATAACCGCAAAGCACCTGTACAAAAAGGGACCAAAACTAAAATTGTCAAAAAGAATCCTGTTAAAAAATCAAATATAAATGCTAATATTGGTAGTATTCCTGATCTTGAGGTACTCAGATCTCAGTTAGGCATTGATATATTAGTCAGAAATATTGCCTCTTTGACAAGCATTGTCAGTAACATTAATCAGCCTACTTCTACTGTTGATAATAATAAAAAAAAACAGCCTCCAATCTCTTCTGATCGTACTTCTCGTCCTTCAGCTACTGTTGGTCCTCCCACTGATGAAGTTGTTTATGAAACTGAGGAAACATCAATTGTTGATGTACCAGTAGAAGATAACTATTATCCATTTGTTCAGATCCCAGATTATTCCCCAATTCTGTTTGATCTGGATGATTTTAATCTTCATTATCTTGACAATACTACAAATGTTAACCCACAGAAAGCTTTTCAAGATGCTTTTGAAAATCCCAGTGAGACTGGGAGTAGTAGTAGTGTAAGTAATATGGCACATGTTACAGTAAATGAACCTGAAGATCAAGTATGGAATATTCCCCAGCTTAACACTGAGGAACCAGAGGCTCCCAGGAGCCTGTAATCGCTCACCTAGATCAAAGCTGCTTTCAATAACAACGCAACTGCACTGTGGTGGCCATCTTGGTGGGAGAGCGTGACTGCCGGACACAATTTTGGAAGAAGACCATCCAATTACTATTCCATCAAAGTTCGGTTCTAATTGAGCTACTGGTTCCAGACAAGATGGTTTTTATGTGAATTTCTCATAGGGTCCTATGTTTAACTAAGTTCAGCTGTGCAGCCATCTTGGTCAGAGGGCGGGAACACCAGACACAATTTAGGAAGAGGACCATCCAATGACTATTTTATCAAAGTTTGGTTCCAATTGAGCAACTGGTTCCAGACAAGAAGATTTTTATGTGAATTTCCCATAGGGTCCTATGTTAAGCTAAGTTCGGCTGTGGGGGCCATCTTGGTTGAAGAGCCGAACCGCCGGACACATTTTTGGAAGAGAACCATCCAATGACTATCTCATCAAAATTTAGTTCTTAGAGCAAATTGTTTCAGACAAGAAGATTTTTATGGGAATTTCCCATAGGGTCCTATGTTAAATTAAGTTCGGTTGTGGTGGCCATCTTGGTTGGAGGTCTGAAATGCCAGACACAATTTTGGAAGGGGACCACCCAAGGATCATTTCAGCAAAGTTTGGTTGAGATTGGCTCAGTAGTTTCAGAGGACAAGATTTTTTTTTAATTTCATCCCCCCTTTTTTTTTTTTTTTTAAAGTGTGAAATTTTTATTGAAATCTGTACATTTGTTAGTTGAATACATAAAGTAGCGGTACCTTATCCCGGCCTCGTTAACATTAGTAAAGCACATAACATATAAAGATGTTAGTATTTGTTAGTAATTTATATACAGAATGGCATACTATTTCTATTAGAATAACATGACAGAAAATACCAAATAATGTGATTCCACATAAAGATGAGTTTTTCAATCATAATAAACCAAATTAACAAATATACAGATAATCAAAAAATAGGGTTTTAAGTAGCTATAGAAGTAAAAGAAAAAAATGGAAAAAGTTTAATTTATTGAGTTTTTTAAGGCATAAAAATAATTTTTAAAGAGAAAGAAAAAGTTTTTTAATTTGCTTTGATGAATAGGTAATTTTAGCATTCATAAAAACAAAAGGCTATTTCTTTTCTATCATGTTATATACAGAATGAATATTTGTATAAATCTTTATATCTAATTAAACAGTAAAGTGAAAGCATTCCATATCTGGTTGAAAAAATCAATTTTTTTATTTTTAATAGCAATAGATTTCTCAATGTTATATAGTGACTGTATTTTCCTCTGCATTGTGACCAATGATAATTTTTTCTGAAAATATTTACAGTTAAAAATATACTGCTTTATTTGTAATAAAATGAGGTTGATAGCATCTCCTCGAGACGATTTTGAAGTATCACCAAAAAGAAAAAATTGCATAGTAAATGGAATACTAACACCATTTGACAATAACCAAGAATCAATTTCATCAATAAAAGCTTGTACAATCTCACAGTTCCAAAATAAATGTTCTATAGTTTCCTCATCTTCCTGACAAAAAGTACAAAAGGCATTGTCTTTTACTTTAATTTTATACAGCAATTTATTTGTTCCTAGGATACGTTGGTTAATTCTGTACTGTAACCATTGTAGTTTGGTATTTTGTGTGACTATAAAAGGTAGTTTGAATATTTCTCTCCATTTCGTTTCATCTAAACCTAAGGCTAAAATTTCCTCCCACTTTTTCTGACCATTTGACACTATGTTATTCCTTATTAGTAACAAATACATATCTTTAGTTCCCCTTTTACTCTTCAAAATGGTCTTAACAAACGAAGGAATAAATGGGGTAAGTAGCTTATAACTATTATACACATTTTGTTTTCCAGCATGTTTTACAGCTGAAATTATACTATTAAATTTCATAATATTTTTTGAAATGTTAAATTTTTCCTCTAATTGATCAATGGAGAGAAATTTTCCATCTTCTGACATAATATCATTAACAAAACAAATACCTTTTCTGAACCAGTCTTCATAGAATACTGGTTTGTTTTCTATTTTTATAGTTTTGTTCATCCACAGTGGAGAAGACAAAAAATATTCCCATGTAAAGTTTTCTTCTTTATCAATAAAGGTGTTCCAAGCATGGAACACATCTTTCCAAAATTTATTTTTTACAACATTTTCTTTTATGTAAGAAATATAACCATTACCAAAATTTAATAATTTTTCCTGATTTATTGTCGAAAATAAGATATTATCCCATTTACCTTCAGTTCGAAATAGCTTTCTTACCCAGGTTGTTTTTAGGGCTAAAATAGATAAATTTAGATTAATCATTTTTAATCCTCCTTCACAGAAGTCTTTTTGTAACAATTCCTTTTTAACTCTGTGCACAGGTGAACTCCATATAAAGGTAAAAATAAGCTCGTTCACCTTCTTTAAGATGTCTTGAGTAGGATTAGGCAATGTAATGATTAGGTGATTTAAGACAGGTAAAATCAGAGTTTTCACAACAGTAATCTTTCCAATGACAGTAAGATTCCTTTTTGACCATATCTTAATTAGTTTTTTTATTTGCAAAATT
The DNA here is from genome assembly GCA_963680875.1 of Bathymodiolus brooksi. Lineage (NCBI taxonomy): Eukaryota > Metazoa > Mollusca > Bivalvia > Mytilida > Modiolidae > Bathymodiolus > Bathymodiolus brooksi. The sequence continues at coordinate 40,979,792 of OY804577.1, forward strand.
CTCTCATTATAATTAATATTTACAATTTTATCCAAATCAACATCAAAATTAATACCCAATAGCTTGAAGGATGTTTTACCCCAGGATAAGTTTCTGTGTTGACCTAAAGTGTCATTACTGTATTTTTTACTCCCAATCCATACTACTTGTGTCTTGGGAAAATTAATGTTTAGCCCAGAGAGTTTTGCATACCAATCTAATTCAAGTAAAGCTTCATTTAGAGACTTTTCACTGCCATCTAAAATTAATGATGTGTCATCTGCAAACTGTGATAACTTATGTTCAATCCTTGTCACATTTATACCACCAATATTTGTATTACCCCGTATCTTAATGGCTAAAATTTCTGCACATAAAATAAAAAGATATGGCGATAACGGATCACCTTGTCTACAACCACAGCCTATTTGAAAAAATTCTGAAAGATTACCACCCTGAATGACTGCTGATGATATATTATTATAAAATACTTTAACCCAGTTTATAATAGATTCCCCAAAGTTGAAAAATTTTAATACAGATAAAAGAAAGTCCCAAGATATAGAATCAAATGCCTTTTCAAAGTCTATCAAAAGTAACAAACCAGGTATGTCGTTTTCTTCTGTAAATTGTAGCATATCATAGATTAATCTAATGTTATCTCCAATGTATCTTCCACTAATAAAACCTGTTTGATCTAAATCAATCAACTTTTCCAGAACTCTCTTCAATCTACTAGCAATAACACCAGAACCAATTTTGTATACAGTATTCAGTAGTGATATTGGTCTCCAATTTTTGAGAAAGTGTCTTGGTTTGTTATCTTTTGGTAAACATGTAATGATTCCCTGTTTTTGAGTTACTGATAGCTCACCTAAAAGTGACCCAAAATTTATAGAATTTACAACAAATGACTTCAAATCTATCCAGAAAAATTTGAAAAATTTTGTTGAAAAACCGTCCGACCCGGGTGATTTATTATTATTCATTTTTTGTAAAACCTTACTTGCTTCATTTACATTTATTTCCCCTTCTAAACTTAATTGTTCATCTAAAGACAATTTATTAAAGTTTAAGTCTTTTAAATCTCTTTCTAAATCACTCACTTTACACCCATTTCCTTCTCTAAATTTATATAGTTCTTCATAAAATACCTTTGTTTCTTTCAAGATATCAAATTGTTTAGTTATAGTTTTGCCATCATCCCTTTCTATTTTGGGAATTATTTTACTAGTAAAATTTTTTGATTCTAGCCCACAAAAATATTTTGTAGGTTTTTCCCCCTCTTCAATCCACTGCACTCTAGAACGTATTATTTTACCCTTTATTTTTTCTTTTCTTATATTTTCTAAATCTTGCTTCTTATTCTCTAAAAGTTGTATGAAGGCTTGGTTTACATTACATTCTAAAGTGTCAATATCTTTCAATAAATCTCTTTCTATTTTGTCTCTTTCTTTTCTCTTGTAGCTTGAATAAGAAATAGTTTTGCCTCTAATTTCCATCAACAGTGTTTCTAGAAACAATTGACTATTAATAGTGAAATGAAGATCATCGTTAGAAATTTCATGTATATTCTCAAAGTTATAAACCAAGGCACCATACTGTTTTTTAACCTCTAAAATCTTTTTTTTTACAATATTACTATATTCCAATTCATAAAGTAATGAATTGTTGAACTTCCATAGTCCTTTACCACGCATAAAAGGTATAAACTCTAATTCTAAAATTACCATGGAGTGATCTGAACGATAACTTGGTTCAATTTTACAGTTTACTAAATTTGTCAACATACTATCAGGAAAAAGAAAAAAATCAAGTCGAGCTTGTTTAAAAGGTGTCTTTTTTCTCCAAGTATATCGTTGTAAATCTGGAAAAAGTTCTCTAAAGGGGTCCACTAGGGAGCATTGATCTACTATTTCAATAAGTTTATCTCTAGCATTGGGGTTATTAACATGTAAATAGTTGTAACAATCAATATGTGGGCAAAGTACCAAATTAAAATCACCACAAAGTAAATAACGTTCATTTCCAAAATCTTCAATGATATTCATAATCTGATCATAAAAATCAGGATTGTCCATATTGGGTCCATAAAGTGACAGAAGTGTAAGTTTCTGTTTATCAATTACAACATCTAATGCTAAATAATTACCATTCAGATCCCTTTTCTCTTTCAGGACTTCATATTCAAAATTGTTATTAAACAGAATTGATACCCCCCTGGAATTTTAAGAAAAAGATGAAAAGAAACAATCAAATCCCCACATAGATCTAATACTAGACTCTATTTCAGAAGTAAAATGTGTAAGCAATAAATGTTATAATTTTTGGATTTTAGAAAATGAAACACATCTTTTCTTTTTTCAATATTACCAAGGCCTTGACAGTTAACTGTTAGAAATTTTATGGAACCCATTTCAAGGGGAATATAATTCTTCTAAATAAGTAGATATATACAAAACTCTGACAATACATATTCATCAAGCAAATAAGAATAGAACTATTGTAAATGTAAATGAATTTTTCAAAATATTCTTTTGAAAATAACTGAAAAAATGATAGATAAAAACATGTATTTAGACCTAAGATGACAAGTGTCATAATATACCTGTTGTAAACTGGTACAATTTTTGCAAAATCTGCAGTAAAATTTTCAATCAATTGTATAACATTATTGTTTTTTTATACTTGAAGCATAAATATATTTATGATATTAAATATTTAATACAATAAAGACAGATCTTTTCAGTTGTCTAAATATTTTTCAACATCAAAAATTTAAAGTTACCACCCAGGACGTTGTGAAGGCCGTTGTCTGAGTTTAAAGTTAATGTCATCATACATCTGAAACTTCGTCTGTAATCCATTCTCTGTTCTACCATAAATGCCACAATTAAAGTACCACACCTGGTCGAAACGCTGACTTCGTTCTAGTCTTTTGATAAGCTCCATGTTCCTTTGTGTGACGTCATCCACAAATTTCACTCTTCCTTTCAGTTCCTTCCTTACCCGCATTACACTCCTTTTTACATCACTACTGAACAAGCGCACAATTAAAGGGCTCGGCTCATGTTCTGCTGGTAGCCTATGTATTGCTACTACATCCCTTTCTTCTAAGGTTACATTCAGATCTCGTTTGACCAAATTAATAAAATCCTGACGTAGGTTTTGCTTCTCTCTCCTAGGAAAGTTGAACACTTTGATATTGTTTTTCCTAGAGTACTGCTCATTGTAGTTGCTGCTCATATTTGCTTGCTTAGCAACTTGTACTGTTTCTGAAAATTCTTTTTTGATTGATGTTATTTGGGCTGTACCTACTTCTAGTCTCTTTTTCAAGTCTTCATTTTCAATACTAAGTGCCTCAACCTTTTCTTCCATCTCATTCTGAATTTTTATGATTTTTTCATTCATCTTTTTTTCTAACGAGGACTCAAACTTGCTAAAGAGCTTTTTCACAATACCAGTGACAATATTTTCTAAGTCAGAAGTCTTGACAAGGTCTTTTGTCATTTCATTCAGATCATCTTTTGTAGTTACATCCCTCAAGCTAATTTTAATTTCATCAAGATCTTTTTGAAAGTTAATTAGTCCTGATAGATCATGACTGGTGTTAGAGTCGTTAGAGACTTCAGAGTGAGTTCTTTTTGCTCTAGGCTCTTTGTTACTAGTGTCTTTCTTTTTGGCTGCTAATAATGTCTGAACTGTTTTTACTGGATTAGGTTGACCAGGTTTACTCACAGGTCTAGTTGAAGTATTATTTCCTCCAGGCATATTATTATGTATGTGAATACTATCTACTTTAGAAAATCCAGAATTTCACAAATTTAACATGAAAATTAAGTCTTAAATTTCACAATTTTATGGCTTAAAAATCCATATAGAGGTTCTTCATTCCATTATGCATCACTTTATCACAAAAATATATAAATCCACATCAAATTAACAATGGATTTTGCAAAAAATGCAGGAGCTGACTTTTAGTGTGTGAACAGCTCGGCGGCCATCTTTAGTTTTTTCTATTTTAGCTTGGTGGCCATCTTGGCTGGAAGTCGGGATCATCGGACACAATTTTGGAAGGGGGCCATCCAAGGACCATTCCATCAAAGTTTGGTTGCAATTGTCCCAATGGTTTCTGAGGAGAAGATTTTTATGTGAATTTCCCATAAGGTCCTATGTTAAGCTAAGTTCAACTGTGGGGGCCATCTTGGTTGAAGGGCCGAACTGCTGGACATATTTTTGGAAGAGAACCATCCAATGACTATTTCATCAAAATTTAGTTCTTATTGAGCAAATGGTTTCAGACAAGAAGATTTTTATGGGAATTTCCCATTGGGTCCTATGTTAAATTAAGTTCGGCTGTGGCAGCCATCGTGGTTGGAGGTCTGAAATGCCGGACACAGTTTTGGAAGAGAACCACCCAAGGATCATTTCAGCAAAGTTTGGTTGAGATTGGCTCAATATTTTCAGAGGAGAAGATTTTTTTTTAATTTCCTCCCACCTTTTTTCTATTTTTAGCTTGGTGGCCATCTTGGTTGGAAATCTGGATCACCGGACACAATTTCGAAAGGGGGCCATCCAAGGATCATTCCACCAAAGTTTGGTTGAGATTGGCTCAGTAGTTTCAGAGGAGAAGATTTTTTTTTTAATTTCATCCTCTCTTTTTTCTATTTTTAGCTTGGCGGCCATCTTGGTTGGAAGTCAGGATCACCGTACACAATTTTGGAAGAGGGCCATCCTAGGAACATTCCATCAAAGTTTGGTTGCAATTGGCCCAGTGGTTTCTGAGGAGAAGATTTTTATGTGAATTTCCCATAGGGTCCTATGTTAAGCTAAGTTCGGCTGTGGGGGCCATGTTGGTCGAAGGGCCGAACTGCCCGACACATTTTTGGAAGAGAGCCATCCAATGACTATTTCATCAAAATTTAGTTCTTATTGAGCAAATTGTTTCAGACAAGAAGATTTTTATGGAAATTTCCCATGGGGTCTTATGTTAAATTATGTTCGGCTGTGGTGGCCATCTTGGTCGGAGGTCTGAAATGCCGGACACACTTTTGGAAGGGAACCACCCAAGGATCATTTCAGCAAAGTTTGGTTGAGATTGGCTCAGTGGTTTTAGAGGAGAAGATTTTTTTTTTAATTTCATCCCCCCTTTTTTCCATTTTAGCTTGGTGGCCATCTTGGTTGGAAGTCGGGATCACCGGACACAATTTTGGAAGGGGGCCATCCAAGGACCATTCCACCAAAGTTTGGTTGCAATTGGCCCTGTGGTTTCTGAGGAGAAGATTTTTATGGGAATTTCCCATAGGGTCCTATGTTAAATTAAGTTCGGCTGTGGCAGCCATCTTGGTTGGAGGTCTGAAATGCCGGACACAAATTTGGAAGAGGACCACCCAAGGATCATTTCAGCAAAGTTTGGTTGAGATTGGCTCAATATTTTCAGAGGAGAAGATTTTTTTTTAATTTCCTCCCACCTTTTTTCTATTTTTAGCTTGGTGGCCATCTTGGTTGGAAATCTGGATCACCGGACACAATTTCGGAAGGGGGCCATCCAAGGATCATTCCACCAAAGCTTGGTTGAGATTGGCTCAGTGGTTTCTGAGGAGAAGATTTTTATGTGAATTTCCCATAGGGTCCTATGTTAAGCTAAGTTCGGCTGTGGGGGCCATGTTGGTCGAAGGGTCGAACTGCCGGACATATTTTTGGAAGAGAGCCATCCAATGACTATTTCATCAAAATTTAGTTCTTATTGAGCAAATTGTTTCAGACAAGAAGATTTTTATGGGAATTTCCCATAGGGTCTTATGTTAAATTAAGTTTGGCTGTGGTGGTCATCTTTGTCGGAGGTCTGAAATGCCGGACACACTTTTGGAAGGGAACCACCCAAGGATCATTTCAGCAAAGTTTGGTTGAGATTGGCTCAGTAGTTTCAGAGGAGAAGATTTTTTTTTAATTTCATCCCCCCTTTTTTCTATTTTAGCTTGGCGGCCACCTTGGCTGGAAGTCGGGATCACCGGACACAATTTTGGAAGGGGGCCATCAAAGGACCATTCCACCAAAGTTTGGTTGCAATTGGCCCAGTGGTTTCTGAGGAGAAGATTTTTATGTGAATTTCCCATAGGGTCCTATGTTAAGCTAAGTTCGGCTGTGGGGGCCATCTTGGTCGAAGGGCCGAACCTGTTCCAGGAGTGAGAGGAGGACAGGGCTTCAGAGGTCAATTCCCCAGAGGAGGAAGGGGCCAGATCTCAAGATGTCCAAAATTGATGATACCACCACAATACCCACCAAGAAGCCGGGGCCGAGGACGTCAATACTAGCTAGCCATGTAGTCAAAAAGGTGAGAAGCTTAAATTTAGAATATTGGAAATTATATACTTCTGATAAGTGGATTCTAGAGACAGTTGTTGGATATAAAATAGAATTTACACAAACACCTTTTCAAAACAGAATCCCTAGGGAAATTCCTTTTCCTGATGCTTGCTTAGTCAAGAAGTAGACAATTTACTGAGAAAGGGAGCAATAGAAATTATTCCTAAATTTGATGATCAATTTATTTTAACAATTTTTGTTGTACCAAAAAAGGATGGTACTTGTAGGCCAGTCATAAACTTGAAGTTTTTGAATGAGTTTGTCCAATATTACTGTTTTAAGCAAGAAAATCTGAACTTTGCTCTCGATTTGATACAACCAAATGATTATTTGACAAAACATCATCTAAAAGATGCATATTTTCATGTAAAAAGCCACAAAGATTACAAAATATTTCTGTATTTTTCTTGGAAAGGTATCTTTTGGGCTGGCTTCGGCTCCTTTAGTGTTTACCAAGCTACTACGACCCATTTTTGCCACTTTCAGACAAAATGGTATTCGATGTTGTTTTTACATTGATTATTCTTTGATGATAAACTGAAATGCAAAAACAAAAGTTTGTTGATCACTCAAGAAATGGACAATCTTGGTTTTACCATAAATGAAACAAAATCTGTTTTGATACCCACATAAAGGTTAGAATTTTTTGGGGTAATAATAGATACTGTTTTGCTTAAAGTTTTTCTAACAGAAGCTAAAATTAATAAGATATTGAGTTTATGTGTCCAGATTATAAGTTCAAAAACAATCACTACAAGGAAGTTATCTTCCTTTATTGGTCTTTGTGTTCATGCATTCAATGCAATAACTTTGGCCCCATTGCATTACAGATCTCTAGAGAGAGACAAAATCAAGAATTTAGCTGTTTATAATGGTGACTATGATTCACCGATAGCATTGTCCCAAGAATCAACTACTGAGGTCATTTGGTGGTCTGAAAATGTAGAAAAATTGAATGGAAAATTTATTAGAAAGACTCCTATTGATTTTTTCATATAGACTGATGCATCAACAAATGGTTGGGCTGCATATTTTAATGGTAAATTTGCAGGGGGAAGATGGAGCTCTCTAGAATCCACTAATCATATAAATTTCTTAGAATTATTTGCTATTTTCCTAGCTTTGAAGTCTTTTTTCTCATCAAATACAATGTATCATCACATAGGTATTAAATCTGACAATTCATCTGCAGTAGCCTACATTAACAATATGGGAGGTATGACTTCACAATTTATGGATCAACTAGCTATAGACATTTGGAACTGGTGTACTGATCACCATTTGTTCATCTCTGCTCAATATTTACCAGGTGTACTAAATAGCAATGCTGATTTTATGTCGAGAGTTTTCTCCGACAACTGTGAAAGGGCTTTAAAAAGGGGCATTTTTATTAGAATATGTAACCATTTTTACATTCCAGATATAGATTTGTTTGCATCAAGGCTAAATAATAAGACACAGTTTTTGTCTCCTGGTCATTTGACCCAGAAGCTCAATTTACTGATGCTTTTTCTATATCTTGGAAAAACTTTGAACCTTACATTTTCCCTCCATTTTGTTTGATAGCTAAAGTTCTTAACAAAATCAAAGAAGATAATGTTAACAAGGGCAATGCAAAGCGTGGCGTATCCCCTCGCCTAAAAATTAGACCCTGTGACCTTGAAAATCGATAGGGTTCCAGATTCTCTTAAGGTCTAAGTATGAACCAAGTTTGGTCAAAATCCATTGAAGGATGTTGATTCTAGAGTGTTCACAAGGATGTTACGCAGTAAACATTTGACCTGGTGACATTGACCTTTGACCTTGAAAATCAATAGGGTTCCAGACTCTCCTAAGGACTATGTATGTACCAAGTTTGGTCAAAATCCATTGAAGGATCTTGATTCTAGAGTGTTCACAAGGATGCTATGCTGTAAAAATTTGACCCGGTGACCTTGACCTTTGACCTTGAAAATCAATAGGGTTCCAGACTCTTGTAAGGACTAAGTATGTACCAAGCTTGGTCAAAATCCATTGAAGGATGTTGATTCTAGAGTGTTCACAAGGATGTTACGTGGTAAAAATTTGACCTGGTGACATTGACCTTTGACCTATGACCTGGAAAATCAATAGGGTTCCAGATTCTCCTAAGGACTAAGTATGTACCAAGTTTGGTCAAAATCCATTGAAGGATGTTGATTCTAGAGTGTTCACAAGGATGTTACATGGTAAAAAAATTACCCAGTGACCTTGACCTTTGACTTGGAAAATCAATAGGGTTCCAGATTCTCCTAAGGACTAAGTATGTACCAAGTTTAGTCAAAATCCATTGCAGGATGTTGATTCTATAGTGTTCACAAGGATGTTATGCGGTAAAAATTTGACCCGGTGACCTTGACTTTTGACCTTGAAAATCAATATGGTTCCAGATTCTCTTAAGGACTAAATATGTACCAAGTTTGGTCAAAATCCATTGAAGGATGTTGATCCTAGAGTGTTCACAAGGATTGTGACGGACGGACGGAAGGACGGACGGACGGACGGAAGGACGGAAGGATGGTAGCGGTACTATATCCCCTCGCAACTTCGTTGGCGAGGGGATAAAAAGGCTATATTAGTAGTTCCATTTTGGCCTACTCAAACATGGTTCTCAATATTAATTTCAGTGTTGATTTTTCTCCATGTTAGACTGCCTCGTCACAAAGATTTACTGACTGCCACATACAGGAGAGATGCACCCACTCTACAAGAAAATGTGTTTAATCGCGTGTGCTGTATCTGGAAATCATTCATTACAAAAGGAATTTCAAAATCAAATGCCTTCATCATTACGTCATCCTGGAGAAAATCAACTAATAAACAATATCAACTATGTTGGAGATAATGGATTCTTTGGTGCAACCAATGGAAAGTTAATTCACTTAGACCATCTGAAGTAGATGTTTTATGTTTCTTATCTTCTCTTATGAGAAAAATTTATCATATTCTGTTGTGAATATCCATAAAGCTATGCTTTTTCAAACTTTACCATTTTTTGGAGTTCTTTGGATTAAAGAGTCAGTTTTAATTAGCAAATTATTAAAAGGATATTTTAATATTAAGCCTGTCAAACCAAGAAGTATGACTACTTGGGATGTTTCAGTTGTATTAACATTTGTATTTACTTTATATCCATTATCAGAATTATCATTACAACAGCTCACTTACAAATTAATTGCTCTCATTGCACTTACTACAGCTGCCAGAGCTCAAACTATTTCAGCTCTAGATATTAATTATATGTCGAAGTTTTTTGATAAATATGTTTTTCAAATACAGCAGCTTTTAAAAACTTCAAGACCTGGAGTGTCTTTACCTAAAGTTGTTTTATACAAATTTGATAAAAGAGAACTTTGTGTTTTTCATACTTTCAATGAGTATATTGATAGAACTCAAAACTTAAGAAAGTCTAATAGATTGTTTGTTTCTTTCAAGATGCTTATAGCAGTAACTTCTTGTACTTTAGCTAAATGGCTAAAGCAAGTTTTCTTTTTGTCTGGAATAGATATTTAAAGTTTTCTGCACATTCATTTCGTGGTGCATCCACCTCAAAACCATTAGGAGCAGGTGTATCATTAAAAGATATCCTTGAAACTGCTAATTGGGCTTCAGCAAAAACTTTTTACAAATTTTATTTTGAGGATGTTGTTCATGTAGAGAACACAACTTTGCTGATAAGATTTTGAATTCCTTATAGTATATACAAGAAGATATATATCTTTATCATGATTGTGTTATTTGATCCAGAATCAGTGAATGTTACCGGGTATGTGGACTTATTGGACATTAATGTGAATTCTAATTTATAAATTTATGTCAAGTGAACTTTGTGTGGCATTCTTGCATTTATTGTTGTTATATTATAATGATAATGAAATTATTTCATTTGTGGGCTTATTAAAGAATATATTGGTTTATTCTTGTATTTTTGCAAACAATATTGCCTTATATAGTTTGTCCCAACACTTTAAGCATGCTATATAATACCCTCAAAGAGACGAGGGCGAATGTAAAAGAATATTACCTCATCCAAGCATACCTGTAAGGATGTGAAGGATGAGGGTCATTCTTATAATGAACCTGAGGCTCAAGAAGGGTATTATATACCCTCCCTTGGTCTCAGGTACCCATCCCTTCATGTTACGTTGGTACAAACATACTTTAAATAATGGCCGGTTCGACGTGTAATCCAGGTACTTATACCACCGAGGTCACCGACATGGGGTCATGATTTGACCTCTTTGAATAGAGATTGTTATGCATATCTTGCTGGTCAGCACAAAATAATATGCTATATAATACCATTCATGAGCCTCAGGTTCATCACAAGAATGACCCTCATCCTTCACATCCTTACAGGTATGCTTGGATGAGGTAACATTTCCCTACAATGTATGTACATATGTATATTGTGTTTGTACTGTAATGTCATATATGCAAAAATATTGTTAAATTACACACAAATATACATAAATATTGGACATTTTATTTATTTTTCTTCTGGGTGTCTACAGCATGGTCTGTGTTCCACCAGTGCTTATTGTGCTTTGCTCTACATAAGATGGTGGGTACCAGGAAATTTTATACGTATAGTAGACACATGAAGCAAAGGTTTATATGTAGACCTTGATATAGATAGTAAATGTACTGATTGCAGTTTAAATTTAAATTGTAGCAGATACAATCACAAAATTACAAATGATGTACATCATGTCATCATACAGTAAATCATGACAATACAAAGTAACTATTATCATAAGGAAACCTTGCTATGTAGGTTTACCAGCTCATTCAAATAATAATTAGATAATAGTATATATATGTGTATACTTCACATTTAGCACACTTTGTGGGAACTCCAGTACATAGAAATTAGACCTAGTTTCTCCACTGCAGGGTACAAATCTTCTGAGAGGGGGGCATCTGCTCATTGTACAGGATGAATCAAATATTACAAAATTAAACCTTAGGGCGAGACATGAATAAGACAGCTCTTCATGTATAAAGAATGCTATACTCCTTCTGCATAAAAGTCATTTTGCAACAGCTCCAAATTAAAAACCTCACTAGGAGTGCTTGTGGCACAATATAGTCACTGTTAAAACAGACCTGTTTCACAATTATAGGTACTTCATAATTATATAAGAGCACTATGCCAGTTTTAAAATGATTGCAGTAGAATAATATAAGGGGGAGTAACTCCATTGTTTACTTTCATGTTTCATGTAAATTTTCTAGAAAACACATTTCTATGAGCCAAGCCAAGTCAAGCCAAGAAAGTAAGTGGTCATGTTTATGTGTGTTACAGCTATTGATTTTGCCTATGTTTATAAGATTTTTTTTTATTATTATTATTTTTGGAATTGTTCTGGCAGTATGGTATTTTTTTTTTCTTCATTTGTTTTATATTAAACAATAATCATTCACATTTGAGAAGCAGAAATTACAACTACAACTTCTGATGTTAAAACCATCTCTGTTTAAACTTTCTTTTCATACAAATATGAGCTAAATCACATTTCATTGACATTCTATCCACATTTTGAACTTGTCTTTTACTTTATTAATTTACAGATAGTCTGTGTGCAGATTTTCTCATTCCAATATCTAGCTTTCGTGACACATAAAAAACAAACTGAAGTTATCCCATCTAGGAAGCCAATATCATCATGATCATATTCAAGTATAGACATGTTACCTAACAATTGGGTCAACACAGAATCAGACAGGACTAATAGATGGAGGTCAGTATTGTTGAAAGTGGTGTTAAACACCATAAACCACCAAACCACAACCTATATTAACACTTGCCTGCCCTATTTCTATTCCTTCTCGATATGATACCAATATCATATTCCAGTGGAGAAGTGTATTTTGTATTGCCAAACTCCTGAGTATTAACTAGGTCAGATAGTCCTTTATCTTGCTTGAAGTCCATGATACAATGTTCAATCTGTATGTATCCTTGGATGACAGGTAAAATCCAATGAGACCATAATTCTGCATCCTACAATAGACATTTTATGATATATTTAACTTGTAGGTGGATAATCCTTGATTCATATAAACTATCTGGGTTCAAAAGTGTTGTTAGCTTAATGCAGTCATTAAAATGTCACTAGTCGTTAATAATCAACGAAAGTATTAAATGTTGTTGGAAAATGCTTACGTTAAATTTGTCATTAAATAGTTGCTAAATTTAATCAGTTTATACCTCAGAATTAGAGGCTGTCGTGGTCGTGATCGAATGGTAGTTTGATTTACAACTACCAATGCAATCAATGCCTTGATTTACAACTACCAATGCAATCAATGCCTATCAATACTAACATTGCGAGTTCGAATCTCACTCATGGAAAGGTGTACTCGATACAACTTTATATGATACAGTTTGCATGTGATTTGTGACAGGTCGGTGGTTTTCACTGGGTACTCCGACTTCCTCCTCCAATAAAACTGACCGCCATGATATAAATCGGTATAATCTGACAGCTGAGAGATATATTTCATAAAAAAATAGAAATACATGCTAAATTACTCATTGCTGTGTAGTTGCTGTTAAAAGTTGAGGGTCATTACGGTTTTCACAGTATTCCGGTTGTTGACTGATTTTGTCTCTTTATATACTTATGAGTTTTGACTTTCCCTTTGTAAGATTGTTCGGAGTTCGGTAATTTTGTTATTACCTTTATTTGAGTTGAAATTTCTATTTTTTGTAACATCAACCATCTTGAATGGAGGTCAGGGCTGTCAGACACAATTTTGAAAAGGGGCCACATAAGGAGAAGATTTAAATGTGGTCTTTTATCAAAATATGCCTAATTTACTTTATCGGTATAAATCTGCTAAATGAAACATTTCACAGCAAAACCTGTAATGTATGTTAAACTTGTCATTTCCATGTAACTGCTGTTAAAATTTGTGTTCATTTTGATTTATAACATAGCAGTAATGGAAAAATTTAAAAAAATCTATATTTAGGTATAGCAGCCATCTTGAATGGATGGCAGGGCTGTCGGACACAGGCTTGGTTTAATTTGGTTTCGCCTTTGGCCAGGTGAGCTAAAAAGACACAAAGCAAACAGTGGTCCACAAAATACTACACAGAAAACTACTGGTAACAATTAAGCAACACAAACCCCAGTAAAAACCAGAGGTGATCTCTGGTGCTCCGAACGTAAGTGGTTTCTGCTACATTTGTGGTGTCCTTCATGCTACCGGTGTTAAAAATCTGGTAATAAGTCATGAACAAGGAAAGGATGAGATTTGACTACGACAAATAGAACATATCAGTGGTCATCTGTGACACAGATATTCTGTAATAATTAACCTAGTCATCATGGTCTATTAAATAAAGTGTGTATGTAATAGTAACATTACCTCATTTTCTTTGAATGTTTCCCTAATCTCTTTAGTCATGTGTGTGTGTAATAGTAACATTATCTCATTGTCTTTGAATGTTTCCCTAATCTCTTTAGTCATGTGTGTGTGTAATAGTAATATTACCTCATTTTCTTTGAATGTTTCCCTAATCTCTTTAGTCATGTGTGTGTGTAATAGTAACATTACCTCATTTTCTTTGAATGTTTCCCTAATCTCTTTAGTCATGTGTGTGTGTAATAGTAACATTACCTCATTTTCTTTGAATGTTTCCCTAATCTCTTTAGTCCTGTGTGTGTGTAATAGTAACATTACCTCATTTTCTTTGAATGTTTCCCTAATCTCTTTAGTCCTGTGTGTGTGTAATAGTAACATTACCTCATTTTCTTTGAATGTTTCCCTAATCTCTTTAGTCAAGTGTGTGTGTAATAGTAACATTACCTCATTTTCTTTGAATGTTTCCCTAATCTCTTTAGTCCTGTGTGTGTGTAATAGTAACATTACCTCATTTTCTTTGAATGTTTCCCTAATCTCTTTAGTCAAGTGTGTGTGTAATAGTAACATTACCTCATTTTTTTTGAATGTTTTCCTAATCTCTTTAATCATGTGTATGTGTAACAGTTACCTCATTTTCTTTGAATGTTTCCCTAATCTCTTTAGTCATGTGTGTGTGTAATAGCAACATTACCTCATTTTCTTTGAATGTTTCCCTAATCTCTTTAGTCCTGTGTGTGTGTAATAGTAACATTACCTCATTTTCTTTGAATGTTTCCCTAATCTCTTTAGTCCTGTGTGTGTGTGTAATAGTAACATTACCTCATTTTCTTTGAATGTTTCCCTAATCTCTTTAGTCAAGTGTGTGTGTAATAGTAACATTACCTCATTTTCTTTGAATGTTTTCCTAATCTCTTTAATCATGTGTATGTGTAACAGTTACCTCATTTTCTTTGAATGTTTCCCTAATCTCATTAGTCATGTGTGTGTGTAATAGCAACATTACCTCATTTTCTTTGAATGTTTCCCTAATCTCTTTAGTCCTGTGTGTGTGTAATAGTAACATTACCTCATTTTCTTTGAATGTTTCCCTAATCTCTTTAGTCCTGTGTGTGTGTAATAGTAATATTACCTCATTTTCTTTGAATGTTTCCCTAATTTCTTTAGTCCTGTGTGTGTGTGTAATAGTAATATTACCTCATTTTCTTTGAATGTTTCCCTAATCTCTTTAGTCATGTGTGTGTGTAATAGCAATATTACCTCATTTTCTTTGAATGTTTCCCTAATCTCTTTAGTCATGTGTGTGTGTAATAACAATATTACCTCATTTTCTTTGAATGTTTCTCTAATCTCTTTAGTCATGTGTGTGTGTAATAGTAATATTACCTCATTTTCTTTGAATGTTTCCCTAATCTCTTTAATCATGTGTGTGTGTAATAGTTACCTCATTTTCTTTGAATGTTTCCCTAATCTCTTTAGTCAAGTGTGTGTGTAATAATAATATTACCTCATTTTCTTTGAATGTTTCTCTAATCTCTTTAATCATGTGTGTGTGTAATAGTTACCTCATTTTCTTTGAATGTTTCCCCAATCTCATTAGTCTTGTGTGTGTGTAATAGTAACATTACCTCATTTTCTTTGAATGTTTCACTAATCTCATTAGTTATGTGTATGTGTAATATTAATATTACCTCATTTTCTTTTAATGTTTCCCTAATCTCATTAGTCATGTGTGTGTGTAATAGTTACCTCATTTTCTTTGAATGTTTCCCTAATCTCTTTAGTCATGTGTGTGTGTAATAGTAACATTACCTCATTTTCTTTGAATGTTTCCCTAATCTCTTTAGTCATGTGTGTGTGTAATAGTAACATTACCTCATTTTCTTTGAATGTTTCCCTAATCTCTTTAGTCATGTGTGTGTGTAATAACAATATTACCTCATTTTCTTTGAATGTTTCTCTAATCTCTTTAGTCATGTGTGTGTGTAATAGTAATATTACCTCATTTTCTTTGAATGTTTCCCTAATCTCTTTAGTCAAGTGTGTGTGTAATAATAATATTACCTCATTTTCTTTGAATGTTTCTCTAATCTCTTTAATCATGTGTGTGTAATAGTTACCTCATTTTCTTTGAATGTTTCCCCAATCTCATTAGTCTTGTGTGTGTGTAATAGTAACATTACCTCATTTTCTTTGAATGTTTCACTAATCTCATTAGTTATGTGTATGTGTAATATTAATATTACCTCATTTTCTTTTAATGTTTCCCTAATCTCATTAGTCATGTGTGTGTGTAATAGTTACCTCATTTTCTTTGAATGTTTCCCTAATCTCATTAGTCAAGTGTGTGTGTAATAGTTACCTCATTTTCTTTGAATGTTTCCCTAATCTCTTTAGTCAAGTGTGTGTGTGTAATAATAATATTACCTCATTGTCTTTAAATGTTTCCCTAATCTCTTTAGTCCTGTGTGTGTGTAATAGTAACATTACCTCATTTTCTTTGAATGTTTCCCTAATCTCTTTAGTCATGTGTGTGTGTAATAGTAACATTATCTCATTGTCTTTGAATGTTTCCCTAATCTCTTTAGTCATGTGTGTGTGTAATAGTAATATTACCTCATTTTCTTTGAATGTTTCCCTAATCTCTTTAGTCATGTGTGTGTGTAATAGTAACATTACCTCATTTTCTTTGAATGTTTCCCTAATCTCTTTAGTCATGTGTGTGTGTAATAGTAACATTACCTCATTTTCTTTGAATGTTTCCCTAATCTCTTTAGTCCTGTGTGTGTGTAATAGTAACATTACCTCATTTTCTTTGAATGTTTCCCTAATCTCTTTAGTCCTGTGTGTGTGTAATAGTAACATTACCTCATTTTCTTTGAATGTTTCCCTAATCTCTTTAGTCAAGTGTGTGTGTAATAGTAACATTACCTCATTTTTTTTGAATGTTTTCCTAATCTCTTTAATCATGTGTATGTGTAACAGTTACCTCATTTTCTTTGAATGTTTCCCTAATCTCTTTAGTCATGTGTGTGTGTAATAGCAACATTACCTCATTTTCTTTGAATGTTTCCCTAATCTCTTTAGTCCTGTGTGTGTGTAATAGTAACATTACCTCATTTTCTTTGAATGTTTCCCTAATCTCTTTAGTCCTGTGTGTGTGTGTAATAGTAACATTACCTCATTTTCTTTGAATGTTTCCCTAATCTCTTTAGTCAAGTGTGTGTGTAATAGTAACATTACCTCATTTTCTTTGAATGTTTTCCTAATCTCTTTAATCATGTGTATGTGTAACAGTTACCTCATTTTCTTTGAATGTTTCCCTAATCTCTTTAGTCATGTGTGTGTGTAATAGCAACATTACCTCATTTTCTTTGAATGTTTCCCTAATCTCTTTAGTCCTGTGTGTGTGTAATAGTAACATTACCTCATTTTCTTTGAATGTTTCCCTAATCTCTTTAGTCCTGTGTGTGTGTAATAGTAATATTACCTCATTTTCTTTGAATGTTTCCCTAATTTCTTTAGTCCTGTGTGTGTGTGTAATAGTAATATTACCTCATTTTCTTTGAATGTTTCCCTAATCTCTTTAGTCATGTGTGTGTGTAATAGCAATATTACCTCATTTTCTTTGAATGTTTCCCTAATCTCTTTAGTCATGTGTGTGTGTAATAACAATATTACCTCATTTTCTTTGAATGTTTCTCTAATCTCTTTAGTCATGTGTGTGTGTAATAGTAACATTACCTCATTTTCTTTGAATGTTTCCCTAATCTCTTTAATCATGTGTGTGTGTAATAGTTACCTCATTTTCTTTGAATGTTTCCCTAATCTCTTTAGTCAAGTGTGTGTGTAATAATAATATTACCTCATTTTCTTTGAATGTTTCTCTAATCTCTTTAATCATGTGTGTGTGTAATAGTTACCTCATTTTCTTTGAATGTTTCCCCAATCTCATTAGTCTTGTGTGTGTGTAATAGTAACATTACCTCATTTTCTTTGAATGTTTCACTAATCTCATTAGTTATGTGTATGTGTAATATTAATATTACCTCATTTTCTTTTAATGTTTCCCTAATCTCATTAGTCATGTGTGTGTGTAATAGTTACCTCATTTTCTTTGAATGTTTCCCTAATCTCTTTAGTCATGTGTGTGTGTAATAGTAACATTACCTCATTTTCTTTGAATGTTTCCCTAATCTCTTTAGTCATGTGTGTGTGTAATAGTAACATTACCTCATTTTCTTTGAATGTTTCCCTAATCTCTTTAGTCATGTGTGTGTGTAATAACAATATTACCTCATTTTCTTTGAATGTTTCTCTAATCTCTTTAGTCATGTGTGTGTGTAATAGTAATATTACCTCATTTTCTTTGAATGTTTCCCTAATCTCTTTAGTCAAGTGTGTGTGTAATAATAATATTACCTCATTTTCTTTGAATGTTTCTCTAATCTCTTTAATCATGTGTGTGTGTAATAGTTACCTCATTTTCTTTGAATGTTTCCCCAATCTCATTAGTCTTGTGTGTGTGTAATAGTAACATTACCTCATTTTCTTTGAATGTTTCACTAATCTCATTAGTAATGTGTATGTGTAATATTAATATTACCTCATTTTCTTTTAATGTTTCCCTAATCTCATTAGTCATGTGTGTGTGTAATAGTTACCTCATTTTCTTTTAATGTTTCCCTAATCTCATTAGTCATGTGTGTGTGTAATAGTTACCTCATTTTCTTTGAATGTTTCCCTAATCTCATTAGTCAAGTGTGTGTGTAATAGTTACCTCATTTTCTTTGAATGTTTCCCTAATCTCTTTAGTCAAGTGTGTGTGTGTAATAATAATATTACCTCATTGTCTTTAAATGTTTCCCTAATCTCTTTAGTCCTGTGTGTGTGTAATAGTAACATTACCTCATTTTCTTTGAATGGTTCCCTAATCTCTTTAGTCCTGTGTGTGTGTGTAATAGTAACATTACCTCATTTTCTTTGAATGTTTCCCTAATCTCTTTAGTCAAGTGTGTGTGTAATAGTAACATTACCTCATTTTCTTTGAATGTTTTCCTAATCTCTTTAATCATGTGTATGTGTAACAGTTACCTCATTTTCTTTGAATGTTTCCCTAATCTCTTTAGTCATGTGTGTGTGTAATAGCAACATTACCTCATTTTCTTTGAATGTTTCCCTAATCTCTTTAGTCCTGTGTGTGTGTAATAGTAACATTACCTCATTTTCTTTGAATGTTTCCCTAATCTCTTTAGTCCTGTGTGTGTGTAATAGTAATATTACCTCATTTTCTTTGAATGTTTCCCTAATTTCTTTAGTCCTGTGTGTGTGTGTAATAGTAATATTACCTCATTTTCTTTGAATGTTTCCCTAATCTCTTTAGTCATGTGTGTGTGTAATAGCAATATTACCTCATTTTCTTTGAATGTTTCCCTAATCTCTTTAGTCATGTGTGTGTGTAATAACAATATTACCTCATTTTCTTTGAATGTTTCTCTAATCTCTTTAGTCATGTGTGTGTGTAATAGTAATATTACCTCATTTTCTTTGAATGTTTCCCTAATCTCTTTAATCATGTGTGTGTGTAATAGTTACCTCATTTTCTTTGAATGTTTCCCTAATCTCTTTAGTCAAGTGTGTGTGTAATAATAATATTACCTCATTTTCTTTGAATGTTTCTCTAATCTCTTTAATCATGTGTGTGTGTAATAGTTACCTCATTTTCTTTGAATGTTTCCCCAATCTCATTAGTCTTGTGTGTGTGTAATAGTAACATTACCTCATTTTCTTTGAATGTTTCACTAATCTCATTAGTTATGTGTATGTGTAATATTAATATTACCTCATTTTCTTTTAATGTTTCCCTAATCTCATTAGTCATGTGTGTGTGTAATAGTTACCTCATTTTCTTTGAATGTTTCCCTAATCTCTTTAGTCATGTGTGTGTGTAATAGTAACATTACCTCATTTTCTTTGAATGTTTCCCTAATCTCTTTAGTCATGTGTGTGTGTAATAGTAACATTACCTCATTTTCTTTGAATGTTTCCCTAATCTCTTTAGTCATGTGTGTGTGTAATAACAATATTACCTCATTTTCTTTGAATGTTTCTCTAATCTCTTTAGTCATGTGTGTGTGTAATAGTAATATTACCTCATTTTCTTTGAATGTTTCCCTAATCTCTTTAGTCAAGTGTGTGTGTAATAATAATATTACCTCATTTTCTTTGAATGTTTCTCTAATCTCTTTAATCATGTGTGTGTGTAATAGTTACCTCATTTTCTTTGAATGTTTCCCCAATCTCATTAGTCTTGTGTGTGTGTAATAGCAACATTACCTCATTTTCTTTGAATGTTTCACTAATCTCATTAGTTATGTGTATGTGTAATATTAATATTACCTCATTTTCTTTTAATGTTTCCCTAATCTCATTAGTCATGTGTGTGTGTAATAGTTACCTCATTTTCTTTGAATGTTTCCCTAATCTCATTAGTCAAGTGTGTGTGTAATAGTTACCTCATTTTCTTTGAATGTTTCCCTAATCTCTTTAGTCAAGTGTGTGTGTGTAATAATAATATTACCTCATTGTCTTTAAATGTTTCCCTAATCTCTTTAGTCCTGTGTGTGTGTAATAGTAACATTACCTCATTTTCTTTGAATGTTTCCCTAATCTCTTTAGTCATGTGTGTGTGTAATAGTAACATTATCTCATTGTCTTTGAATGTTTCCCTAATCTCTTTAGTCATGTGTGTGTGTAATAGTAATATTACCTCATTTTCTTTGAATGTTTCCCTAATCTCTTTAGTCATGTGTGTGTGTAATAGTAACATTACCTCATTTTCTTTGAATGTTTCCCTAATCTCTTTAGTCATGTGTGTGTGTAATAGTAACATTACCTCATTTTCTTTGAATGTTTCCCTAATCTCTTTAGTCCTGTGTGTGTGTAATAGTAACATTACCTCATTTTCTTTGAATGTTTCCCTAATCTCTTTAGTCCTGTGTGTGTGTAATAGTAACATTACCTCATTTTCTTTGAATGTTTCCCTAATCTCTTTAGTCAAGTGTGTGTGTAATAGTAACATTACCTCATTTTTTTTGAATGTTTTCCTAATCTCTTTAATCATGTGTATGTGTAACAGTTACCTCATTTTCTTTGAATGTTTCCCTAATCTCTTTAGTCATGTGTGTGTGTAATAGCAACATTACCTCATTTTCTTTGAATGTTTCCCTAATCTCTTTAGTCCTGTGTGTGTGTAATAGTAACATTACCTCATTTTCTTTGAATGTTTCCCTAATCTCTTTAGTCCTGTGTGTGTGTGTAATAGTAACATTACCTCATTTTCTTTGAATGTTTCCCTAATCTCTTTAGTCAAGTGTGTGTGTAATAGTAACATTACCTCATTTTCTTTGAATGTTTTCCTAATCTCTTTAATCATGTGTATGTGTAACAGTTACCTCATTTTCTTTGAATGTTTCCCTAATCTCTTTAGTCATGTGTGTGTGTAATAGCAACATTACCTCATTTTCTTTGAATGTTTCCCTAATCTCTTTAGTCCTGTGTGTGTGTAATAGTAACATTACCTCATTTTCTTTGAATGTTTCCCTAATCTCTTTAGTCCTGTGTGTGTGTAATAGTAATATTACCTCATTTTCTTTGAATGTTTCCCTAATTTCTTTAGTCCTGTGTGTGTGTGTAATAGTAATATTACCTCATTTTCTTTGAATGTTTCCCTAATCTCTTTAGTCATGTGTGTGTGTAATAGCAATATTACCTCATTTTCTTTGAATGTTTCCCTAATCTCTTTAGTCATGTGTGTGTGTAATAACAATATTACCTCATTTTCTTTGAATGTTTCTCTAATCTCTTTAGTCATGTGTGTGTGTAATAGTAATATTACCTCATTTTCTTTGAATGTTTCCCTAATCTCTTTAATCATGTGTGTGTGTAATAGTTACCTCATTTTCTTTGAATGTTTCCCTAATCTCTTTAGTCAAGTGTGTGTGTAATAATAATATTACCTCATTTTCTTTGAATGTTTCTCTAATCTCTTTAATCATGTGTGTGTGTAATAGTTACCTCATTTTCTTTGAATGTTTCCCCAATCTCATTAGTCTTGTGTGTGTGTAATAGTAACATTACCTCATTTTCTTTGAATGTTTCACTAATCTCATTAGTTATGTGTATGTGTAATATTAATATTACCTCATTTTCTTTTAATGTTTCCCTAATCTCATTAGTCATGTGTGTGTGTAATAGTTACCTCATTTTCTTTGAATGTTTCCCTAATCTCTTTAGTCATGTGTGTGTGTAATAGTAACATTACCTCATTTTCTTTGAATGTTTCCCTAATCTCTTTAGTCATGTGTGTGTGTAATAGTAACATTACCTCATTTTCTTTGAATGTTTCCCTAATCTCTTTAGTCATGTGTGTGTGTAATAACAATATTACCTCATTTTCTTTGAATGTTTCTCTAATCTCTTTAGTCATGTGTGTGTGTAATAGTAATATTACCTCATTTTCTTTGAATGTTTCCCTAATCTCTTTAGTCAAGTGTGTGTGTAATAATAATATTACCTCATTTTCTTTGAATGTTTCTCTAATCTCTTTAATCATGTGTGTGTGTAATAGTTACCTCATTTTCTTTGAATGTTTCCCCAATCTCATTAGTCTTGTGTGTGTGTAATAGTAACATTACCTCATTTTCTTTGAATGTTTCACTAATCTCATTAGTAATGTGTATGTGTAATATTAATATTACCTCATTTTCTTTTAATGTTTCCCTAATCTCATTAGTCATGTGTGTGTGTAATAGTTACCTCATTTTCTTTTAATGTTTCCCTAATCTCATTAGTCATGTGTGTGTGTAATAGTTACCTCATTTTCTTTGAATGTTTCCCTAATCTCATTAGTCAAGTGTGTGTGTAATAGTTACCTCATTTTCTTTGAATGTTTCCCTAATCTCTTTAGTCAAGTGTGTGTGTGTAATAATAATATTACCTCATTGTCTTTAAATGTTTCCCTAATCTCTTTAGTCCTGTGTGTGTGTAATAGTAACATTCCCTCATTTTCTTTGAATGTTTCCCTAATCTCTTTAGTCATGTGTGTGTGTAATAGTAACATTATCTCATTCTCTTTGAATGTTTCCCTAATCTCTTTAGTCATGTGTGTGTGTAATAGTAATATTACCTCATTTTCTTTGAATGTTTCCCTAATCTCTTTAGTCATGTGTGTGTGTAATAGTAACATTACCTCATTTTCTTTGAATGTTTCCCTAATCTCTTTAGTCATGTGTGTGTGTAATAGTAACATTACCTCATTTTCTTTGAATGTTTCCCTAATCTCTTTAGTCCTGTGTGTGTGTAATAGTAACATTACCTCATTTTCTTTGAATGTTTCCCTAATCTCTTTAGTCCTGTGTGTGTGTAATAGTAACATTACCTCATTTTCTTTGAATGTTTCCCTAATCTCTTTAGTCAAGTGTGTGTGTAATAGTAACATTACCTCATTTTTTTTGAATGTTTTCCTAATCTCTTTAATCATGTGTATGTGTAACAGTTACCTCATTTTCTTTGAATGTTTCCCTAATCTCTTTAGTCATGTGTGTGTAATAGCAACATTACCTCATTTTCTTTGAATGTTTCCCTAATCTCTTTAGTCCTGTGTGTGTGTAATAGTAACATTACCTCATTTTCTTTGAATGTTTCCCTAATCTCTTTAGTCCTGTGTGTGTGTGTAATAGTAACATTACCTCATTTTCTTTGAATGTTTCCCTAATCTCTTTAGTCAAGTGTGTGTGTAATAGTAACATTACCTCATTTTCTTTGAATGTTTTCCTAATCTCTTTAATCATGTGTATGTGTAACAGTTACCTCATTTTCTTTGAATGTTTCCCTAATCTCTTTAGTCATGTGTGTGTGTAATAGCAACATTACCTCATTTTCTTTGAATGTTTCCCTAATCTCTTTAGTCCTGTGTGTGTGTAATAGTAACATTACCTCATTTTCTTTGAATGTTTCCCTAATCTCTTTAGTCCTGTGTGTGTGTAATAGTAATATTACCTCATTTTCTTTGAATGTTTCCCTAATTTCTTTAGTCCTGTGTGTGTGTGTAATAGTAATATTACCTCATTTTCTTTGAATGTTTCCCTAATCTCTTTAGTCATGTGTGTGTGTAATAGCAATATTACCTCATTTTCTTTGAATGTTTCCCTAATCTCTTTAGTCATGTGTGTGTGTAATAACAATATTACCTCATTTTCTTTGAATGTTTCTCTAATCTCTTTAGTCATGTGTGTGTGTAATAGCAATATTACCTCATTTTCTTTGAATGTTTCCCTAATCTCTTTAATCATGTGTGTGTGTAATAGTTACCTCATTTTCTTTGAATGTTTCCCTAATCTCTTTAGTCAAGTGTGTGTGTAATAATAATATTACCTCATTTTCTTTGAATGTTTCTCTAATCTCTTTAATCATGTGTGTGTGTAATAGTTACCTCATTTTCTTTGAATGTTTCCCCAATCTCATTAGTCTTGTGTGTGTGTAATAGTAACATTACCTCATTTTCTTTGAATGTTTCCCTAATCTCATTAGTTATGTGTATGTGTAATATTAATATTACCTCATTTTCTTTTAATGTTTCCCTAATCTCATTAGTCATGTGTGTGTGTAATAGTTACCTCATTTTCTTTGAATGTTTCCCTAATCTCTTTAGTCATGTGTGTGTGTAATAGTAACATTACCTCATTTTCTTTGAATGTTTCCCTAATCTCTTTAGTCATGTGTGTGTGTAATAGTAACATTACCTCATTTTCTTTGAATGTTTCCCTAATCTCTTTAGTCATGTGTGTGTGTAATAACAATATTACCTCATTTTCTTTGAATGTTTCTCTAATCTCTTTAGTCATGTGTGTGTGTAATAGTAATATTACCTCATTTTCTTTGAATGTTTCCCTAATCTCTTTAGTCAAGTGTGTGTGTAATAATAATATTACCTCATTTTCTTTGAATGTTTCTCTAATCTCTTTAATCATGTGTGTGTGTAATAGTTACCTCATTTTCTTTGAATGTTTCCCCAATCTCATTAGTCTTGTGTGTGTGTAATAGTAACATTACCTCATTTTCTTTGAATGTTTCACTAATCTCATTAGTAATGTGTATGTGTAATATTAATATTACCTCATTTTCTTTTAATGTTTCCCTAATCTCATTAGTCATGTGTGTGTGTAATAGTTACCTCATTTTCTTTGAATGTTTCCCTAATCTCTTTAGTCATGTGTGTGTGTAATAGTAACATTACCTCATTTTCTTTGAATGTTTCCCTAATCTCTTTAGTCATGTGTGTGTGTAATAACAATATTACCTCATTTTCTTTGAATGTTTCCCTAATCTCTTTAGTCATGTGTGTGTGTAATAGTAATATTACCTCATTTTCTTTGAATGTTTCCCTAATCTCTTTAGTCAAGTGTGTGTGTAATAGTAATATTACCTCATTTTCTTTGAATGTTTCTCTAATCTCTTTACTCATGTGTGTGTGTAATAGTTACCTCATTTTCTTTGAATGTTTCCCCAATCTCATTAGTCTTGTGTGTGTGTAATAGTAACATTACCTCATTTTCTTTGAATGTTTCACTAATCTCATTAGTTATGTGTATGTGTAATATTAATATTACCTCATTTTCTTTTAATGTTTCCCTAATCTCATTAGTCATGTGTGTGTGTAATAGTTACCTCATTTTCTTTGAATGTTTCCCTAATCTCATTAGTCAAGTGTGTGTGTAATAGTTACCTCATTTTCTTTGAATGTTTCCCTAATCTCTTTAGTCAAGTGTGTGTGTAATAATAATATTACCTCATTGTCTTTAAATGTTTCCCTAATCTCTTTAGTCCTGTGTGTGTGTAATAGTAACATTACCTCATTTTCTTTGAATGTTTCCCTAATCTCTTTAGTCATGTGTGTGTGTAATAGTAACATTACCTCATTTTCTTTGAATGTTTCCCTAATCTCTTTAGTCAAGTGTGTGTGTAATAGTAACATTACCTCATTTTCATTGAATGTTTCCCTAATCTCTTTAGTCATGTGTGTGTGTAATAGTAACATTACCTCATTTTCTTTGAATGTTTCCCTAATCTCTTTAGTCATGTGTGTGTGTAATAGTAACATTACCTCATTTTCTTTGAATGTTTTCCTAATCTCATTAGTCCTGTGTGTGTGCAATAGTTACCTCATTTTCTTGGAATGTTTCCCTAATCTCTTTAGTCCTGTGTGTGTGTAATAGTAACATTACCTCATTTTCTTTGAATGTTTCCCCAATCTCTTTAGTCATGTGTGTGTGTAATAGTAACAATACCTCATTTTCATTGAATGTTTCCCTAATCTCTTTAGTCCTGTGTGTGTGTAATAGTAACATTACCTCATTTTCTTTGAATGTTTCCCTAATCTCTTTAGTCATGTGTGTGTGTAATAGTAACATTACCTCATTTTCTTGGATTGTTTCCCTAATCTCTTTAATCATGTGTGTGTGTAATAGTTACCTCATTTTCTATGAATGTTTCCCTAATCTCTTTAGTCATGTGTGTGTGTAATAGTAACATTACCTCATTTTCTTTGAATGTTTCCCTAATCTCTTTAGTCCTGTGTGTGTGTAATAGTAACATTACCTCATTTTCTTTGAATGTTTCCCTAATCTCTTTAGTCCTGTGTATGTGTAATAGTAATATTACCTCATTTTCTTTGAATGTTTCCCTAATCTCTTTAGTCCTGTGTGTGTGTAATAGTAATATTACCTCATTTTCTTTGAATGTTTTCCTAATCACTTTAATCATGTGTATGTGTAACAGTTACCTCATTTTCTTTGAATGTTTCCCTAATCTCTTTAGTCATGTGTGTGTGTAATAGCAACATTACCTCATTTTCTTTGAATGTTTCCCTAATCTCTTTAGTCCTGTGTGTGTGTAATAGTAACATTACCTCATTTTCTTTGAATGTTTCCCTAATCTCTTTAGTCCTGTGTGTGTGTAATAGTAATATTACCTCATTTTCTTTGAATGTTTCCCTAATTTCTTTAGTCCTGTGTGTGTGTGCAATAGTAATATTACCTCATTTTCTTTGAATGTTTCCCTAATCTCTTTAGTCATGTGTGTGTGTAATAGCAATATTACCTCATTTTCTTTGAATGTTTCCCTAATCTCTTTAGTCATGTGTGTGTGTAATAACAATATTACCTCATTTTCTTTGAATGTTTCTCTAATCTCTTTAGTCATGTGTGTGTGTAATAGTAATATTACCTCATTTTCTTTGAATGTTTCCCTAATCTCTTTAATCATGTGTGTGTGTAATAGTTACCTCATTTTCTTTGAATGTTTCTCTAATCTCTTTAGTCAAGTGTGTGTGTAATAATAATATTACCTCATTTTCTTTGAATGTTTCTCTAATCTCTTTAATCATGTGTGTGTGTAATAGTTACCTCATTTTCTTTGAATGTTTCCCCAATCTCATTAGTCTTGTGTGTGTGTAATAGTAACATTACCTCATTTTCTTTGAATGTTTCACTAATCTCATTAGTTATGTGTATGTGTAATATTAATATTACCTCATTTTCTTTTAATGTTTCCCTACTCTCATTAGTCATGTGTGTGTGTAATAGTTACCTCATTTTCTTTGAATGTTACCCTAATCTCATTAGTCAAGTGTGTGTGTAATAGTTACCTCATTTTCTTTGAATGTTTCCCTAATCTCTTTAGTCAAGTGTGTGTGTAATAATAATATTACCTCATTGTCTTTAAATGTTTCCCTAATCTCTTTAGTCCTGTGTGTGTGTAATAGTAACATTACCTCATTTTCTTTGAATGTTTCCCTAATCTCTTTAGTCATGTGTGTGTGTAATAGTAACATTACCTTATTTTCTTTGAATGTTTCCCTAATCTCTTTAGTCAAGTGTGTGTGTAATAGTAACATTACCTCATTTTCATTGAATGTTTCCCTAATCTCTTTAGTCCTGTGTGTGTGTAATAGTAACATTACCTCATTTTCTTTGAATGTTTCCCTAATCTCTTTAGTCCTGTGTGTGTGTAATAGTAATATTACCTCATTTTCTTTGAATGTTTTCCTAATCACTTTAATCATGTGTATGTGTAACAGTTACCTCATTTTCTTTGAATGTTTCCCTAATCTCTTTAGTCATGTGTGTGTGTAATAGCAACATTACCTCATTTTCTTTGAATGTTTCCCTAATCTCTTTAGTCCTGTGTGTGTGTAATAGTAACATTACCTCATTTTCTTTGAATGTTTCCCTAATTTCTTTAGTCCTGTGTGTGTGTGCAATAGTAATATTACCTCATTTTCTTTGAATGTTTCCCTAATCTCTTTAGTCATGTGTGTGTGTAATAGCAATATTACCTCATTTTCTTTGAATGTTTCCCTAATCTCTTTAGTCATGTGTGTGTGTAATAACAATATTACCTCATTTTCTTTGAATGTTTCTCTAATCTCTTTAGTCATGTGTGTGTGTAATAGTAATATTACCTCATTTTCTTTTAATGTTTCCCTAATCTCTTTAATCATGTGTGTGTGTAATAGTTACCTCATTTTCTTTGAATGTTTCCCTAATCTCTTTAGTCAAGTGTGTGTGTAATAATAATATTACCTCATTTTCTTTGAATGTTTCTCTAATCTCTTTAATCATGTGTGTGTGTAATAGTTACCTCATTTTCTTTGAATGTTTCCCCAATCTCATTAGTCTTGTGTGTGTGTAATAGTAACATTACCTCATTTTCTTTGAATGTTTCACTAATCTCATTAGTTATGTGTATGTGTAATATTAATATTACCTCATTTTCTTTTAATGTTTCCCTACTCTCATTAGTCATGTGTGTGTGTAATAGTTACCTCATTTTCTTTGAATGTTACCCTAATCTCATTAGTCAAGTGTGTGTGTAATAGTTACCTCATTTTCTTTGAATGTTTCCCTAATCTCTTTAGTCAAGTGTGTGTGTAATAATAATATTACCTCATTGTCTTTAAATGTTTCCCTAATCTCTTTAGTCCTGTGTGTGTGTAATAGTAACATTACCTCATTTTCTTTGAATGTTTCCCTAATCTCTTTAGTCATGTGTGTGTGTAATAGTAACATTACCTTATTTTCTTTGAATGTTTCCCTAATCTCTTTAGTCAAGTGTGTGTGTAATAGTAACATTACCTCATTTTCATTGAATGTTTCCCTAATCTCTTTAGTCAAGTGTGTGTGTAATAGTTACCTCATTTTCTTTGAATGTTTCCCTAATCTCATTAGTCAAGTGTGTGTGTAATAGTTACCTCATTTTCTTTGAATGTTTCCCTAATCTCTTTAGTCAAGTGTGTGTGTAATAATAATATTACCTCATTGTCTTTGAATGTTTCCCTAATCTCATTAGTCCTGTGTGTGTGTAATAGTAACATTACCTCATTTTCTTTGAATGTTTCCCTAATCTCTTTAGTCATGTGTGTGTGTAATAGTAACAATACCTCATTTTCTTTGAATGTTTCCCTAATCTCTTTAGTCATGTGTGTGTGTAATAGTAACATTACCTCATTTTCTTTGAATGTTTCCCTAATCTCTTTAGTCCTGTGTGTGTGTAATAGTAATATTACCTCATTTTCTTTGAATGTTTCCCTAATCTCTTTAGTCATGTGTGTGTGTAATAGCAATATTACCTCATTTTCTTTGAATGTTTCCCTAATCTCTTTAGTCATGTGTGTGTGTAATAACAATATTACCTCATTTTCTTTGAATGTTTCTCTAATCTCTTTAGTCATGTGTGTGTGTAATAGTAATATTACCTCATTTTCTTTGAATGTTTCCCTAATCTCTTTAATCATGTGTGTGTGTAATAGTTACCTCATTTTCTTTGAATGTTTCCCTAATCTCTTTAGTCAAGTGTGTGTGTAATAATAATATTACCTCATTTTCTTTGAATGTTTCCCTAATCTCTTTATTCATGTGTGTGTGTGTAATAGTTACCTCATTTTCTTTGAATGTTTCCCTAATCTCATTAGTCTTGTGTGTGTGTAATAGTAACATTACCTCATTTTCTTTGAATGTTTCACTAATCTCATTAGTTATGTGTATGTGTAATATTAATATTACCTCATTTTCTTTTAATGTTTCCCTAATCTCATTAGTCATGTGTGTGTGTAATAGTTACCTCATTTTCTTTGAATGTTTCCCTAATCTCATTAGTCAAGTGTGTGTGTAATAGTTACCTCATTTTCTTTGAATGTTTCCCTAATCTCTTTAGTCAAGTGTGTGTGTAATAATAATATTACCTCATTGTCTTTAAATGTTTCCCTAATCTCTTTAGTCCTGTGTGTGTGTAATAGTAACATTACCTCATTTTCTTTGAATGTTTCCCTAATCTCTTTAGTCATGTGTGTGTGTAATAGTAACATTACCTTATTTTCTTTGAATGTTTCCCTAATCTCTTTAGTCAAGTGTGTGTGTAATAGTAACATTACCTCATTTTCATTGAATGTTTCCCTAATCTCTTTAGTCCTGTGTGTGTGTAATAGTAACATTACCTCATTTTCTTTGAATGTTTCCCTAATCTCTTTAGTCATGTGTGTGTGTAATAGTAACATTACCTCATTTTCTTTGAATGTTTCCCTAATCTCATTAGTCCTGTGTGTGTGCAATAGTTACCTCATTTTCTTGGAATGTTTCCCTAATCTCTTTAGTCATGTGTGTGTGTAATAGTAACATTACCTTATTTTCTTTCAATGTTTCCCTAATCTCTTTAGTCCTGTGTGTGTGTAATAGTAACATTACCTCATTTTCTTTGAATGTTTCCCTAATCTCTTTAGTCCTGTGTGTGTGTAATAGTAACATTACCTCATTTTCTTTTAATGTTTCCCTAATCTCATTAGTCATGTGTGTGTGTAATAGTTACCTCATTTTCTTTGAATGTTTCCCTAATCTCATTAGTCAAGTGTGTGTGTAATAGTTACCTCATTTTCTTTGAATGTTTCCCTAATCTCTTTAGTCAAGTGTGTGTGTAATAATAATATTACCTCATTGTCTTTGAATGTTTCCCTAATCTCATTAGTCCTGTGTGTGTGTAATAGTAACATTACCTCATTTTCTTTGAATGTTTCCCTAATCTCTTTAGTCATGTGTGTGTGTAATAGTAACATTACCTCATTTTCTTGGATTGTTTCCCTAATCTCTTTAATCATGTGTGTGTGTAATAGTTACCTCATTTTCTATGAATGTTTCCCTAATCTCTTTAGTCATGTGTGTGTGTAATAGTAACATTACCTCATTTTCTTTGAATGTTTCCCTAATCTCTTTAGTCCTGTGTGTGTGTAATAGTAATATTACCTCATTTTCTTTGAATGTTTCCCTAATCTCTTTAGTCCTGTGTGTGTGTAATAGTAATATTACCTCATTTTCTTTGAATGTTTTCCTAATCACTTTAATCATGTGTATGTGTAACAGTTACCTCATTTTCTTTGAATGTTTCCCTAATCTCTTTAGTCATGTGTGTGTGTAATAGCAACATTACCTCATTTTCTTTGAATGTTTCCCTAATCTCTTTAGTCCTGTGTGTGTGTAATAGTAACATTACCTCATTTTCTTTGAATGTTTCCCTAATCTCTTTAGTCCTGTGTGTGTGTAATAGTAATATTACCTCATTTTCTTTGAATGTTTCCCTAATTTCTTTAGTCCTGTGTGTGTGTGTAATAGTAATATTACCTCATTTTCTTTGAATGTTTCCCTAATCTCTTTAGTCATGTGTGTGTATAATAGCAATATTACCTCATTTTCTTTTAATGTTTCCCTAATCTCTTTAGTCATGTGTGTGTAATAACAATATTACCTCATTTTCTTTGAATGTTTCTCTAATCTCTTTAGTCATGTGTGTGTGTAATAGTAATATTACCTCATTTTCTTTGAATGTTTCCCTAATCTCTTTAATCATGTGTGTGTGTAATAGTTACATCATTTTCTTTGAATGTTTCCCTAATCTCTTTAGTCAAGTGTGTGTGTAATAATAATATTACCTCATTTTCTTTGAATGTTTCTCTAATCTCTTTAATCATGTGTGTGTGTAATAGTTACCTCATTTTCTTTGAATGTTTCCCCAATCTCATTAGTCTTGTGTGTGTGTAATAGTAACATTACCTCATTTTCTTTGAATGTTTCACTAATCTCATTAATCTTGTGTGTGTGTAATAGTTACCTCATTTTCTTTGAATGTTTCCCTAATCTCATTAGTCAAGTGTGTGTGTAATAGTTACCTCATTTTCTTTGAATGTTTCCCTAATCTCTTTAGTCAAGTGTGTGTGTAATAATAATATTACCTCATTATCTTTAAATGTTTCCCTAATCTCTTTAGTCCTGTGTGTGTGTAATAGTAACATTACCTCATTTTCTTTGAATGTTTCCCTAATCTCTTTAGTCATGTGTGTGTGTAATAGTAACATTACCTTATTTTCTTTGAATGTTTCCCTAATCTCTTTAGTCAAGTGTGTGTGTAATAGTAACATTACCTCATTTTCATTGAATGTTTCCCTAATCTCTTTAGTCATGTGTGTGTGTAATAGTAACATTACCTCATTTTCTTTGAATGTTTCCCTAATCTCTTTAGTCATGTGTGTGTGTAATAGTAACATTACCTCATTTTCTTTGAATGTTACCCTAATCTCTTTAGTCATGTGTGTGTGTAATAGTAACATTACCTCATTTTCTTTGAATGTTTCCCTAATCTCTTTAGTCCTGTGTGTGTGTAATAGTAACATTACCTCATTTTCTTTTAAGGTTTCCCTAATCTCATTAGTCATGTGTGTGTGTAATAGTTACCTCATTTTCTTTGAATGTTTCCCTAATCTCATTAGTCAAGTGTGTGTGTAATAGTTACCTCATTTTCTTTGAATGTTTCCCTAATCTCTTAGTCAAGTGTGTGTGTAATAATAATATTACCTCATTGTCTTTGAATGTTTCCCTAATCTCATTAGTCCTGTGTGTGTGTAATAGTAACATTACCTCATTTTCTTTGAATGTTTCCCTAATCTCTTTAGTCCTGTGTGTGTGTAATAGTAATATTACCTCATTTTCTTTGAATGTTTCCCTAATTTCTTTAGTCCTGTGTGTGTGTGTAATAGTAATATTACCTCATTTTCTTTGAATGTTTCCCTAATCTCTTTAGTCATGTGTGTGTGTAATAGCAATATTACCTCATTTTCTTTTAATGTTTCCCTAATCTCTTTAGTCATGTGTGTGTGTAATAACAATATTACCTCATTTTCTTTGAATGTTTCTCTAATCTCTTTAGTCATGTGTGTGTGTAATAGTAATATTACCTCATTTTCTTTGAATGTTTCCCTAATCTCTTTAATCATGTGTGTGTGTAATAGTTACCTCATTTTCTTTGAATGTTTCCCTAATCTCTTTAGTCAAGTGTGTGTGTAATAATAATATTACCTCATTTTCTTTGAATATTTCCCTAATCTCTTTAATCATGTGTGTGTGTAATAGTTACCTCATTTTCTTTGAATGTTTCCCTAATCTCATTAGTCTTGTGTGTGTGTAATAGTAACATTACCTCATTTTCTTTGAATGTTTCACTAATCTCATTAGTTATGTGTATGTGTAACATTAATATTACCTCATTTTCTTTTAATGTTTCCCTAATCTCATTAGTCATGTGTGTGTGTAATAGTTACCTCATTTTCTTTGAATGTTTCCCTAATCTCATTAGTCAAGTGTGTGTGTAATAGTTACCTCATTTTCTTTGAATGTTTCCCTAATCTCTTTAGTCAAGTGTGTGTGTAATAATAATATTACCTCATTGTCTTTAAATGTTTCCCTAATCTCTTTAGTCCTGTGTGTGTGTAATAGTAACATTACCTCATTTTCTTTGAATGTTTCCCTAATCTCTTTAGTCATGTGTGTGTGTAATAGTAACATTACCTTATTTTCTTTGAATGTTTCCCTAATCTCTTTAGTCAAGTGTGTGTGTAATAGTAACATTACCTCATTTTCATTGAATGTTTCCCTAATCTCTTTAGTCCTGTGTGTGTGTAATAGTAACATTACCTCATTTTCTTTGAATGTTTCCCTAATCTCTTTAGTCATGTGTGTGTGTAATAGTAACATTACCTCATTTTCTTTGAATGTTTCCCTAATCTCATTAGTCCTGTGTGTGTGCAATAGTTACCTCATTGTCTTTAAATGTTTCCCTAATCTCTTTAGTCCTGTGTGTGTGTAATAGTAACATTACCTCATTTTCTTTGAATGTTTCCCTAATCTCTTTAGTCATGTGTGTGTGTAATAGTAACATTACCTTATTTTCTTTGAATGTTTCCCTAATCTCTTTAGTCAAGTGTGTGTGTAATAGTAACATTACCTCATTTTCATTGAATGTTTCCCTAATCTCTTTAGTCAAGTGTGTGTGTAATAGTTACCTCATTTTCTTTGAATGTTTCCCTAATCACATTAGTCAAGTGTGTGTGTAATAGTTACCTCATTTTCTTTGAATGTTTCCCTAATCTCTTTAGTCAAGTGTGTGTGTAATAATAATATTACCTCATTGTCTTTGAATGTTTCCCTAATCTCATTAGTCCTGTGTGTGTGTAATAGTAACATTACCTCATTTTCTTTGAATGTTTCCCTAATCTCTTTAGTCATGTGTGTGTGTAATAGTAACAATACCTCATTTTCATTGAATGTTTCCCTAATCTCTTTAGTCCTGTGTGTGTGTAATAGTAACATTACCTCATTTTCTTTGAATGTTTCCCTAATCTCTTTAGTCCTGTGTGTGTGTAAAAGTAATATTACCTCATTTTCTTTGAATGTTTCCCTAATCTCTTTAGTCATGTGTGTGTGTAATAGCAATATTACCTCATTTTCTTTGAATGTTTCCCTAATCTCTTTAGTCATGTGTGTGTGTAATAACAATATTACCTCATTTTCTTTGAATGTTTCTCTAATCTCTTTAGTCATGTGTGTGTGTAATAGTAATATTACCTCATTTTCTTTGAATGTTTCCCTAATCTCTTTAATCATGTGTGTGTGTAATAGTTACCTCATTTTCTTTGAATGTTTCCCTAATCTCTTTAGTCAAGTGTGTGTGTAATAATAATATTACCTCATTTTCTTTGAATGTTTCCCTAATCTCTTTATTCATGTGTGTGTGTGTAATAGTTACCTCATTTTCTTTGAATGTTTCCCTAATCTCATTAGTCTTGTGTGTGTGTAATAGTAACATTACCTCATTTTCTTTGAATGTTTCACTAATCTCATTAGTTATGTGTATGTGTAATATTAATATTACCTCATTTTCTTTTAATGTTTCCCTAATCTCATTAGTCATGTGTGTGTGTAATAGTTACCTCATTTTCTTTGAATGTTTCCCTAATCTCATTAGTCAAGTGTGTGTGTAATAGTTACCTCATTTTCTTTGAATGTTTCCCTAATCTCTTTAGTCAAGTGTGTGTGTAATAATAATATTACCTCATTGTCTTTAAATGTTTCCCTAATCTCTTTAGTCCTGTGTGTGTGTAATAGTAACATTACCTCATTTTCTTTGAATGTTTCCCTAATCTCTTTAGTCATGTGTGTGTGTAATAGTAACATTACCTTATTTTCTTTGAATGTTTCCCTAATCTCTTTAGTCAAGTGTGTGTGTAATAGTAACATTACCTCATTTTCATTGAATGTTTCCCTAATCTCTTTAGTCCTGTGTGTGTGTAATAGTAACATTACCTCATTTTCTTTGAATGTTTCCCTAATCTCTTTAGTCATGTGTGTGTGTAATAGTAACATTACCTCATTTTCTTTGAATGTTTCCCTAATCTCATTAGTCCTGTGTGTGTGCAATAGTTACCTCATTTTCTTGGAATGTTTCCCTAATCTCTTTAGTCATGTGTGTGTAATAGTAACATTACCTTATTTTCTTTCAATGTTTCCCTAATCTCTTTAGTCCTGTGTGTGTGTAATAGTAACATTACCTCATTTTCTTTGAATGTTTCCCTAATCTCTTTAGTCCTGTGTGTGTGTAATAGTAACATTACCTCATTTTCTTTTAATGTTTCCCTAATCTCATTAGTCATGTGTGTGTGTAATAGTTACCTCATTTTCTTTGAATGTTTCCCTAATCTCATTAGTCAAGTGTGTGTGTAATAGTTACCTCATTTTCTTTGAATGTTTCCCTAATCTCTTTAGTCAAGTGTGTGTGTAATAATAATATTACCTCATTGTCTTTGAATGTTTCCCTAATCTCATTAGTCCTGTGTGTGTGTAATAGTAACATTACCTCATTTTCTTTGAATGTTTCCCTAATCTCTTTAGTCATGTGTGTGTGTAATAGTAACATTACCTCATTTTCTTGGATTGTTTCCCTAATCTCTTTAATCATGTGTGTGTGTAATAGTTACCTCATTTTCTATGAATGTTTCCCTAATCTCTTTAGTCATGTGTGTGTGTAATAGTAACATTACCTCATTTTCTTTGAATGTTTCCCTAATCTCTTTAGTCCTGTGTGTGTGTAATAGTAATATTACCTCATTTTCTTTGAATGTTTCCCTAATCTCTTTAGTCCTGTGTGTGTGTAATAGTAATATTACCTCATTTTCTTTGAATGTTTTCCTAATCACTTTAATCATGTGTATGTGTAACAGTTACCTCATTTTCTTTGAATGTTTCCCTAATCTCTTTAGTCATGTGTGTGTGTAATAGCAACATTACCTCATTTTCTTTGAATGTTTCCCTAATCTCTTTAGTCCTGTGTGTGTGTAATAGTAACATTACCTCATTTTCTTTGAATGTTTCCCTAATCTCTTTAGTCCTGTGTGTGTGTAATAGTAATATTACCTCATTTTCTTTGAATGTTTCCCTAATTTCTTTAGTCCTGTGTGTGTGTGTAATAGTAATATTACCTCATTTTCTTTGAATGTTTCCCTAATCTCTTTAGTCATGTGTGTGTATAATAGCAATATTACCTCATTTTCTTTGAATGTTTCCCTAATCTCTTTAGTCATGTGTGTGTAATAACAATATTACCTCATTTTCTTTGAATGTTTCTCTAATCTCTTTAGTCATGTGTGTGTGTAATAGTAATATTACCTCATTTTCTTTGAATGTTTCCCTAATCTCTTTAATCATGTGTGTGTGTAATAGTTACATCATTTTCTTTGAATGTTTCCCTAATCTCTTTAGTCAAGTGTGTGTGTAATAATAATATTACCTCATTTTCTTTGAATGTTTCTCTAATCTCTTTAATCATGTGTGTGTGTAATAGTTACCTCATTTTCTTTGAATGTTTCCCCAATCTCATTAGTCTTGTGTGTGTGTAATAGTAACATTACCTCATTTTCTTTGAATGTTTCACTAATCTCATTAGTCTTGTGTGTGTGTAATAGTTACCTCATTTTCTTTGAATGTTTCCCTAATCTCATTAGTCAAGTGTGTGTGTAATAGTTACCTCATTTTCTTTGAATGTTTCCCTAATCTCTTTAGTCAAGTGTGTGTGTAATAATAATATTACCTCATTATCTTTAAATGTTTCCCTAATCTCTTTAGTCCTGTGTGTGTGTAATAGTAACATTACCTTATTTTCTTTGAATGTTTCCCTAATCTCTTTAGTCAAGTGTGTGTGTAATAGTAACATTACCTCATTTTCATTGAATGTTTCCCTAATCTCTTTAGTCATGTGTGTGTGTAATAGTAACATTACCTCATTTTCTTTGAATGTTTCCCTAATCTCTTTAGTCATGTGTGTGTGTAATAGTAACATTACCTCATTTTCTTTGAATGTTTCCCTAATCTCTTTAGTCATGTGTGTGTGTAATAGTAACATTACCTCATTTTCTTTGAATGTTTCCCTAATCTCTTTAGTCCTGTGTGTGTGTAATAGTAACATTACCTCATTTTCTTTTAAGGTTTCCCTAATCTCATTAGTCATGTGTGTGTGTAATAGTTACCTCATTTTCTTTGAATGTTTCCCTAATCTCATTAGTCAAGTGTGTGTGTAATAGTTACCTCATTTTCTTTGAATGTTTCCCTAATCTCTTAGTCAAGTGTGTGTGTAATAATAATATTACCTCATTGTCTTTGAATGTTTCCCTAATCTCATTAGTCCTGTGTGTGTGTAATAGTAACATTACCTCATTTTCTTTGAATGTTTCCCTAATCTCTTTAGTCCTGTGTGTGTGTAATAGTAATATTACCTCATTTTCTTTGAATGTTTCCCTAATTTCTTTAGTCCTGTGTGTGTGTGTAATAGTAATATTACCTCATTTTCTTTGAATGTTTCCCTAATCTCTTTAGTCATGTGTGTGTGTAATAGCAATATTACCTCATTTTCTTTTAATGTTTCCCTAATCTCTTTAGTCATGTGTGTGTGTAATAACAATATTACCTCATTTTCTTTGAATGTTTCTCTAATCTCTTTAGTCATGTGTGTGTGTAATAGTAATATTACCTCATTTTCTTTGAATGTTTCCCTAATCTCTTTAATCATGTGTGTGTGTAATAGTTACCTCATTTTCTTTGAATGTTTCCCTAATCTCTTTAGTCAAGTGTGTGTGTAATAATAATATTACCTCATTTTCTTTGAATATTTCCCTAATCTCTTTAATCATGTGTGTGTGTAATAGTTACCTCATTTTCTTTGAATGTTTCCCTAATCTCATTAGTCTTGTGTGTGTGTAATAGTAACATTACCTCATTTTCTTTGAATGTTTCACTAATCTCATTAGTTATGTGTATGTGTAACATTAATATTACCTCATTTTCTTTTAATGTTTCCCTAATCTCATTAGTCATGTGTGTGTGTAATAGTTACCTCATTTTCTTTGAATGTTTCCCTAATCTCATTAGTCAAGTGTGTGTGTAATAGTTACCTCATTTTCTTTGAATGTTTCCCTAATCTCTTTAGTCAAGTGTGTGTGTAATAATAATATTACCTCATTGTCTTTAAATGTTTCCCTAATCTCTTTAGTCCTGTGTGTGTGTAATAGTAACATTACCTCATTTTCTTTGAATGTTTCCCTAATCTCTTTAGTCATGTGTGTGTGTAATAGTAACATTACCTTATTTTCTTTGAATGTTTCCCTAATCTCTTTAGTCAAGTGTGTGTGTAATAGTAACATTACCTCATTTTCATTGAATGTTTCCCTAATCTCTTTAGTCCTGTGTGTGTGTAATAGTAACATTACCTCATTTTCTTTGAATGTTTCCCTAATCTCTTTAGTCATGTGTGTGTGTAATAGTAACATTACCTCATTTTCTTTGAATGTTTCCCTAATCTCATTAGTCCTGTGTGTGTGCAATAGTTACCTCATTTTCTTGGAATGTTTCCCTAATCTCTTTAGTCATGTGTGTGTGTAATAGTAACATTACCTTATTTTCTTTGAATGTTTCCCTAATCTCTTTAGTCCTGTGTGTGTGTAATAGTAACATTACCTCATTTTCTTTTAATGTTTCCCTAATCTCATTAGTCATGTGTGTGTGTAATAGTTACCTCATTTTCTTTGAATGTTTCCCTAATCTCATTAGTCAAGTGTGTGTGTAATAGTTACCTCATTTTCTTTGAATGTTTCCCTAATCTCTTTAGTCAAGTGTGTGTGTAATAATAATATTACCTCATTGTCTTTGAATGTTTCCCTAATCTCATTAGTCAAGTGTGTGTGTAATAGTAACATTACCTCATTTTCTTTGAATGTTTCCCTAATCTCTTTAGTCATGTGTGTGTGTAATAGTAACAATACCTCATTTTCTTTGAATGTTTCCCTAATCTCATTAGTCAAGTGTGTGTGTAATAGTTACCTCATTTTCTTTGAATGTTTCCCTAATCTCTTTAGTCAAGTGTGTGTGTAATAATAATATTACCTCATTGTCTTTGAATGTTTCCCTAATCTCATTAGTCAAGTGTGTGTGTAATAGTAACATTACCTCATTTTCTTTGAATGTTTCCCTAATCTCTTTAGTCCTGTGTGTGTGTAATAGTAATATTACCTCATTTTCTTTGAATGTTTCCCTAATTTCTTTAGTCCTGTGTGTGTGTGTAATAGTAATATTACCTCATTTTCGTTGAATGTTTCCCTAATCTCTTTAGTCATGTGTGTGTATAATAGCAATATTACCTCATTTTCTTTGAATGTTTCCCTAATCTCTTTAGTCATGTGTGTGTAATAACAATATTACCTCATTTTCTTTGAATGTTTCTCTAATCTCTTTAGTCATGTGTGTGTGTAATAGTAATATTACCTCATTTTCTTTGAATGTTTCCCTAATCTCTTTAATCATGTGTGTGTGTAATAGTTACATCATTTTCTTTGAATGTTTCCCTAATCTCTTTAGTCAAGTGTGTGTGTAATAATAATATTACCTCATTTTCTTTGAATGTTTCTCTAATCTCTTTAATCATGTGTGTGTGTAATAGTTACCTCATTTTCTTTGAATGTTTCCCCAATCTCATTAGTCTTGTGTGTGTGTAATAGTTACCTCATTTTCTTTGAATGTTTCCCTAATCTCATTAGTCAAGTGTGTGTGTAATAGTTACCTCATTTTCTTTGAATGTTTCCCTAATCTCTTTAGTCAAGTGTGTGTGTAATAATAATATTACCTCATTATCTTTAAATGTTTCCCTAATCTCTTTAGTCCTGTGTGTGTGTAATAGTAACATTACCTCATTTTCTTTGAATGTTTCCCTAATCTCTTTAGTCATGTGTGTGTGTAATAGTAACATTACCTTATTTTCTTTGAATGTTTCCCTAATCTCTTTAGTCAAGTGTGTGTGTAATAGTAACATTACCTCATTTTCATTGAATGTTTCCCTAATCTCTTTAGTCATGTGTGTGTGTAATAGTAACATTACCTCATTTTCTTTGAATGTTTCCCTAATCTCTTTAGTCATGTGTGTGTGTAATAGTAACATTACCTCATTTTCTTTGAATGTTTCCCTAATCTCTTTAGTCATGTGTGTGTGTAATAGTAACATTACCTCATTTTCTTTGAATGTTTCCCTAATCTCTTTAGTCCTGTGTGTGTGTAATAGTAACATTACCTCATTTTCTTTTAAGGTTTCCCTAATCTCATTAGTCATGTGTGTGTGTAATAGTTACCTCATTTTCTTTGAATGTTTCACTAATCTCATTAGTTATGTGTATGTGTAACATTAATATTACCTCATTTTCTTTTAATGTTTCCCTAATCTCATTAGTCATGTGTGTGTGTAATAGTTACCTCATTTTCTTTGAATGTTTCCCTAATCTCATTAGTCAAGTGTGTGTGTAATAGTTACCTCATTTTCTTTGAATGTTTCCCTAATCTCTTTAGTCAAGTGTGTGTGTAATAATAATATTACCTCATTGTCTTTAAATGTTTCCCTAATCTCTTTAGTCCTGTGTGTGTGTAATAGTAACATTACCTCATTTTCTTTGAATGTTTCCCTAATCTCTTTAGTCATGTGTGTGTGTAATAGTAACATTACCTTATTTTCTTTGAATGTTTCCCTAATCTCTTTAGTCAAGTGTGTGTGTAATAGTAACATTACCTCATTTTCATTGAATGTTTCCCTAATCTCTTTAGTCCTGTGTGTGTGTAATAGTAACATTACCTCATTTTCTTTGAATGTTTCCCTAATCTCTTTAGTCATGTGTGTGTGTAATAGTAACATTACCTCATTTTCTTTGAATGTTTCCCTAATCTCATTAGTCCTGTGTGTGTGCAATAGTTACCTCATTTTCTTGGAATGTTTCCCTAATCTCTTTAGTCATGTGTGTGTGTAATAGTAACATTACCTTATTTTCTTTGAATGTTTCCCTAATCTCTTTAGTCCTGTGTGTGTGTAATAGTAACATTACCTCATTTTCTTTTAATGTTTCCCTAATCTCATTAGTCATGTGTGTGTGTAATAGTTACCTCATTTTCTTTGAATGTTTCCCTAATCTCATTAGTCAAGTGTGTGTGTAATAGTTACCTCATTTTCTTTGAATGTTTCCCTAATCTCTTTAGTCAAGTGTGTGTGTAATAATAATATTACCTCATTGTCTTTGAATGTTTCCCTAATCTCATTAGTCAAGTGTGTGTGTAATAGTAACATTACCTCATTTTCTTTGAATGTTTCCCTAATCTCTTTAGTCATGTGTGTGTGTAATAGTAACAATACCTCATTTTCTTTGAATGTTTCCCTAATCTCATTAGTCAAGTGTGTGTGTAATAGTTACCTCATTTTCTTTGAATGTTTCCCTAATCTCTTTAGTCAAGTGTGTGTGTAATAATAATATTACCTCATTGTCTTTGAATGTTTCCCTAATCTCAATAGTCAAGTGTGTGTGTAATAGTAACATTACCTCATTTTCTTTGAATGTTTCCCTAATCTCTTTAGTCATGTGTGTGTGTAATAGTAACAATACCTCATTTTAATTGAATGTTTCCCTAATCTCTTTAGTCCTGTGTGTGTGTAATAGTAATATTACCTCATTTTCTTTGAATGTTTCCCTAATCTCTTTAGTCATGTGTGTGTGTAATAGTAACATTACCTCATTTTCTATGAATGTTTCCCTAATCTCTTTAGTCATGTGTGTGTGTAATAGTAACATTACCTCATTTTCTTTGAATGTTTCCCTAATCTCTTTAGTCCTGTGTGTGTGTAATAGTAACATTACCTCATTTTCTTTGAATGTTTCCCTAATCTCTTTAGTCCTGTGTGTGTGTAATAGTAATATTACCTCATTTTCTTTGAATGTTTCCCTAATCTCTTTAGTCAAGTGTGTGTGTAATAGTAACATTACCTCATTTTCTTTGAATGTTTCCCTAAACTCTTTAGCCCTGTGTGTGTGTAATAGTAACATTACCTCATTTTCTTTGAATGTTTCCCTAATCTCTTTAGTTCTGTGTGTGTGCAATAGTTACCTCATTTTCTTTGAATGTTTCCCTAATCTCTTTAGTCCTGTGTGTGT
Source organism: Bathymodiolus brooksi (assembly GCA_963680875.1). NCBI lineage: Eukaryota > Metazoa > Mollusca > Bivalvia > Mytilida > Modiolidae > Bathymodiolus > Bathymodiolus brooksi. The sequence continues at coordinate 41,022,465 of OY804577.1, forward strand.
GTAATAGTAACATTACCTCATTTTCTTTGAATGTTTCCTTATTCTCATTAGTCAAGTGTGTATGTAATAGTAACATTACCTCATTTTCTTTGAATGTTTCCCTAATCTCTTCAGTCATATGTGTGTGTAATAGTAACATTACCTCATTTTCATTGAATGTTTCCCTAATCTCTTTAATCATGTGTGTGTGTAATAGTAATATTACCTCATTTTCTTTGAATGTTTCCCTAATCTCTTTAGTCCTGTGTGTGTGTAATAGTAATATTACCTCATTTTCTTTGAATTTTTCCCTAATCTCTTTAGTCCTGTGTGTGTGTAATAGTAACATTACCTCATTTTCTTTGAATGTTTCCCTAATCTCATTAGTCCTGTGCATGTGTGTAATAGTAACATTACCTCATTTGCTTTGAATGTTTCCCTAATCTCTTTAGTCCTGTGTGTGTGTAATGGTAATATTACCTCATTTTCTTTGAATGTTTCCCTAATCTCTTTAGTCCTGTGTTTGTGCAAAAGTTACCTCATTTTCTTTGAATGTTTCCTTAATCACTTTAGTCATGTGTGTGTGTAATAGTAATATTACCTCATTTTCTTTGAATGTTTCTCTAATCTCTTTAGTCATGTGTGTGTGTAATAGTAATATTACCTCATTTTCTTTGAATGTTTCTCTAATCTCTTTAGTCCTGTGTGTGTGTAATAGTAACATTACCTCATTTTCTTTGAATGTTTCCCTAATCTCATTAGTCCTGTGTGTGTGTGTAATAGTAACATTACCTCATTTTCTTTGAATGTTTCCCTAATCTCTTTAGTCCTGTGTGTGTCTAATAGTAATATTACCTCATTTTCTTTGAAAGTTTCCCTAATCTCTTTAGTCCTGTGTGTGTGTAATAGTAATATTACCTCATTTTCTTTGAATGTTTCCCTAATCTCTTTAGTCCTGTGTGTGTGCAAAAGTTACCTCATTTTCTTTGAATGTTTCCTTAATCACTTTAGTCCTGTGTGTGTGTAATAGTAATATTACCTCATTTTCTTTGAATGCTTCTCTAATCTCTTTAGTCATGTGTGTGTGTAATAGTAATATTACCTCATTTTCTTTTAATGTTTCCCTAATCTCTTTAGTCAAGTGTGTGTGTAATAATAATATTACCTCATTTTCTTTGAATGTTTCTCTAATCTCTTTAATCATGTGTGTGTAATAGTTACCTCATTTTCTTTGAATGTTTCCCTAATCTCATTAGTCATGTGTGTGTGTAATAGTAACATTACCTCATTTTCCTTGAATATTTCCCTAATCTCATTAGTCATGTGTGTGCGTAATATTAAGATTACCTCATTTTCTTTTAATGTTTCCCTAATCTCTTTAGTCCTGTGTGTGTGTAATAGTTACCTCATTTTCTTTGAATGTTTCCTTAATCTCATTAGTCAAGTGTATGTGTAATAGTTACCTCATTTTCTTTGAATGTTTCCCTAATCTCTTTAGTCAAGTGTGTGTGTAATAATAATATTACCTCATTGTCTTTGAATGTTTCCCTAATCTCTTTAGTCAAGTGTGTGTGTAATAGTAACATTACCTCATTTTCTTTGAATGTTTCCCTAATCTCTTTAGTCATATGTGTGTGTAATAGTAATATTACCTCATTTTCTTTGAATGTTTCCCTAATCTCTTTAGTCAAGTGTGTGTGTAATAGTAATATTACCTCATTTTCTTTGAATGTTTCCCTAATCTCTTTAGTCATGTGTGTGTGTAATAGTAATATTAACTCATTTTCTTTGAATGTTTCCCTAATCTCTTTAGTCATGTGTGTGTGTAATAGTAATATTACCTCACTTTCTTTGAATGTTTCCCTAATCTCTTTAGTCCTGTGTGTGTGCAATAGTTACCTCATTTTCTTCGAATGTTTCCCTAATCTCTTTAGTCATGTGTGTGTGTAATAGTAATATTACCTCATTTTCTTTGAATGTTTCCCTAATCTCTTTAGTCATGTGTGTGTGTAATAGTAATATTACCTCACTTTCTTTTAATGTTTCCCTAATCTCTTTAGTCCTGTGTGTGTGCAATAGTTACCTCATTTTCTTGGAATGTTTCCCTAATCTCTTTACTCAAGTGTGTGTGTAATAGTAATATTACCTCATTTTCTTTGAATGTTTCCCTAATCTCTTTAGTCATGTGTGTGTGTAATAGTAATATTACCTCATTTTCTTTGAATGTTTTCCTAATCTCTTTAGCCCTGTGTGTGTGTAATAGTAACATTACCTCATTTTCTTTGAATGTTTCCCTAATCTCTTTAGTCCTGTGTGTGTGTAATAGTAATATTACCTCATTTTCTTTGAATGTTTCCCTAATCTCTTTAGTCCTGTGTGTGTGTAATAGTAATATTACCTCATTTTCTTTGAATGTTTCCCTAATCTCTTTAGTCCTGTGTGTGTGTAATAGTAATATTACCTCATTTTCTTTGAATGTTTCCCTAATCTCTTTAGTCATGTGTGTGTGTAATAGCAATATTACCTCATTTTCTTTGAATGTTTCCCTAATCTCTTTAGTCATGTGTGTGTGTAATAACAATATTACCTCATTTTCTTTGAATGTTTCTCTAATCTCTTTAGTCATGTGTGTGTGTAATAGTAATATTACCTCATTTTCTTTGAATGTTTCCCTAATCTCTTTAATCATGTGTGTGTGTAATAGTTACCTCATTTTCTTTGAATGTTTCTCTAATCTCTTTAGTCAAGTGTGTGTGTAATAATAATATTACCTCATTTTCTTTGAATGTTTCTCTAATCTCTTTAATCATGTGTGTGTGTAATAGTTACCTCATTTTCTTTGAATGTTTCCCCAATCTCATTAGTCTTGTGTGTGTGTAATAGTAACATTACCTCATTTTCTTTGAATGTTTCACTAATCTCATTAGTTATGTGTATGTGTAATATTAATATTACCTCATTTTCTTTTAATGTTTCCCTACTCTCATTAGTCATGTGTGTGTGTAATAGTTACCTCATTTTCTTTGAATGTTACCCTAATCTCATTAGTCAAGTGTGTGTGTAATAGTTACCTCATTTTCTTTGAATGTTTCCCTAATCTCTTTAGTCAAGTGTGTGTGTAATAATAATATTACCTCATTGTCTTTAAATGTTTCCCTAATCTCTTTAGTCATGTGTGTGTGTAATAGTAACATTACCTCATTTTCTTTGAATGTTTCCCTAATCTCTTTAGTCATGTGTGTGTGTAATAGTAACATTACCTTATTTTCTTTGAATGTTTCCCTAATCTCTTTAGTCAAGTGTGTGTGTAATAGTAACATTACCTCATTTTCATTGAATGTTTCCCTAATCTCTTTAGTCCTGTGTGTGTGTAATAGTAACATTACCTCATTTTCTTTGAATGTTTCCCTAATCTCTTTAGTCCTGTGTGTGTGTAATAGTAATATTACCTCATTTTCTTTGAATGTTTTCCTAATCACTTTAATCATGTGTATGTGTAACAGTTACCTCATTTTCTTTGAATGTTTCCCTAATCTCTTTAGTCATGTGTGTGTGTAATAGCAACATTACCTCATTTTCTTTGAATGTTTCCCTAATCTCTTTAGTCCTGTGTGTGTGTAATAGTAACATTACCTCATTTTCTTTGAATGTTTCCCTAATTTCTTTAGTCCTGTGTGTGTGTGCAATAGTAATATTACCTCATTTTCTTTGAATGTTTCCCTAATCTCTTTAGTCATGTGTGTGTGTAATAGCAATATTACCTCATTTTCTTTGAATGTTTCCCTAATCTCTTTAGTCATGTGTGTGTGTAATAACAATATTACCTCATTTTCTTTGAATGTTTCTCTAATCTCTTTAGTCATGTGTGTGTGTAATAGTAATATTACCTCATTTTCTTTTAATGTTTCCCTAATCTCTTTAATCATGTGTGTGTGTAATAGTTACCTCATTTTCTTTGAATGTTTCCCTAATCTCTTTAGTCAAGTGTGTGTGTAATAATAATATTACCTCATTTTCTTTGAATGTTTCTCTAATCTCTTTAATCATGTGTGTGTGTAATAGTTACCTCATTTTCTTTGAATGTTTCCCCAATCTCATTAGTCTTGTGTGTGTGTAATAGTAACATTACCTCATTTTCTTTGAATGTTTCACTAATCTCATTAGTTATGTGTATGTGTAATATTAATATTACCTCATTTTCTTTTAATGTTTCCCTACTCTCATTAGTCATGTGTGTGTGTAATAGTTACCTCATTTTCTTTGAATGTTACCCTAATCTCATTAGTCAAGTGTGTGTGTAATAGTTACCTCATTTTCTTTGAATGTTTCCCTAATCTCTTTAGTCAAGTGTGTGTGTAATAATAATATTACCTCATTGTCTTTAAATGTTTCCCTAATCTCTTTAGTCCTGTGTGTGTGTAATAGTAACATTACCTCATTTTCTTTGAATGTTTCCCTAATCTCTTTAGTCATGTGTGTGTGTAATAGTAACATTACCTTATTTTCTTTGAATGTTTCCCTAATCTCTTTAGTCAAGTGTGTGTGTAATAGTAACATTACCTCATTTTCATTGAATGTTTCCCTAATCTCTTTAGTCAAGTGTGTGTGTAATAGTTACCTCATTTTCTTTGAATGTTTCCCTAATCTCATTAGTCAAGTGTGTGTGTAATAGTTACCTCATTTTCTTTGAATGTTTCCCTAATCTCTTTAGTCAAGTGTGTGTGTAATAATAATATTACCTCATTGTCTTTGAATGTTTCCCTAATCTCATTAGTCCTGTGTGTGTGTAATAGTAACATTACCTCATTTTCTTTGAATGTTTCCCTAATCTCTTTAGTCATGTGTGTGTGTAATAATAACAATACCTCATTTTCTTTGAATGTTTCCCTAATCTCTTTAGTCATGTGTGTGTGTAATAGTAACATTACCTCATTTTCTTTGAATGTTTCCCTAATCTCTTTAGTCCTGTGTGTGTGTAATAGTAATATTACCTCATTTTCTTTGAATGTTTCCCTAATCTCTTTAGTCATGTGTGTGTGTAATAGGTCATGTGTGTGTGTAATAGCAATATTACCTCATTTTCTTTGAATGTTTCCCTAATCTCTTTAGTCATGTGTGTGTGTAATAACAATATTACCTCATTTTCTTTGAATGTTTCTCTAATCTCTTTAGTCATGTGTGTGTGTAATAGTAATATTACCTCATTTTCTTTGAATGTTTCCCTAATCTCTTTAATCATGTGTGTGTGTAATAGTTACCTCATTTTCTTTGAATGTTTCCCTAATCTCTTTAGTCAAGTGTGTGTGTAATAATAATATTACCTCATTTTCTTTGAATGTTTCCCTAATCTCTTTATTCATGTGTGTGTGTGTAATAGTTACCTCATTTTCTTTGAATGTTTCCCTAATCTCATTAGTCTTGTGTGTGTGTAATAGTAACATTACCTCATTTTCTTTGAATGTTTCACTAATCTCATTAGTTATGTGTATGTGTAATATTAATATTACCTCATTTTCTTTTAATGTTTCCCTAATCTCATTAGTCATGTGTGTGTGTAATAGTTACCTCATTTTCTTTGAATGTTTCCCTAATCTCATTAGTCAAGTGTGTGTGTAATAGTTACCTCATTTTCTTTGAATGTTTCCCTAATCTCTTTAGTCAAGTGTGTGTGTAATAATAATATTACCTCATTGTCTTTAAATGTTTCCCTAATCTCTTTAGTCCTGTGTGTGTGTAATAGTAACATTACCTCATTTTCTTTGAATGTTTCCCTAATCTCTTTAGTCATGTGTGTGTGTAATAGTAACATTACCTTATTTTCTTTGAATGTTTCCCTAATCTCTTTAGTCAAGTGTGTGTGTAATAGTAACATTACCTCATTTTCATTGAATGTTTCCCTAATCTCTTTAGTCCTGTGTGTGTGTAATAGTAACATTACCTCATTTTCTTTGAATGTTTCCCTAATCTCTTTAGTCATGTGTGTGTGTAATAGTAACATTACCTCATTTTCTTTGAATGTTTCCCTAATCTCATTAGTCCTGTGTGTGTGCAATAGTTACCTCATTTTCTTGGAATGTTTCCCTAATCTCTTTAGTCATGTGTGTGTGTAATAGTAACATTACCTTATTTTCTTTCAATGTTTCCCTAATCTCTTTAGTCCTGTGTGTGTGTAATAGTAACATTACCTCATTTTCTTTGAATGTTTCCCTAATCTCTTTAGTCCTGTGTGTGTGTAATAGTAACATTACCTCATTTTCTTTTAATGTTTCCCTAATCTCATTAGTCATGTGTGTGTGTAATAGTTACCTCATTTTCTTTGAATGTTTCCCTAATCTCATTAGTCAAGTGTGTGTGTAATAGTTACCTCATTTTCTTTGAATGTTTCCCTAATCTCTTTAGTCAAGTGTGTGTGTAATAATAATATTACCTCATTGTCTTTGAATGTTTCCCTAATCTCATTAGTCCTGTGTGTGTGTAATAGTAACATTACCTCATTTTCTTTGAATGTTTCCCTAATCTCTTTAGTCATGTGTGTGTGTAATAGTAACATTACCTCATTTTCTTGGATTGCTTCCCTAATCTCTTTAATCATGTGTGTGTGTAATAGTTACCTCATTTTCTATGAATGTTTCCCTAATCTCTTTAGTCATGTGTGTGTGTAATAGTAACATTACCTCATTTTCTTTGAATGTTTCCCTAATCTCTTTAGTCCTGTGTGTGTGTAATAGTAATATTACCTCATTTTCTTTGAATGTTTCCCTAATCTCTTTAGTCCTGTGTGTGTGTAATAGTAATATTACCTCATTTTCTTTGAATGTTTTCCTAATCACTTTAATCATGTGTATGTGTAACAGTTACCTCATTTTCTTTGAATGTTTCCCTAATCTCTTTAGTCATGTGTGTGTGTAATAGCAACATTACCTCATTTTCATTGAATGTTTCCCTAATCTCTTTAGTCCTGTGTGTGTGTAATAGTAACATTACCTCATTTTCTTTGAATGTTTCCCTAATCTCTTTAGTCATGTGTGTGTGTAATAGTAACATTACCTCATTTTCTTTGAATGTTTCCCTAATCTCTTTAGTCATGTGTGTGTGTAATAGTAACATTACCTCATTTTCTTTGAATGTTTCCCTAATCTCTTTAGTCCTGTGTGTGTGTAATAGTAACATTACCTCATTTTCTTTTAAGGTTTCCCTAATCTCATTAGTCATGTGTGTGTGTAATAGTTACCTCATTTTCTTTGAATGTTTCCCTAATCTCATTAGTCAAGTGTGTGTGTAATAGTTACCTCATTTTCTTTGAATGTTTCCCTAATCTCTTAGTCAAGTGTGTGTGTAATAATAATATTACCTCATTGTCTTTGAATGTTTCCCTAATCTCATTAGTCCTGTGTGTGTGTAATAGTAACATTACCTCATTTTCTTTGAATGTTTCCCTAATCTCTTTAGTCCTGTGTGTGTGTAATAGTAATATTACCTCATTTTCTTTGAATGTTTCCCTAATTTCTTTAGTCCTGTGTGTGTGTGTAATAGTAATATTACCTCATTTTCTTTGAATGTTTCCCTAATCTCTTTAGTCATGTGTGTGTGTAATAGCAATATTACCTCATTTTCTTTTAATGTTTCCCTAATCTCTTTAGTCATGTGTGTGTGTAATAACAATATTACCTCATTTTCCTTGAATGTTTCTCTAATCTCTTTAGTCATGTGTGTGTGTAATAGTAATATTACCTCATTTTCTTTGAATGTTTCCCTAATCTCTTTAATCATGTGTGTGTGTAATAGTTACCTCATTTTCTTTGAATGTTTCCCTAATCTCTTTAGTCAAGTGTGTGTGTAATAATAATATTACCTCATTTTCTTTGAATATTTCCCTAATCTCTTTAATCATGTGTGTGTGTAATAGTTACCTCATTTTCTTTGAATGTTTCCCTAATCTCATTAGTCTTGTGTGTGTGTAATAGTAACATTACCTCATTTTCTTTGAATGTTTCACTAATCTCATTAGTTATGTGTATGTGTAACATTAATATTACCTCATTTTCTTTTAATGTTTCCCTAATCTCATTAGTCATGTGTGTGTGTAATAGTTACCTCATTTTCTTTGAATGTTTCCCTAATCTCATTAGTCAAGTGTGTGTGTAATAGTTACCTCATTTTCTTTGAATGTTTCCCTAATCTCTTTAGTCAAGTGTGTGTGTAATAATAATATTACCTCATTGTCTTTAAATGTTTCCCTAATCTCTTTAGTCCTGTGTGTGTGTAATAGTAACATTACCTCATTTTCTTTGAATGTTTCCCTAATCTCTTTAGTCATGTGTGTGTGTAATAGTAACATTACCTTATTTTCTTTGAATGTTTCCCTAATCTCTTTAGTCAAGTGTGTGTGTAATAGTAACATTACCTCATTTTCATTGAATGTTTCCCTAATCTCTTTAGTCCTGTGTGTGTGTAATAGTAACATTACCTCATTTTCTTTGAATGTTTCCCTAATCTCTTTAGTCATGTGTGTGTGTAATAGTAACATTACCTCATTTTCTTTGAATGTTTCCCTAATCTCATTAGTCCTGTGTGTGTGCAATAGTTACCTCATTGTCTTTAAATGTTTCCCTAATCTCTTTAGTCCTGTGTGTGTGTAATAGTAACATTACCTCATTTTCTTTGAATGTTTCCCTAATCTCTTTAGTCATGTGTGTGTGTAATAGTAACATTACCTTATTTTCTTTGAATGTTTCCCTAATCTCTTTAGTCAAGTGTGTGTGTAATAGTAACATTACCTCATTTTCATTGAATGTTTCCCTAATCTCTTTAGTCAAGTGTGTGTGTAATAGTTACCTCATTTTCTTTGAATGTTTCCCTAATCACATTAGTCAAGTGTGTGTGTAATAGTTACCTCATTTTCTTTGAATGTTTCCCTAATCTCTTTAGTCAAGTGTGTGTGTAATAATAATATTACCTCATTGTCTTTGAATGTTTCCCTAATCTCATTAGTCCTGTGTGTGTGTAATAGTAACATTACCTCATTTTCTTTGAATGTTTCCCTAATCTCTTTAGTCATGTGTGTGTGTAATAGTAACAATACCTCATTTTCATTGAATGTTTCCCTAATCTCTTTAGTCCTGTGTGTGTGTAATAGTAACATTACCTCATTTTCTTTGAATGTTTCCCTAATCTCTTTAGTCCTGTGTGTGTGTAATAGTAATATTACCTCATTTTCTTTGAATGTTTCCCTAATCTCTTTAGTCATGTGTGTGTGTAATAGCAATATTACCTCATTTTCTTTGAATGTTTCCCTAATCTCTTTAGTCATGTGTGTGTGTAATAACAATATTACCTCATTTTCTTTGAATGTTTCTCTAATCTCTTTAGTCATGTGTGTGTGTAATAGTAATATTACCTCATTTTCTTTGAATGTTTCCCTAATCTCTTTAATCATGTGTGTGTGTAATAGTTACCTCATTTTCTTTGAATGTTTCCCTAATCTCTTTAGTCAAGTGTGTGTGTAATAATAATATTACCTCATTTTCTTTGAATGTTTCCCTAATCTCTTTATTCATGTGTGTGTGTGTAATAGTTACCTCATTTTCTTTGAATGTTTCCCTAATCTCATTAGTCTTGTGTGTGTGTAATAGTAACATTACCTCATTTTCTTTGAATGTTTCACTAATCTCATTAGTTATGTGTATGTGTAATATTAATATTACCTCATTTTCTTTTAATGTTTCCCTAATCTCATTAGTCATGTGTGTGTGTAATAGTTACCTCATTTTCTTTGAATGTTTCCCTAATCTCATTAGTCAAGTGTGTGTGTAATAGTTACCTCATTTTCTTTGAATGTTTCCCTAATCTCTTTAGTCAAGTGTGTGTGTAATAATAATATTACCTCATTGTCTTTAAATGTTTCCCTAATCTCTTTAGTCCTGTGTGTGTGTAATAGTAACATTACCTCATTTTCTTTGAATGTTTCCCTAATCTCTTTAGTCATGTGTGTGTGTAATAGTAACATTACCTTATTTTCTTTGAATGTTTCCCTAATCTCTTTAGTCAAGTGTGTGTGTAATAGTAACATTACCTCATTTTCATTGAATGTTTCCCTAATCTCTTTAGTCCTGTGTGTGTGTAATAGTAACATTACCTCATTTTCTTTGAATGTTTCCCTAATCTCTTTAGTCATGTGTGTGTGTAATAGTAACATTACCTCATTTTCTTTGAATGTTTCCCTAATCTCATTAGTCCTGTGTGTGTGCAATAGTTACCTCATTTTCTTGGAATGTTTCCCTAATCTCTTTAGTCATGTGTGTGTAATAGTAACATTACCTTATTTTCTTTCAATGTTTCCCTAATCTCTTTAGTCCTGTGTGTGTGTAATAGTAACATTACCTCATTTTCTTTGAATGTTTCCCTAATCTCTTTAGTCCTGTGTGTGTGTAATAGTAACATTACCTCATTTTCTTTTAATGTTTCCCTAATCTCATTAGTCATGTGTGTGTGTAATAGTTACCTCATTTTCTTTGAATGTTTCCCTAATCTCATTAGTCAAGTGTGTGTGTAATAGTTACCTCATTTTCTTTGAATGTTTCCCTAATCTCTTTAGTCAAGTGTGTGTGTAATAATAATATTACCTCATTGTCTTTGAATGTTTCCCTAATCTCATTAGTCCTGTGTGTGTGTAATAGTAACATTACCTCATTTTCTTTGAATGTTTCCCTAATCTCTTTAGTCATGTGTGTGTGTAATAGTAACATTACCTCATTTTCTTGGATTGTTTCCCTAATCTCTTTAATCATGTGTGTGTGTAATAGTTACCTCATTTTCTATGAATGTTTCCCTAATCTCTTTAGTCATGTGTGTGTGTAATAGTAACATTACCTCATTTTCTTTGAATGTTTCCCTAATCTCTTTAGTCCTGTGTGTGTGTAATAGTAATATTACCTCATTTTCTTTGAATGTTTCCCTAATCTCGTTAGTCCTGTGTGTGTGTAATAGTAATATTACCTCATTTTCTTTGAATGTTTTCCTAATCACTTTAATCATGTGTATGTGTAACAGTTACCTCATTTTCTTTGAATGTTTCCCTAATCTCTTTAGTCATGTGTGTGTGTAATAGCAACATTACCTCATTTTCTTTGAATGTTTCCCTAATCTCTTTAGTCCTGTGTGTGTGTAATAGTAACATTACCTCATTTTCTTTGAATGTTTCCCTAATCTCTTTAGTCCTGTGTGTGTGTAATAGTAATATTACCTCATTTTCTTTGAATGTTTCCCTAATTTCTTTAGTCCTGTGTGTGTGTGTAATAGTAATATTACCTCATTTTCTTTGAATGTTTCCCTAATCTCTTTAGTCATGTGTGTGTATAATAGCAATATTACCTCATTTTCTTTGAATGTTTCCCTAATCTCTTTAGTCATGTGTGTGTAATAACAATATTACCTCATTTTCTTTGAATGTTTCTCTAATCTCTTTAGTCATGTGTGTGTGTAATAGTAATATTACCTCATTTTCTTTGAATGTTTCCCTAATCTCTTTAATCATGTGTGTGTGTAATAGTTACATCATTTTCTTTGAATGTTTCCCTAATCTCTTTAGTCAAGTGTGTGTGTAATAATAATATTACCTCATTTTCTTTGAATGTTTCTCTAATCTCTTTAATCATGTGTGTGTGTAATAGTTACCTCATTTTCTTTGAATGTTTCCCCAATCTCATTAGTCTTGTGTGTGTGTAATAGTAACATTACCTCATTTTCTTTGAATGTTTCACTAATCTCATTAGTCTTGTGTGTGTGTAATAGTTACCTCATTTTCTTTGAATGTTTCCCTAATCTCATTAGTCAAGTGTGTGTGTAATAGTTACCTCATTTTCTTTGAATGTTTCCCTAATCTCTTTAGTCAAGTGTGTGTGTAATAATAATATTACCTCATTATCTTTAAATGTTTCCCTAATCTCTTTAGTCCTGTGTGTGTGTAATAGTAACATTACCTCATTTTCTTTGAATGTTTCCCTAATCTCTTTAGTCATGTGTGTGTGTAATAGTAACATTACCTTATTTTCTTTGAATGTTTCCCTAATCTCTTTAGTCAAGTGTGTGTGTAATAGTAACATTACCTCATTTTCATTGAATGTTTCCCTAATCTCTTTAGTCATGTGTGTGTGTAATAGTAACATTACCTCATTTTCTTTGAATGTTTCCCTAATCTCTTTAGTCATGTGTGTGTGTAATAGTAACATTACCTCATTTTCTTTGAATGTTTCCCTAATCTCTTTAGTCATGTGTGTGTGTAATAGTAACATTACCTCATTTTCTTTGAATGTTTCCCTAATCTCTTTAGTCCTGTGTGTGTGTAATAGTAACATTACCTCATTTTCTTTTAAGGTTTCCCTAATCTCATTAGTCATGTGTGTGTGTAATAGTTACCTCATTTTCTTTGAATGTTTCCCTAATCTCATTAGTCAAGTGTGTGTGTAATAGTTACCTCATTTTCTTTGAATGTTTCCCTAATCTCTTAGTCAAGTGTGTGTGTAATAATAATATTACCTCATTGTCTTTGAATGTTTCCCTAATCTCATTAGTCCTGTGTGTGTGTAATAGTAACATTACCTCATTTTCTTTGAATGTTTCCCTAATCTCTTTAGTCCTGTGTGTGTGTAATAGTAATATTACCTCATTTTCTTTGAATGTTTCCCTAATTTCTTTAGTCCTGTGTGTGTGTGTAATAGTAATATTACCTCATTTTCTTTGAATGTTTCCCTAATCTCTTTAGTCATGTGTGTGTGTAATAGCAATATTACCTCATTTTCTTTTAATGTTTCCCTAATCTCTTTAGTCATGTGTGTGTGTAATAACAATATTACCTCATTTTCTTTGAATGTTTCTCTAATCTCTTTAGTCATGTGTGTGTGTAATAGTAATATTACCTCATTTTCTTTGAATGTTTCCCTAATCTCTTTAGTCCTGTGTGTGTGTAATAGTAATATTACCTCATTTTCTTTGAATGTTTCCCTAATTTCTTTAGTCCTGTGTGTGTGTGTAATAGTAATATTACCTCATTTTCTTTGAATGTTTCCCTAATCTCTTTAGTCATGTGTGTGTGTAATAGCAATATTACCTCATTTTCTTTTAATGTTTCCCTAATCTCTTTAGTCATGTGTGTGTGTAATAACAATATTACCTCATTTTCTTTGAATGTTTCTCTAATCTCTTTAGTCATGTGTGTGTGTAATAGTAATATTACCTCATTTTCTTTGAATGTTTCCCTAATTTCTTTAGTCCTGTGTGTGTGTGTAATAGTAATATTACCTCATTTTCTTTGAATGTTTCCCTAATCTCTTTAGTCATGTGTGTGTGTAATAGCAATATTACCTCATTTTCTTTTAATGTTTCCCTAATCTCTTTAGTCATGTGTGTGTGTAATAACAATATTACCTCATTTTCTTTGAATGTTTCCCTAATCTCTTTAGTCATGTGTGTGTGTAATAGCAATATTACCTCATTTTCTTTTAATGTTTCCCTAATCTCTTTAGTCATGTGTGTGTGTAATAACAATATTACCTCATTTTCTTTGAATGTTTCCCTAATCTCATTAGTCCTGTGTGTGTGTGTAATAGTAACATTACCTCATTTTCTTTGAATGTTTCCCTAATCTCTTTAGTCCTGTGTGTGTCTAATAGTAATATTACCTCATTTTCTTTGAAAGTTTCCCTAATCTCTTTAGTCCTGTGTGTGTGTAATAGTAATATTACCTCATTTTCTTTGAATGTTTCCCTAATCTCTTTAGTCCTGTGTGTGTGCAAAAGTTACCTCATTTTCTTTGAATGTTTCCTTAATCACTTTAGTCCTGTGTGTGTGTAATAGTAATATTACCTCATTTTCTTTGAATGCTTCTCTAATCTCTTTAGTCATGTGTGTGTGTAATAGTAATATTACCTCATTTTCTTTTAATGTTTCCCTAATCTCTTTAGTCAAGTGTGTGTGTAATAATAATATTACCTCATTTTCTTTGAATGTTTCTCTAATCTCTTTAATCATGTGTGTGTAATAGTTACCTCATTTTCTTTGAATGTTTCCCTAATCTCATTAGTCATGTGTGTGTGTAATAGTAACATTACCTCATTTTCCTTGAATATTTCCCTAATCTCATTAGTCATGTGTGTGCGTAATATTAAGATTACCTCATTTTCTTTGAATGTTTCCCTAATCTCTTTAGTCATGTGTGTGTGTAATAGCAATATTACCTCATTTTCTTTTAATGTTTCCCTAATCTCTTTAGTCATGTGTGTGTGTAATAACAATATTACCTCATTTTCTTTGAATGTTTCTCTAATCTCTTTAGTCATGTGTGTGTGTAATAGTAATATTACCTCATTTTCTTTGAATGTTTCCCTAATCTCTTTAGTCCTGTGTGTGTGTAATAGTAATATTACCTCATTTTCTTTGAATGTTTCCCTAATTTCTTTAGTCCTGTGTGTGTGTGTAATAGTAATATTACCTCATTTTCTTTGAATGTTTCCCTAATCTCTTTAGTCATGTGTGTGTGTAATAGCAATATTACCTCATTTTCTTTTAATGTTTCCCTAATCTCTTTAGTCATGTGTGTGTGTAATAACAATATTACCTCATTTTCTTTGAATGTTTCTCTAATCTCTTTAGTCATGTGTGTGTGTAATAGTAATATTACCTCATTTTCTTTGAATGTTTCCCTAATTTCTTTAGTCCTGTGTGTGTGTGTAATAGTAATATTACCTCATTTTCTTTGAATGTTTCCCTAATCTCTTTAGTCATGTGTGTGTGTAATAGCAATATTACCTCATTTTCTTTTAATGTTTCCCTAATCTCTTTAGTCATGTGTGTGTGTAATAACAATATTACCTCATTTTCTTTGAATGTTTCCCTAATCTCTTTAGTCATGTGTGTGTGTAATAGCAATATTACCTCATTTTCTTTTAATGTTTCCCTAATCTCTTTAGTCATGTGTGTGTGTAATAACAATATTACCTCATTTTCTTTGAATGTTTCCCTAATCTCATTAGTCCTGTGTGTGTGTGTAATAGTAACATTACCTCATTTTCTTTGAATGTTTCCCTAATCTCTTTAGTCCTGTGTGTGTCTAATAGTAATATTACCTCATTTTCTTTGAAAGTTTCCCTAATCTCTTTAGTCCTGTGTGTGTGTAATAGTAATATTACCTCATTTTCTTTGAATGTTTCCCTAATCTCTTTAGTCCTGTGTGTGTGCAAAAGTTACCTCATTTTCTTTGAATGTTTCCTTAATCACTTTAGTCCTGTGTGTGTGTAATAGTAATATTACCTCATTTTCTTTGAATGCTTCTCTAATCTCTTTAGTCATGTGTGTGTGTAATAGTAATATTACCTCATTTTCTTTTAATGTTTCCCTAATCTCTTTAGTCAAGTGTGTGTGTAATAATAATATTACCTCATTTTCTTTGAATGTTTCTCTAATCTCTTTAATCATGTGTGTGTAATAGTTACCTCATTTTCTTTGAATGTTTCCCTAATCTCATTAGTCATGTGTGTGTGTAATAGTAACATTACCTCATTTTCCTTGAATATTTCCCTAATCTCATTAGTCATGTGTGTGCGTAATATTAAGATTACCTCATTTTCTTTTAATGTTTCCCTAATCTCTTTAGTCCTGTGTGTGTGTAATAGTTACCTCATTTTCTTTGAATGTTTCCTTAATCTCATTAGTCAAGTGTATGTGTAATAGTTACCTCATTTTCTTTGAATGTTTCCCTAATCTCTTTAGTCAAGTGTGTGTGTAATAATAATATTACCTCATTGTCTTTGAATGTTTCCCTAATCTCTTTAGTCAAGTGTGTGTGTAATAGTAACATTACCTCATTTTCTTTGAATGTTTCCCTAATCTCTTTAGTCATATGTGTGTGTAATAGTAATATTACCTCATTTTCTTTGAATGTTTCCCTAATCTCTTTAGTCAAGTGTGTGTGTAATAGTAATATTACCTCATTTTCTTTGAATGTTTCCCTAATCTCTTTAGTCATGTGTGTGTGTAATAGTAATATTAACTCATTTTCTTTGAATGTTTCCCTAATCTCTTTAGTCATGTGTGTGTGTAATAGTAATATTACCTCACTTTCTTTGAATGTTTCCCTAATCTCTTTAGTCCTGTGTGTGTGCAATAGTTACCTCATTTTCTTCGAATGTTTCCCTAATCTCTTTAGTCATGTGTGTGTGTAATAGTAATATTACCTCATTTTCTTTGAATGTTTCCCTAATCTCTTTAGTCATGTGTGTGTGTAATAGTAATATTACCTCACTTTCTTTTAATGTTTCCCTAATCTCTTTAGTCCTGTGTGTGTGCAATAGTTACCTCATTTTCTTGGAATGTTTCCCTAATCTCTTTACTCAAGTGTGTGTGTAATAGTAATATTACCTCATTTTCTTTGAATGTTTCCCTAATCTCTTTAGTCATGTGTGTGTGTAATAGTAATATTACCTCATTTTCTTTGAATGTTTTCCTAATCTCTTTAGCCCTGTGTGTGTGTAATAGTAACATTACCTCATTTTCTTTGAATGTTTCCCTAATCTCTTTAGTCCTGTGTGTGTGTAATAGTAATATTACCTCATTTTCTTTGAATGTTTCCCTAATCTCTTTAGTCCTGTGTGTGTGTAATAGTAATATTACCTCATTTTCTTTGAATGTTTCCCTAATCTCTTTAGTCCTGTGTGTGTGTAATAGTAATATTACCTCATTTTCTTTGAATGTTTCCCTAATCTCTTTAGTCATGTGTGTGTGTAATAGCAATATTACCTCATTTTCTTTGAATGTTTCCCTAATCTCTTTAGTCATGTGTGTGTGTAATAACAATATTACCTCATTTTCTTTGAATGTTTCTCTAATCTCTTTAGTCATGTGTGTGTGTAATAGTAATATTACCTCATTTTCTTTGAATGTTTCCCTAATCTCTTTAATCATGTGTGTGTGTAATAGTTACCTCATTTTCTTTGAATGTTTCTCTAATCTCTTTAGTCAAGTGTGTGTGTAATAATAATATTACCTCATTTTCTTTGAATGTTTCTCTAATCTCTTTAATCATGTGTGTGTGTAATAGTTACCTCATTTTCTTTGAATGTTTCCCCAATCTCATTAGTCTTGTGTGTGTGTAATAGTAACATTACCTCATTTTCTTTGAATGTTTCACTAATCTCATTAGTTATGTGTATGTGTAATATTAATATTACCTCATTTTCTTTTAATGTTTCCCTACTCTCATTAGTCATGTGTGTGTGTAATAGTTACCTCATTTTCTTTGAATGTTACCCTAATCTCATTAGTCAAGTGTGTGTGTAATAGTTACCTCATTTTCTTTGAATGTTTCCCTAATCTCTTTAGTCAAGTGTGTGTGTAATAATAATATTACCTCATTGTCTTTAAATGTTTCCCTAATCTCTTTAGTCATGTGTGTGTGTAATAGTAACATTACCTCATTTTCTTTGAATGTTTCCCTAATCTCTTTAGTCATGTGTGTGTGTAATAGTAACATTACCTTATTTTCTTTGAATGTTTCCCTAATCTCTTTAGTCAAGTGTGTGTGTAATAGTAACATTACCTCATTTTCATTGAATGTTTCCCTAATCTCTTTAGTCCTGTGTGTGTGTAATAGTAACATTACCTCATTTTCTTTGAATGTTTCCCTAATCTCTTTAGTCCTGTGTGTGTGTAATAGTAATATTACCTCATTTTCTTTGAATGTTTTCCTAATCACTTTAATCATGTGTATGTGTAACAGTTACCTCATTTTCTTTGAATGTTTCCCTAATCTCTTTAGTCATGTGTGTGTGTAATAGCAACATTACCTCATTTTCTTTGAATGTTTCCTTAATCTCTTTAGTCATGTGTGTGTGTAATAGTAACATTACCTCATTTTCTTTGAATGTTTCCCTAATTTCTTTAGTCCTGTGTGTGTGTGCAATAGTAATATTACCTCATTTTCTGTGAATGTTTCCCTAATCTCTTTAGTCATGTGTGTGTGTAATAGCAATATTACCTCATTTTCTTTGAATGTTTCCCTAATCTCTTTAGTCATGTGTGTGTGTAATAACAATATTACCTCATTTTCTTTGAATGTTTCTCTAATCTCTTTAGTCATGTGTGTGTGTAATAGTAATATTACCTCATTTTCTTTTAATGTTTCCCTAATCTCTTTAATCATGTGTGTGTGTAATAGTTACCTCATTTTCTTTGAATGTTTCCCTAATCTCTTTAGTCAAGTGTGTGTGTAATAATAATATTACCTCATTTTCTTTGAATGTTTCTCTAATCTCTTTAATCATGTGTGTGTGTAATAGTTACCTCATTTTCTTTGAATGTTTCCCCAATCTCATTAGTCTTGTGTGTGTGTAATAGTAACATTACCTCATTTTCTTTGAATGTTTCACTAATCTCATTAGTTATGTGTATGTGTAATATTAATATTACCTCATTTTCTTTTAATGTTTCCCTACTCTCATTAGTCATGTGTGTGTGTAATAGTTACCTCATTTTCTTTGAATGTTACCCTAATCTCATTAGTCAAGTGTGTGTGTAATAGTTACCTCATTTTCTTTGAATGTTTCCCTAATCTCTTTAGTCAAGTGTGTGTGTAATAATAATATTACCTCATTGTCTTTAAATGTTTCCCTAATCTCTTTAGTCCTGTGTGTGTGTAATAGTAACATTACCTCATTTTCTTTGAATGTTTCCCTAATCTCTTTAGTCATGTGTGTGTGTAATAGTAACATTACCTTATTTTCTTTGAATGTTTCCCTAATCTCTTTAGTCAAGTGTGTGTGTAATAGTAACATTACCTCATTTTCATTGAATGTTTCCCTAATCTCTTTAGTCAAGTGTGTGTGTAATAGTTACCTCATTTTCTTTGAATGTTTCCCTAATCTCATTAGTCAAGTGTGTGTGTAATAGTTACCTCATTTTCTTTGAATGTTTCCCTAATCTCTTTAGTCAAGTGTGTGTGTAATAATAATATTACCTCATTGTCTTTGAATGTTTCCCTAATCTCATTAGTCCTGTGTGTGTGTAATAGTAACATTACCTCATTTTCTTTGAATGTTTCCCTAATCTCTTTAGTCATGTGTGTGTGTAATAGTAACAATACCTCATTTTCTTTGAATGTTTCCCTAATCTCTTTAGTCATGTGTGTGTGTAATAGTAACATTACCTCATTTTCTTTGAATGTTTCCCTAATCTCTTTAGTCCTGTGTGTGTGTAATAGTAATATTACCTCATTTTCTTTGAATGTTTCCCTAATCTCTTTAGTCATGTGTGTGTGTAATAGCAATATTACCTCATTTTCTTTGAATGTTTCCCTAATCTCTTTAGTCATGTGTGTGTGTAATAACAATATTACCTCATTTTCTTTGAATGTTTCTCTAATCTCTTTAGTCATGTGTGTGTGTAATAGTAATATTACCTCATTTTCTTTGAATGTTTCCCTAATCTCTTTAATCATGTGTGTGTGTAATAGTTACCTCATTTTCTTTGAATGTTTCCCTAATCTCTTTAGTCAAGTGTGTGTGTAATAATAATATTACCTCATTTTCTTTGAATGTTTCCCTAATCTCTTTATTCATGTGTGTGTGTGTAATAGTTACCTCATTTTCTTTGAATGTTTCCCTAATCTCATTAGTCTTGTGTGTGTGTAATAGTAACATTACCTCATTTTCTTTGAATGTTTCACTAATCTCATTAGTTATGTGTATGTGTAATATTAATATTACCTCATTTTCTTTTAATGTTTCCCTAATCTCATTAGTCATGTGTGTGTGTAATAGTTACCTCATTTTCTTTGAATGTTTCCCTAATCTCATTAGTCAAGTGTGTGTGTAATAGTTACCTCATTTTCTTTGAATGTTTCCCTAATCTCTTTAGTCAAGTGTGTGTGTAATAATAATATTACCTCATTGTCTTTAAATGTTTCCCTAATCTCTTTAGTCCTGTGTGTGTGTAATAGTAACATTACCTCATTTTCTTTGAATGTTTCCCTAATCTCTTTAGTCATGTGTGTGTGTAATAGTAACATTACCTTATTTTCTTTGAATGTTTCCCTAATCTCTTTAGTCAAGTGTGTGTGTAATAGTAACATTACCTCATTTTCATTGAATGTTTCCCTAATCTCTTTAGTCCTGTGTGTGTGTAATAGTAACATTACCTCATTTTCTTTGAATGTTTCCCTAATCTCTTTAGTCATGTGTGTGTGTAATAGTAACATTACCTCATTTTCTTTGAATGTTTCCCTAATCTCATTAGTCCTGTGTGTGTGCAATAGTTACCTCATTTTCTTGGAATGTTTCCCTAATCTCTTTAGTCATGTGTGTGTGTAATAGTAACATTACCTTATTTTCTTTCAATGTTTCCCTAATCTCTTTAGTCCTGTGTGTGTGTAATAGTAACATTACCTCATTTTCTTTGAATGTTTCCCTAATCTCTTTAGTCCTGTGTGTGTGTAATAGTAACATTACCTCATTTTCTTTTAATGTTTCCCTAATCTCATTAGTCATGTGTGTGTGTAATAGTTACCTCATTTTCTTTGAATGTTTCCCTAATCTCATTAGTCAAGTGTGTGTGTAATAGTTACCTCATTTTCTTTGAATGTTTCCCTAATCTCTTTAGTCAAGTGTGTGTGTAATAATAATATTACCTCATTGTCTTTGAATGTTTCCCTAATCTCATTAGTCCTGTGTGTGTGTAATAGTAACATTACCTCATTTTCTTTGAATGTTTCCCTAATCTCTTTAGTCATGTGTGTGTGTAATAGTAACATTACCTCATTTTCTTGGATTGCTTCCCTAATCTCTTTAATCATGTGTGTGTGTAATAGTTACCTCATTTTCTATGAATGTTTCCCTAATCTCTTTAGTCATGTGTGTGTGTAATAGTAACATTACCTCATTTTCTTTGAATGTTTCCCTAATCTCTTTAGTCCTGTGTGTGTGTAATAGTAATATTACCTCATTTTCTTTGAATGTTTCCCTAATCTCTTTAGTCCTGTGTGTGTGTAATAGTAATATTACCTCATTTTCTTTGAATGTTTTCCTAATCACTTTAATCATGTGTATGTGTAACAGTTACCTCATTTTCTTTGAATGTTTCCCTAATCTCTTTAGTCATGTGTGTGTGTAATAGCAACATTACCTCATTTTCTTTGAATGTTTCCCTAATCTCTTTAGTCCTGTGTGTGTGTAATAGTAACATTACCTCATTTTCTTTGAATGTTTCCCTAATCTCTTTAGTCCTGTGTGTGTGTAATAGTAATATTACCTCATTTTCTTTGAATGTTTCCCTAATTTCTTTAGTCCTGTGTGTGTGTGTAATAGTAATATTACCTCATTTTCTTTGAATGTTTCCCTAATCTCTTTAGTCATGTGTGTGTATAATAGCAATATTACCTCATTTTCTTTTAATGTTTCCCTAATCTCTTTAGTCATGTGTGTGTAATAACAATATTACCTCATTTTCTTTGAATGTTTCTCTAATCTCTTTAGTCATGTGTGTGTGTAATAGTAATATTACCTCATTTTCTTTGAATGTTTCCCTAATCTCTTTAATCATGTGTGTGTGTAATAGTTACATCATTTTCTTTGAATGTTTCCCTAATCTCTTTAGTCAAGTGTGTGTGTAATAATAATATTACCTCATTTTCTTTGAATGTTTCTCTAATCTCTTTAATCATGTGTGTGTGTAATAGTTACCTCATTTTCTTTGAATGTTTCCCCAATCTCATTAGTCTTGTGTGTGTGTAATAGTAACATTACCTCATTTTCTTTGAATGTTTCACTAATCTCATTAATCTTGTGTGTGTGTAATAGTTACCTCATTTTCTTTGAATGTTTCCCTAATCTCATTAGTCAAGTGTGTGTGTAATAGTTACCTCATTTTCTTTGAATGTTTCCCTAATCTCTTTAGTCAAGTGTGTGTGTAATAATAATATTACCTCATTATCTTTAAATGTTTCCCTAATCTCTTTAGTCCTGTGTGTGTGTAATAGTAACATTACCTCATTTTCTTTGAATGTTTCCCTAATCTCTTTAGTCATGTGTGTGTGTAATAGTAACATTACCTTATTTTCTTTGAATGTTTCCCTAATCTCTTTAGTCAAGTGTGTGTGTAATAGTAACATTACCTCATTTTCATTGAATGTTTCCCTAATCTCTTTAGTCATGTGTGTGTGTAATAGTAACATTACCTCATTTTCTTTGAATGTTTCCCTAATCTCTTTAGTCATGTGTGTGTGTAATAGTAACATTACCTCATTTTCTTTGAATGTTTCCCTAATCTCTTTAGTCATGTGTGTGTGTAATAGTAACATTACCTCATTTTCTTTGAATGTTTCCCTAATCTCTTTAGTCCTGTGTGTGTGCAATAGTAACATTACCTCATTTTCTTTTAAGGTTTCCCTAATCTCATTAGTCATGTGTGTGTGTAATAGTTACCTCATTTTCTTTGAATGTTTCCCTAATCTCATTAGTCAAGTGTGTGTGTAATAGTTACCTCATTTTCTTTGAATGTTTCCCTAATCTCTTAGTCAAGTGTGTGTGTAATAATAATATTACCTCATTGTCTTTGAATGTTTCCCTAATCTCATTAGTCCTGTGTGTGTGTAATAGTAACATTACCTCATTTTCTTTGAATGTTTCCCTAATCTCTTTAGTCCTGTGTGTGTGTAATAGTAATATTACCTCATTTTCTTTGAATGTTTCCCTAATTTCTTTAGTCCTGTGTGTGTGTGTAATAGTAATATTACCTCATTTTCTTTGAATGTTTCCCTAATCTCTTTAGTCATGTGTGTGTGTAATAGCAATATTACCTCATTTTCTTTTAATGTTTCCCTAATCTCTTTAGTCATGTGTGTGTGTAATAACAATATTACCTCATTTTCTTTGAATGTTTCTCTAATCTCTTTAGTCATGTGTGTGTGTAATAGTAATATTACCTCATTTTCTTTGAATGTTTCCCTAATCTCTTTAATCATGTGTGTGTGTAATAGTTACCTCATTTTCTTTGAATGTTTCCCTAATCTCTTTAGTCAAGTGTGTGTGTAATAATAATATTACCTCATTTTCTTTGAATATTTCCCTAATCTCTTTAATCATGTGTGTGTGTAATAGTTACCTCATTTTCTTTGAATGTTTCCCTAATCTCATTAGTCTTGTGTGTGTGTAATAGTAACATTACCTCATTTTCTTTGAATGTTTCACTAATCTCATTAGTTATGTGTATGTGTAACATTAATATTACCTCATTTTCTTTTAATGTTTCCCTAATCTCATTAGTCATGTGTGTGTGTAATAGTTACCTCATTTTCTTTGAATGTTTCCCTAATCTCATTAGTCAAGTGTGTGTGTAATAGTTACCTCATTTTCTTTGAATGTTTCCCTAATCTCTTTAGTCAAGTGTGTGTGTAATAATAATATTACCTCATTGTCTTTAAATGTTTCCCTAATCTCTTTAGTCCTGTGTGTGTGTAATAGTAACATTACCTCATTTTCTTTGAATGTTTCCCTAATCTCTTTAGTCATGTGTGTGTGTAATAGTAACATTACCTTATTTTCTTTGAATGTTTCCCTAATCTCTTTAGTCAAGTGTGTGTGTAATAGTAACATTACCTCATTTTCATTGAATGTTTCCCTAATCTCTTTAGTCCTGTGTGTGTGTAATAGTAACATTACCTCATTTTCTTTGAATGTTTCCCTAATCTCTTTAGTCATGTGTGTGTGTAATAGTAACATTACCTCATTTTCTTTGAATGTTTCCCTAATCTCATTAGTCCTGTGTGTGTGCAATAGTTACCTCATTGTCTTTAAATGTTTCCCTAATCTCTTTAGTCCTGTGTGTGTGTAATAGTAACATTACCTCATTTTCTTTGAATGTTTCCCTAATCTCTTTAGTCATGTGTGTGTGTAATAGTAACATTACCTTATTTTCTTTGAATGTTTCCCTAATCTCTTTAGTCAAGTGTGTGTGTAATAGTAACATTACCTCATTTTCATTGAATGTTTCCCTAATCTCTTTAGTCAAGTGTGTGTGTAATAGTTACCTCATTTTCTTTGAATGTTTCCCTAATCACATTAGTCAAGTGTGTGTGTAATAGTTACCTCATTTTCTTTGAATGTTTCCCTAATCTCTTTAGTCAAGTGTGTGTGTAATAATAATATTACCTCATTGTCTTTGAATGTTTCCCTAATCTCATTAGTCCTGTGTGTGTGTAATAGTAACATTACCTCATTTTCTTTGAATGTTTCCCTAATCTCTTTAGTCATGTGTGTGTGTAATAGTAACAATACCTCATTTTCATTGAATGTTTCCCTAATCTCTTTAGTCCTGTGTGTGTGTAATAGTAACATTACCTCATTTTCTTTGAATGTTTCCCTAATCTCTTTAGTCCTGTGTGTGTGTAATAGTAATATTACCTCATTTTCTTTGAATGTTTCCCTAATCTCTTTAGTCATGTGTGTGTGTAATAGCAATATTACCTCATTTTCTTTGAATGTTTCCCTAATCTCTTTAGTCATGTGTGTGTGTAATAACAATATTACCTCATTTTCTTTGAATGTTTCTCTAATCTCTTTAGTCATGTGTGTGTGTAATAGTAATATTACCTCATTTTCTTTGAATGTTTCCCTAATCTCTTTAATCATGTGTGTGTGTAATAGTTACCTCATTTTCTTTGAATGTTTCCCTAATCTCTTTAGTC
This sequence comes from Bathymodiolus brooksi, assembly GCA_963680875.1. NCBI lineage: Eukaryota > Metazoa > Mollusca > Bivalvia > Mytilida > Modiolidae > Bathymodiolus > Bathymodiolus brooksi. The sequence continues at coordinate 41,047,168 of OY804577.1, forward strand.
AAGTGTGTGTGTAATAATAATATTACCTCATTTTCTTTGAATGTTTCCCTAATCTCTTTATTCATGTGTGTGTGTGTAATAGTTACCTCATTTTCTTTGAATGTTTCCCTAATCTCATTAGTCTTGTGTGTGTGTAATAGTAACATTACCTCATTTTCTTTGAATGTTTCACTAATCTCATTAGTTATGTGTATGTGTAATATTAATATTACCTCATTTTCTTTTAATGTTTCCCTAATCTCATTAGTCATGTGTGTGTGTAATAGTTACCTCATTTTCTTTGAATGTTTCCCTAATCTCATTAGTCAAGTGTGTGTGTAATAGTTACCTCATTTTCTTTGAATGTTTCCCTAATCTCTTTAGTCAAGTGTGTGTGTAATAATAATATTACCTCATTGTCTTTAAATGTTTCCCTAATCTCTTTAGTCCTGTGTGTGTGTAATAGTAACATTACCTCATTTTCTTTGAATGTTTCCCTAATCTCTTTAGTCATGTGTGTGTGTAATAGTAACATTACCTTATTTTCTTTGAATGTTTCCCTAATCTCTTTAGTCAAGTGTGTGTGTAATAGTAACATTACCTCATTTTCATTGAATGTTTCCCTAATCTCTTTAGTCCTGTGTGTGTGTAATAGTAACATTACCTCATTTTCTTTGAATGTTTCCCTAATCTCTTTAGTCATGTGTGTGTGTAATAGTAACATTACCTCATTTTCTTTGAATGTTTCCCTAATCTCATTAGTCCTGTGTGTGTGCAATAGTTACCTCATTTTCTTGGAATGTTTCCCTAATCTCTTTAGTCATGTGTGTGTAATAGTAACATTACCTTATTTTCTTTCAATGTTTCCCTAATCTCTTTAGTCCTGTGTGTGTGTAATAGTAACATTACCTCATTTTCTTTGAATGTTTCCCTAATCTCTTTAGTCCTGTGTGTGTGTAATAGTAACATTACCTCATTTTCTTTTAATGTTTCCCTAATCTCATTAGTCATGTGTGTGTGTAATAGTTACCTCATTTTCTTTGAATGTTTCCCTAATCTCATTAGTCAAGTGTGTGTGTAATAGTTACCTCATTTTCTTTGAATGTTTCCCTAATCTCTTTAGTCAAGTGTGTGTGTAATAATAATATTACCTCATTGTCTTTGAATGTTTCCCTAATCTCATTAGTCCTGTGTGTGTGTAATAGTAACATTACCTCATTTTCTTTGAATGTTTCCCTAATCTCTTTAGTCATGTGTGTGTGTAATAGTAACATTACCTCATTTTCTTGGATTGTTTCCCTAATCTCTTTAATCATGTGTGTGTGTAATAGTTACCTCATTTTCTATGAATGTTTCCCTAATCTCTTTAGTCATGTGTGTGTGTAATAGTAACATTACCTCATTTTCTTTGAATGTTTCCCTAATCTCTTTAGTCCTGTGTGTGTGTAATAGTAATATTACCTCATTTTCTTTGAATGTTTCCCTAATCTCTTTAGTCCTGTGTGTGTGTAATAGTAATATTACCTCATTTTCTTTGAATGTTTTCCTAATCACTTTAATCATGTGTATGTGTAACAGTTACCTCATTTTCTTTGAATGTTTCCCTAATCTCTTTAGTCATGTGTGTGTGTAATAGCAACATTACCTCATTTTCTTTGAATGTTTCCCTAATCTCTTTAGTCCTGTGTGTGTGTAATAGTAACATTACCTCATTTTCTTTGAATGTTTCCCTAATCTCTTTAGTCCTGTGTGTGTGTAATAGTAATATTACCTCATTTTCTTTGAATGTTTCCCTAATTTCTTTAGTCCTGTGTGTGTGTGTAATAGTAATATTACCTCATTTTCTTTGAATGTTTCCCTAATCTCTTTAGTCATGTGTGTGTATAATAGCAATATTACCTCATTTTCTTTGAATGTTTCCCTAATCTCTTTAGTCATGTGTGTGTAATAACAATATTACCTCATTTTCTTTGAATGTTTCTCTAATCTCTTTAGTCATGTGTGTGTGTAATAGTAATATTACCTCATTTTCTTTGAATGTTTCCCTAATCTCTTTAATCATGTGTGTGTGTAATAGTTACATCATTTTCTTTGAATGTTTCCCTAATCTCTTTAGTCAAGTGTGTGTGTAATAATAATATTACCTCATTTTCTTTGAATGTTTCTCTAATCTCTTTAATCATGTGTGTGTGTAATAGTTACCTCATTTTCTTTGAATGTTTCCCCAATCTCATTAGTCTTGTGTGTGTGTAATAGTAACATTACCTCATTTTCTTTGAATGTTTCACTAATCTCATTAGTCTTGTGTGTGTGTAATAGTTACCTCATTTTCTTTGAATGTTTCCCTAATCTCATTAGTCAAGTGTGTGTGTAATAGTTACCTCATTTTCTTTGAATGTTTCCCTAATCTCTTTAGTCAAGTGTGTGTGTAATAATAATATTACCTCATTATCTTTAAATGTTTCCCTAATCTCTTTAGTCCTGTGTGTGTGTAATAGTAACATTACCTCATTTTCTTTGAATGTTTCCCTAATCTCTTTAGTCATGTGTGTGTGTAATAGTAACATTACCTTATTTTCTTTGAATGTTTCCCTAATCTCTTTAGTCAAGTGTGTGTGTAATAGTAACATTACCTCATTTTCATTGAATGTTTCCCTAATCTCTTTAGTCATGTGTGTGTGTAATAGTAACATTACCTCATTTTCTTTGAATGTTTCCCTAATCTCTTTAGTCATGTGTGTGTGTAATAGTAACATTACCTCATTTTCTTTGAATGTTTCCCTAATCTCTTTAGTCATGTGTGTGTGTAATAGTAACATTACCTCATTTTCTTTGAATGTTTCCCTAATCTCTTTAGTCCTGTGTGTGTGTAATAGTAACATTACCTCATTTTCTTTTAAGGTTTCCCTAATCTCATTAGTCATGTGTGTGTGTAATAGTTACCTCATTTTCTTTGAATGTTTCCCTAATCTCATTAGTCAAGTGTGTGTGTAATAGTTACCTCATTTTCTTTGAATGTTTCCCTAATCTCTTAGTCAAGTGTGTGTGTAATAATAATATTACCTCATTGTCTTTGAATGTTTCCCTAATCTCATTAGTCCTGTGTGTGTGTAATAGTAACATTACCTCATTTTCTTTGAATGTTTCCCTAATCTCTTTAGTCCTGTGTGTGTGTAATAGTAATATTACCTCATTTTCTTTGAATGTTTCCCTAATTTCTTTAGTCCTGTGTGTGTGTGTAATAGTAATATTACCTCATTTTCTTTGAATGTTTCCCTAATCTCTTTAGTCATGTGTGTGTGTAATAGCAATATTACCTCATTTTCTTTTAATGTTTCCCTAATCTCTTTAGTCATGTGTGTGTGTAATAACAATATTACCTCATTTTCTTTGAATGTTTCTCTAATCTCTTTAGTCATGTGTGTGTGTAATAGTAATATTACCTCATTTTCTTTGAATGTTTCCCTAATCTCTTTAATCATGTGTGTGTGTAATAGTTACCTCATTTTCTTTGAATGTTTCCCTAATCTCTTTAGTCAAGTGTGTGTGTAATAATAATATTACCTCATTTTCTTTGAATATTTCCCTAATCTCTTTAATCATGTGTGTGTGTAATAGTTACCTCATTTTCTTTGAATGTTTCCCTAATCTCATTAGTCTTGTGTGTGTGTAATAGTAACATTACCTCATTTTCTTTGAATGTTTCACTAATCTCATTAGTTATGTGTATGTGTAACATTAATATTACCTCATTTTCTTTTAATGTTTCCCTAATCTCATTAGTCATGTGTGTGTGTAATAGTTACCTCATTTTCTTTGAATGTTTCCCTAATCTCATTAGTCAAGTGTGTGTGTAATAGTTACCTCATTTTCTTTGAATGTTTCCCTAATCTCTTTAGTCAAGTGTGTGTGTAATAATAATATTACCTCATTGTCTTTAAATGTTTCCCTAATCTCTTTAGTCCTGTGTGTGTGTAATAGTAACATTACCTCATTTTCTTTGAATGTTTCCCTAATCTCTTTAGTCATGTGTGTGTGTAATAGTAACATTACCTTATTTTCTTTGAATGTTTCCCTAATCTCTTTAGTCAAGTGTGTGTGTAATAGTAACATTACCTCATTTTCATTGAATGTTTCCCTAATCTCTTTAGTCCTGTGTGTGTGTAATAGTAACATTACCTCATTTTCTTTGAATGTTTCCCTAATCTCTTTAGTCATGTGTGTGTGTAATAGTAACATTACCTCATTTTCTTTGAATGTTTCCCTAATCTCATTAGTCCTGTGTGTGTGCAATAGTTACCTCATTTTCTTGGAATGTTTCCCTAATCTCTTTAGTCATGTGTGTGTGTAATAGTAACATTACCTTATTTTCTTTGAATGTTTCCCTAATCTCTTTAGTCCTGTGTGTGTGTAATAGTAACATTACCTCATTTTCTTTTAATGTTTCCCTAATCTCATTAGTCATGTGTGTGTGTAATAGTTACCTCATTTTCTTTGAATGTTTCCCTAATCTCATTAGTCAAGTGTGTGTGTAATAGTTACCTCATTTTCTTTGAATGTTTCCCTAATCTCTTTAGTCAAGTGTGTGTGTAATAATAATATTACCTCATTGTCTTTGAATGTTTCCCTAATCTCATTAGTCAAGTGTGTGTGTAATAGTAACATTACCTCATTTTCTTTGAATGTTTCCCTAATCTCTTTAGTCATGTGTGTGTGTAATAGTAACAATACCTCATTTTCTTTGAATGTTTCCCTAATCTCATTAGTCAAGTGTGTGTGTAATAGTTACCTCATTTTCTTTGAATGTTTCCCTAATCTCTTTAGTCAAGTGTGTGTGTAATAATAATATTACCTCATTGTCTTTGAATGTTTCCCTAATCTCATTAGTCAAGTGTGTGTGTAATAGTAACATTACCTCATTTTCTTTGAATGTTTCCCTAATCTCTTTAGTCCTGTGTGTGTGTAATAGTAATATTACCTCATTTTCTTTGAATGTTTCCCTAATTTCTTTAGTCCTGTGTGTGTGTGTAATAGTAATATTACCTCATTTTCGTTGAATGTTTCCCTAATCTCTTTAGTCATGTGTGTGTATAATAGCAATATTACCTCATTTTCTTTGAATGTTTCCCTAATCTCTTTAGTCATGTGTGTGTGTAATAGTAATATTACCTCATTTTCTTTGAATGTTTCCCTAATCTCTTTAATCATGTGTGTGTGTAATAGTTACATCATTTTCTTTGAATGTTTCCCTAATCTCTTTAGTCAAGTGTGTGTGTAATAATAATATTACCTCATTTTCTTTGAATGTTTCTCTAATCTCTTTAATCATGTGTGTGTGTAATAGTTACCTCATTTTCTTTGAATGTTTCCCCAATCTCATTAGTCTTGTGTGTGTGTAATAGTAACATTACCTCATTTTCTTTGAATGTTTCACTAATCTCATTAGTCTTGTGTGTGTGTAATAGTTACCTCATTTTCTTTGAATGTTTCCCTAATCTCATTAGTCAAGTGTGTGTGTAATAGTTACCTCATTTTCTTTGAATGTTTCCCTAATCTCTTTAGTCAAGTGTGTGTGTAATAATAATATTACCTCATTATCTTTAAATGTTTCCCTAATCTCTTTAGTCCTGTGTGTGTGTAATAGTAACATTACCTCATTTTCTTTGAATGTTTCCCTAATCTCTTTAGTCATGTGTGTGTGTAATAGTAACATTACCTTATTTTCTTTGAATGTTTCCCTAATCTCTTTAGTCAAGTGTGTGTGTAATAGTAACATTACCTCATTTTCATTGAATGTTTCCCTAATCTCTTTAGTCATGTGTGTGTGTAATAGTAACATTACCTCATTTTCTTTGAATGTTTCCCTAATTTCTTTAGTCCTGTGTGTGTGTGTAATAGTAATATTACCTCATTTTCGTTGAATGTTTCCCTAATCTCTTTAGTCATGTGTGTGTATAATAGCAATATTACCTCATTTTCTTTGAATGTTTCCCTAATCTCTTTAGTCATGTGTGTGTGTAATAGTAATATTACCTCATTTTCTTTGAATGTTTCCCTAATCTCTTTAATCATGTGTGTGTGTAATAGTTACATCATTTTCTTTGAATGTTTCCCTAATCTCTTTAGTCAAGTGTGTGTGTAATAATAATATTACCTCATTTTCTTTGAATGTTTCTCTAATCTCTTTAATCATGTGTGTGTGTAATAGTTACCTCATTTTCTTTGAATGTTTCCCCAATCTCATTAGTCTTGTGTGTGTGTAATAGTAACATTACCTCATTTTCTTTGAATGTTTCACTAATCTCATTAGTCTTGTGTGTGTGTAATAGTTACCTCATTTTCTTTGAATGTTTCCCTAATCTCATTAGTCAAGTGTGTGTGTAATAGTTACCTCATTTTCTTTGAATGTTTCCCTAATCTCTTTAGTCAAGTGTGTGTGTAATAATAATATTACCTCATTATCTTTAAATGTTTCCCTAATCTCTTTAGTCCTGTGTGTGTGTAATAGTAACATTACCTCATTTTCTTTGAATGTTTCCCTAATCTCTTTAGTCATGTGTGTGTGTAATAGTAACATTACCTTATTTTCTTTGAATGTTTCCCTAATCTCTTTAGTCAAGTGTGTGTGTAATAGTAACATTACCTCATTTTCATTGAATGTTTCCCTAATCTCTTTAGTCATGTGTGTGTGTAATAGTAACATTACCTCATTTTCTTTGAATGTTTCCCTAATCTCTTTAGTCATGTGTGTGTGTAATAGTAACATTACCTCATTTTCTTTGAATGTTTCCCTAATCTCTTTAGTCATGTGTGTGTGTAATAGTAACATTACCTCATTTTCTTTGAATGTTTCCCTAATCTCTTTAGTCCTGTGTGTGTGTAATAGTAACATTACCTCATTTTCTTTTAAGGTTTCCCTAATCTCATTAGTCATGTGTGTGTGTAATAGTTACCTCATTTTCTTTGAATGTTTCACTAATCTCATTAGTTATGTGTATGTGTAACATTAATATTACCTCATTTTCTTTTAATGTTTCCCTAATCTCATTAGTCATGTGTGTGTGTAATAGTTACCTCATTTTCTTTGAATGTTTCCCTAATCTCATTAGTCAAGTGTGTGTGTAATAGTTACCTCATTTTCTTTGAATGTTTCCCTAATCTCTTTAGTCAAGTGTGTGTGTAATAATAATATTACCTCATTGTCTTTAAATGTTTCCCTAATCTCTTTAGTCCTGTGTGTGTGTAATAGTAACATTACCTCATTTTTTTTGAATGTTTCCCTAATCTCTTTAGTCATGTGTGTGTGTAATAGTAACATTACCTTATTTTCTTTGAATGTTTCCCTAATCTCTTTAGTCAAGTGTGTGTGTAATAGTAACATTACCTCATTTTCATTGAATGTTTCCCTAATCTCTTTAGTCCTGTGTGTGTGTAATAGTAACATTACCTCATTTTCTTTGAATGTTTCCCTAATCTCTTTAGTCATGTGTGTGTGTAATAGTAACATTACCTCATTTTCTTTGAATGTTTCCCTAATCTCATTAGTCCTGTGTGTGTGCAATAGTTACCTCATTTTCTTGGAATGTTTCCCTAATCTCTTTAGTCATGTGTGTGTGTAATAGTAACATTACCTTATTTTCTTTGAATGTTTCCCTAATCTCTTTAGTCCTGTGTGTGTGTAATAGTAACATTACCTCATTTTCTTTTAATGTTTCCCTAATCTCATTAGTCATGTGTGTGTGTAATAGTTACCTCATTTTCTTTGAATGTTTCCCTAATCTCATTAGTCAAGTGTGTGTGTAATAGTTACCTCATTTTCTTTGAATGTTTCCCTAATCTCTTTAGTCAAGTGTGTGTGTAATAATAATATTACCTCATTGTCTTTGAATGTTTCCCTAATCTCATTAGTCAAGTGTGTGTGTAATAGTAACATTACCTCATTTTCTTTGAATGTTTCCCTAATCTCTTTAGTCATGTGTGTGTGTAATAGTAACAATACCTCATTTTCTTTGAATGTTTCCCTAATCTCATTAGTCAAGTGTGTGTGTAATAGTTACCTCATTTTCTTTGAATGTTTCCCTAATCTCTTTAGTCAAGTGTGTGTGTAATAATAATATTACCTCATTGTCTTTGAATGTTTCCCTAATCTCATTAGTCAAGTGTGTGTGTAATAGTAACATTACCTCATTTTCTTTGAATGTTTCCCTAATCTCTTTAGTCATGTGTGTGTGTAATAGTAACAATACCTCATTTTAATTGAATGTTTCCCTAATCTCTTTAGTCCTGTGTGTGTGTAATAGTAATATTACCTCATTTTCTTTGAATGTTTCCCTAATCTCTTTAGTCATGTGTGTGTGTAATAGTAACATTACCTCATTTTCTATGAATGTTTCCCTAATCTCTTTAGTCATGTGTGTGTGTAATAGTAACATTACCTCATTTTCTTTGAATGTTTCCCTAATCTCTTTAGTCCTGTGTGTGTGTAATAGTAACATTACCTCATTTTCTTTGAATGTTTCCCTAATCTCTTTAGTCCTGTGTGTGTGTAATAGTAATATTACCTCATTTTCTTTGAATGTTTCCCTAATCTCTTTAGTCAAGTGTGTGTGTAATAGTAACATTACCTCATTTTCTTTGAATGTTTCCCTAAACTCTTTAGCCCTGTGTGTGTGTAATAGTAACATTACCTCATTTTCTTTGAATGTTTCCCTAATCTCTTTAGTTCTGTGTGTGTGCAATAGTTACCTCATTTTCTTTGAATGTTTCCCTAATCTCTTTAGTCCTGTGTGTGTGTAATAGTAACATTACCTCATTTTCTTTGAATGTTTCCTTATTCTCATTAGTCAAGTGTGTATGTAATAGTAACATTACCTCATTTTCTTTGAATGTTTCCCTAATCTCTTCAGTCATATGTGTGTGTAATAGTAACATTACCTCATTTTCTTGGAATGTTTCCCTAATCTCTTTAATCATGTGTGTGTGTAATAGTAATATTACCTCATTTTCTTTGAATGTTTCCCTAATCTCTTTAGTCCTGTGTGTGTGTAATAGTAATATTACCTCATTTTCTTTGAATTTTTCCCTAATCTCTTTAGTCCTGTGTGTGTGTAATAGTAACATTACCTCATTTTCTTTGAATGTTTCCCTAATCTCATTAGTCCTGTGCATGTGTGTAATAGTAACATTACCTCATTTGCTTTGAATGTTTCCCTAATCTCTTTAGTCCTGTGTGTGTGTAATGGTAATATTACCTCATTTTCTTTGAATGTTTCCCTAATCTCTTTAGTCCTGTGTTTGTGCAAAAGTTACCTCATTTTCTTTGAATGTTTCCTTAATCACTTTAGTCATGTGTGTGTGTAATAGTAATATTACCTCATTTTCTTTGAATGTTTCTCTAATCTCTTTAGTCATGTGTGTGTGTAATAGTAATATTACCTCATTTTCTTTGAATGTTTCTCTAATCTCTTTAGTCCTGTGTGTGTGTAATAGTAACATTACCTCATTTTCTTTGAATGTTTCCCTAATCTCATTAGTCCTGTGTGTGTGTGTAATAGTAACATTACCTCATTTTCTTTGAATGTTTCCCTAATCTCTTTAGTCCTGTGTGTGTCTAATAGTAATATTACCTCATTTTCTTTGAAAGTTTCCCTAATCTCTTTAGTCCTGTGTGTGTGTAATAGTAATATTACCTCATTTTCTTTGAATGTTTCCCTAATCTCTTTAGTCCTGTGTGTGTGCAAAAGTTACCTCATTTTCTTTGAATGTTTCCTTAATCACTTTAGTCCTGTGTGTGTGTAATAGTAATATTACCTCATTTTCTTTGAATGCTTCTCTAATCTCTTTAGTCATGTGTGTGTGTAATAGTAATATTACCTCATTTTCTTTTAATGTTTCCCTAATCTCTTTAGTCAAGTGTGTGTGTAATAATAATATTACCTCATTTTCTTTGAATGTTTCTCTAATCTCTTTAATCATGTGTGTGTAATAGTTACCTCATTTTCTTTGAATGTTTCCCTAATCTCATTAGTCATGTGTGTGTGTAATAGTAACATTACCTCATTTTCCTTGAATATTTCCCTAATCTCATTAGTCATGTGTGTGCGTAATATTAAGATTACCTCATTTTCTTTTAATGTTTCCCTAATCTCTTTAGTCCTGTGTGTGTGTAATAGTTACCTCATTTTCTTTGAATGTTTCCTTAATCTCATTAGTCAAGTGTATGTGTAATAGTTACCTCATTTTCTTTGAATGTTTCCCTAATCTCTTTAGTCAAGTGTGTGTGTAATAATAATATTACCTCATTGTCTTTGAATGTTTCCCTAATCTCTTTAGTCAAGTGTGTGTGTAATAGTAACATTACCTCATTTTCTTTGAATGTTTCCCTAATCTCTTTAGTCATATGTGTGTGTAATAGTAATATTACCTCATTTTCTTTGAATGTTTCCCTAATCTCTTTAGTCAAGTGTGTGTGTAATAGTAATATTACCTCATTTTCTTTGAATGTTTCCCTAATCTCTTTAGTCATGTGTGTGTGTAATAGTAATATTAACTCATTTTCTTTGAATGTTTCCCTAATCTCTTTAGTCATGTGTGTGTGTAATAGTAATATTACCTCACTTTCTTTGAATGTTTCCCTAATCTCTTTAGTCCTGTGTGTGTGCAATAGTTACCTCATTTTCTTCGAATGTTTCCCTAATCTCTTTAGTCATGTGTGTGTGTAATAGTAATATTACCTCATTTTCTTTGAATGTTTCCCTAATCTCTTTAGTCATGTGTGTGTGTAATAGTAATATTACCTCACTTTCTTTTAATGTTTCCCTAATCTCTTTAGTCCTGTGTGTGTGCAATAGTTACCTCATTTTCTTGGAATGTTTCCCTAATCTCTTTACTCAAGTGTGTGTGTAATAGTAATATTACCTCATTTTCTTTGAATGTTTCCCTAATCTCTTTAGTCATGTGTGTGTGTAATAGTAATATTACCTCATTTTCTTTGAATGTTTTCCTAATCTCTTTAGCCCTGTGTGTGTGTAATAGTAACATTACCTCATTTTCTTTGAATGTTTCCCTAATCTCTTTAGTCCTGTGTGTGTGTAATAGTAATATTACCTCATTTTCTTTGAATGTTTCCCTAATCTCTTTAGTCCTGTGTGTGTGTAATAGTAATATTACCTCATTTTCTTTGAATGTTTCCCTAATCTCTTTAGTCCTGTGTGTGTGTAATAGTAATATTACCTCATTTTCTTTGAATGTTTCCCTAATCTCTTTAGTCATGTGTGTGTGCAATAGTAACATTACCTCATTTTCTTTCAATGTTTCCCTAATCTCTTTAGTCCTGTGTGTGTGTAATAGTAATATTACCTCATTTTCTTTGAATGTTTCTCTAATCTCTTTAGTCATGTGTGTGTGTAATAGTAATATTACCTCATTTTCTTTGAATGTTTCCCTAATCTCTTTAATCATCTGTGTGTGTAATAGTTACCTCATTTTCTTTGAATGTTTCCCTAATCTCTTTAATCAAGTGTGTGTGTAATAATAATATTACCTCATTTTCTTTGAATGTTTCTCTAATCTTTTTAATCATGTGTGTGTGTAATAGTTACCTCATTTTCTTTGACTGTTTCCCTAATCTCTTTAGTCCTGTGTGTGTGTAATAGTAACATTGCCTCATTTTCTTTGAATGTTTCCCTAATCTCATTAGTCATGTGTGTGTGTAATAGTTACCTCATTTTCTTTTAATGTTTCCCTAATCTCTTTAGTCAAGTGTGTGTGTAATAGTAACATTACCTCATTTTCTTTGAATGTTTCCCTAATCTCTTTAGTCAAGCGTGTGTGTAATAGAAACATTACCTCATTTTCTTTGAATGTTACCCTAATCCCTTTAGTCATATGTCTGTGTAATAGTAATATTACCTCATTTTCTTTGAATGTTTCCCTAATCTCTTTAGTCATGTGTGTGTGTAATAGTAATATTACCTCATTTTCTTTCAATGTTTCCCTAATCTCTTTAGTCCTGTGTGTGTGCAATAGTTACCTCATTTTCTTTGAATGTTTCCCTAATCTCTTTAGTCCTGTGTGTGTGTAATAGTAACATTACCTCATTTTCTTTGAATGTTTCCTTATTCTCATTAGTCAAGTGTGTATGTAATAGTAACATTACCTCATTTTCTTTGAATGTTTCCCTAATCTCTTCAGTCATATGTGTGTGTAATAGTAATATTACCTCATTTTCTTTGAATGTTTCCCTAATCTCTTTAATCATGTGTGTGTGTAATAGTAATATTACCTCATTTTCTTTGAATGTTTCCCTAATCTCTTTAGTCCTGTGTGTGTAATAGTAATATTACCTCATTTTCTTTGAATGTTTCCCTAATCTCTTTAGTCCTGTGTGTGTGTAATAGTAACATTACCTCATTTTCTTTGAATGTTTCCCTAATCTCATTAGTCCTGTGTGTGTGTGTGTAATAGTAACATTACCTCATTTTCTTTGAATGTTTCCTTAATCTCTTTAGTCCTGTGTGTGTCTAATAGTAATATTACCTCATTTTTTTTTTAAAGTTTCCCTAATCTCTTTAGTCCTGTGTGTGTGTAATAGCAATATTACCTCATTTTCTTTGAATGTTTCCCTAATCTCTTTAGTCCTGTGTGTGTGCAAAAGTTACCTCATTTTCTTTGAATGTTTCCTTAATCACTTTAGTCCTGTGTGTGTGTAATAGTAATATTACCTCATTTTCTTTGAATGTTTCTCTAATCTCTTTAGTCATGTGTGTGTGTAATAGTAATATTACCTCATTTTCTTTTAATGTTTCTCTAATCTCTTTAGTCATGTGTGTGTGTAATAGTAATATTACCTCATTTTCTTTGAATGTTTCTCTAATCTCTTTAATCATGTGTGTGTAATAGTTACCTCATTTTCTTTGAATGTTTCCCTAATCTCATTAGTCATGTGTGTGTGTAATAGTAACATTACCTCATTTTCTTTGAATATTTCCCTAATCTCATTAGTCATGTATGTGCGTAATATTAAGATTACCTCATTTTCTTTTAATGTTTCCCTAATCTCTTTAGTCCTGTGTGTGTGTAATAGTTACCTCATTTTCTTTGAATGTTTCCCTAATCTCATTAGTCAAGTGTATGTGTAATAGTTACCTCATTTTCTTTGAATGTTTCCCTAATCTCTTTAGTCAAGTGTGTGTGTAATAATAATATTACCTCATTGTCTTTGAATGTTTCCCTAATCTCTTTAGTCAAGTGTGTGTGTAATAGTAACATTACCTCATTTTCTTTGAATGTTTCCCTAATCTCTTTAGTCATATGTGTGTGTAATAGTAATATTACCTCATTTATTTGAATGTTTCCCTAATCTCTTTAGTTAAGTGTGTGTGTAATAGTAACATTACCTCATTTTCTTTGAATGTTTCCCTAATCTCTTTAGTCATGTGTGTGTGTAATAGTAATATTACCTCATTTTCATTGAATGTTTCCCTAATCTCTTTAGTCATGTGTGTGTGTAATAGTAATATTACCTCACTTTCTTTTAATGTTTCCCTAATCTCTTTAGTCCTGTGTGTGTGCAATAGTTACCTCATTTTCTTCGAATGTTTCCCTAATCTCTTTAGTCATGTGTGTGTGTAATAGTAATATTACCTCATTTTCTTTGAATGTTTCCCTAATCTCTTTAGTCATGTGTGTGTGTAATAGTAATATTACCTCACTTTCTTTGAATGTTTCCCTAATCTCTTTAGTCCTGTGTGTGTGCAATAGTTACCTCATTTTCTTTGAATGTTTCCCTAATCTCTTTACTCAAGTGTGTGTGTAATAGTAATATTACCTCTTTTCTTTGAATGTTTCCCTAATCTCTTTAGTCATGTGTGTGTGTAATAGTAATATTACCTCATTTTCTTTGAATGTTTCCCTAATCGCTTTAGCCCTGTGTGTGTGTAATAGTAACATTACCTCATTTTCTTTGAATGTTTCCCTAATCTCTTTAGTCCTGTGTGTGTGTAATAGTAATATTACCTCATTTTCTTTGAATGTTTCCCTAATCTCTTTAGTCCTGTGTGTGTGTAATAGTAATATTACCTCATTTTCTTTGAATGTTTCCCTAATCTCTTTAGTCATGTGTGTGTGCAATAGTAATATTACCTCATTTTCTTTGAATGTTTCCCTAATCTCATTAGTCCTGTGTGTGTGTAATAGTAATATTACCTCATTTTCTTTGAATGTTTCTCTAATCTCTTTAGTCATGTGTGTGTGTAATAGTAATATTACCTCATTTTCTTTGAATGTTTCCCTAATCTCTTTAATCATCTGTGTGTGTAATAGTTACCTCATTTTCTTTGAATGTTTCCCTAATCTCTTTAGTCAAGTGTGTGTGTAATAGTAACATTACCTCATTTTCTTTGAATGTTTCCCTAATCTCTTTAGTCAAGTGTGTGTGTAATAATAATATTACCTCATTTTCTTTGAATGTTTCCCTAATCTCTTTAGTCAAGCGTGTGTGTAATAGAAACATTACCTCATTTTCTTTGAATGTTTCCCTAATCCCTTTAGTCATATGTCTGTGTAATAGTAATATTACCTCATTTTCTTTCAATGTTTCCCTAATCTCTTTACTTAGTGTGTGTGTGTAATAGTTACCTCATTTTCTTTGAATGTTTCCCTAATCTCTTTAGTCAAGTGTGTGTGTAATAGTTACCTCATTTTCTTTGAATGTTTCCCTAATCTCTTTAGTCCGGTGTGTGTGCAATAGTTACCTCATTTTCTTTTGAATGTTTCCCTAATCTCTTTAGTCAAGTGTGTGTGTAATAGTAACATTACCTCATTTTCTTTTAATGTTTCCCTAATCTCATTAGTCAAGTGTGTGTGTAATAGTAACATTACCTTATTTTCTTTGAATGTTTCCCAAATCTCTTTAGTCCTGTGTGTTTGTAATAGTTACCTCATTTTCTTTGAATGTTTCCCTAATCTCTTTAGTCAAGTGTGTGTGTAATAGTAACATTACCTTATTTTCTTTGAATGTTTCCCAAATCTCTTTAGTCCTGTGTGTGTGCAATAGTTACCTCATTTTCTTTAAAAGTTTCCCTAATCTCTTTAGTCCTGTGTGTGTGTGTGTAATAGTAACATTACCTCATTTTCTTTGAATGTTTCCCTAATCTCTTTAGTCCTGTGTGTTTGTAATAGTTACCTCATTTTCTTTGAATGTTTCCCTAATCTCTTTAGTCCTGTGTGTGTGCAATAGTTACCTCATTTTCTTTGAATGTTTCCCTAATCTCTTTAGTCAAGTGTGTGTGTAATAGTAACATTACCTCATTTTGTTTGAATGTTTCCCTAATCTCTTTAGTCAAGTGTGTGTGTAATAGTAATATTACCTCATTTTCTTTGAATGTTTCCCTAATCTCTTTAGTCAAGTGTGTGTGTAATAGTAATATTACCTCATTTTCTTTGAATGTTTCCCTAATCTCTTTAGTCATGTGTGTGTGTAATAGTAACATTACCTCATTTTCTTTGAATGTTTCCCTAATCTCTTTAGTCATGTGTGTGTGTAATAGTAACATTACCTCATTTTCTTTGAATGTTTCCCAAATCTCTTTAGTCCTGTGTGTGTGCAATAGTTACCTCATTTTCTTTAAAAGTTTCCCTAATCTCTTTAGTCCTGTGTGTGTGTAATAGTAACATTACCTCATTTTCTTTGAATGTTTCCCTAATCTCTTTAGTCCTGTGTGTGTGTAATAGTAACATTACCTCATTTTCTTTGAATGTTTCCCTAATCTCTTTAGTCCTGTGTGTTTGTAATAGTTACCTCATTTTCTTTGAATGTTTCCCTAATCTCTTTAGTCCTGTGTGTTTGTAATAGTTACCTCATTTTCTTTGAATGTTTCCCTAATCTCTTTAGTCCTGTGTGTTTGTAATAGTTACCTCATTTTCTTTGAATGTTTCCCTAATCTCTTTAGTCAAGTGTGTGTGTAATAGTAACATTACCTCATTTTCTTTGAATGTTTCCCAAATCTCTTTAGTCCTGTGTGTGTGCAATAGTTACCTCATTTTCTTTAAAAGTTTCCCTAATCTCTTTAGTCCTGTGTGTGTGTGTGTAATAGTAACATTACCTCATTTTCTTTGAATGTTTCCCTAATCTCTTTAGTCCTGTGTGTTTGTAATAGTTACCTCATTTTCTTTGAATGTTTCCCTAATCTCTTTAGTCCTGTGTGTGTGCAATAGTTACCTCATTTTCTTTGAATGTTTCCCTAATCTCTTTAGTCAAGTGTGTGTGTAATAGTAACATTACCTCATTTTGTTTGAATGTTTCCCTAATCTCTTTAGTCAAGTGTGTGTGTAATAGTAATATTACCTCATTTTCTTTGAATGTTTCCCTAATCTCTTTAGTCATGTGTGTGTGTAATAGTAACATTACCTCATTTTCTTTGAATGTTTCCCTAATCTCTTTAGTCATGTGTGTGTGTAATAGTAACATTACCTCATTTTCTTTGAATGTTTCCCTAATCTCTTTAGTCAAGTGTGTGTGTAATAGTAATATTACCTCATTTTCTTTGAATGTTTCCCTAATCTCTTTAGTCATGTGTGTGTGCAATAGTAACATTACCTCCTTTTCTTTGAATGTTTCCCTAATCTCATTAGTCCTGTGTGTGTGTAATAGTAACATTACCTCATTTTCTTTGAATGTTTCCCTAATCTCTTTAGTCCTGTGTGTGTGCAATAGTTACCTCATTTTCTTTGAATGTTTCCCTAATCTCTTTAGTCCTGTGTGTGTGTAATAGTAACATTACCTCATTTTCTTTGAATGTTTCCCTAATCTCTTTAGTCATGTGTGTGTGTAATAGTAACATTATCTCATTTTCTTTTAATGTTTCCCTAATCTCTTTAGTCCTGTGTGTGTGCAATAGTTACCTCATTTTCTTTGAAAGTTTCCCTAATCTCTTTAGTCCTGTGTGTGTGTAATAGTAACATTACCTCATTTTCTTTGAATGTTTCCCTAATCTCATTAGTCAAGTGTGTGTGCAATAGTTACCTCATTTTCTTTGAATGTTTCCCTAATCTCTTTAGTCAAGTGTGTGTGTAATAGTAACATTACCTCATTTTGTTTGAATGTTTCCCTAATCTCTTTAGTCAAGTGTGTGTGTAATAGTAATATTACCTCATTTTCTTTGAATGTTTCCCTAATCTCTTTAGTCAAGTGTGTGTGTAATAGTAATATTACCTCATTTTCTTTGAATGTTTCCCTAATCTCTTTAGTCATGTGTGTGTGTAATAGTAACATTACCTCATTTTCTTTGAATGTTTCCCTAATCTCTTTAGTCATGTGTGTGTGTAATAGTAACATTACCTCATTTTCTTTGAATGTTTCCCAAATCTCTTTAGTCCTGTGTGTGTGCAATAGTTACCTCATTTTCTTTAAAAGTTTCCCTAATCTCTTTAGTCCTGTGTGTGTGTAATAGTAACATTACCTCATTTTCTTTGAATGTTTCCCTAATCTCTTTAGTCCTGTGTGTGTGTAATAGTAACATTACCTCATTTTCTTTGAATGTTTCCCTAATCTCTTTAGTCCTGTGTGTTTGTAATAGTTACCTCATTTTCTTTGAATGTTTTCCTAATCTCTTTAGTCCTGTGTGTTTGTAATAGTTACCTCATTTTCTTTGAATGTTTCCCTAATCTCTTTAGTCCTGTGTGTTTGTAATAGTTACCTCATTTTCTTTGAATGTTTCCCTAATCTCTTTAGTCAAGTGTGTGTGTAATAGTAACATTACCTCATTTTCTTTGAATGTTTCCCAAATCTCTTTAGTCCTGTGTGTGTGCAATAGTTACCTCATTTTCTTTAAAAGTTTCCCTAATCTCTTTAGTCCTGTGTGTGTGTGTGTAATAGTAACATTACCTCATTTTCTTTGAATGTTTCCCTAATCTCTTTAGTCCTGTGTGTTTGTAATAGTTACCTCATTTTCTTTGAATGTTTCCCTAATCTCTTTAGTCCTGTGTGTGTGCAATAGTTACCTCATTTTCTTTGAATGTTTCCCTAATCTCTTTAGTCAAGTGTGTGTGTAATAGTAACATTACCTCATTTTGTTTGAATGTTTCCCTAATCTCTTTAGTCAAGTGTGTGTGTAATAGTAATATTACCTCATTTTCTTTGAATGTTTCCCTAATCTCTTTAGTCATGTGTGTGTGTAATAGTAACATTACCTCATTTTCTTTGAATGTTTCCCTAATCTCTTTAGTCATGTGTGTGTGTAATAGTAACATTACCTCATTTTCTTTGAATGTTTCCCTAATCTCTTTAGTCAAGTGTGTGTGTAATAGTAATATTACCTCATTTTCTTTGAATGTTTCCCTAATCTCTTTAGTCATGTGTGTGTGCAATAGTAACATTACCTCCTTTTCTTTGAATGTTTCCCTAATCTCATTAGTCCTGTGTGTGTGTAATAGTAACATTACCTCATTTTCTTTGAATGTTTCCCTAATCTCTTTAGTCCTGTGTGTGTGCAATAGTTACCTCATTTTCTTTGAATGTTTCCCTAATCTCTTTAGTCCTGTGTGTGTGTAATAGTAACATTACCTCATTTTCTTTGAATGTTTCCCTAATCTCTTTAGTCATGTGTGTGTGTAATAGTAACATTATCTCATTTTCTTTTAATGTTTCCCTAATCTCTTTAGTCCTGTGTGTGTGCAATAGTTACCTCATTTTCTTTGAAAGTTTCCCTAATCTCTTTAGTCCTGTGTGTGTGTAATAGTAACATTACCTCATTTTCTTTGAATGTTTCCCTAATCTCATTAGTCAAGTGTGTGTGCAATAGTTACCTCATTTTCTTTGAATGTTTCCCTAATCTCTTTAGTCAAGTGTGTGTGTAATAGTAACATTACCTCATTTTCTTTGAATGTTTCCCTAATCTCTTTAGTCAAGTGTGTGTGTGTAATAGTTACCTCATTTTCTTTGAATGTTTCCCTAATCTCTTTAGTCCTGTGTGTGTGCAATAGTTACCTCATTTTCTTTGAATGTTTCCCTAATATCTTTAGTCAAGTGTGTTTGTAATAGTAACATTACCTCATTTTCTTTGAATGTTTCCCTAATCTCTTTAGTCATGTGTGTGTGTGTAATAGTAACATTACCTCATTTTCTTTGAATGTTTCCCTAATCTCTTTAGCCCTGTGTGTGTGTAATAGTAACATTACCTCATTTTCTTTGAATGTTTCTCTAATCTCTTTAGTCCTGTGTGTGTGCAATAGTTACCTCATTTTCTTTGAATGTTTCTCTAATCTCATTAGTCCTGTGTGTGTGTAATAGTAACATTACCTCATTTTCTTTGAATGTTTCCCTAATCTCTTTAGTCATGTGTGTGTGTAATAGTAATATTACCTCATTTTCTTTGAATGTTTCCCTAATCTCTTTAGTCAAGTGTGTTTGTAATAGTTACCTCATTTTCTTTGAATGTTTCCCTAATCTTTTTAGTCCTGTGTGTGTGTAATAGTAACATTACCTCATTTTCTTTGAATGTTTCCCTAATCTCTTTAGTCCTGTGTGTGTGCAATAGTTACTTCATTTTCTTTGAATGTTTCCCTAATCTCTTTAGTCATGTGTGTGTGTAATAGTAACATTACCTCATTTTCTTTGAATGTTTCCCTAATCTCTTTAATCATGTTTGTGTGTAATAGTTACCTCATTTTCTTTGAATGTTTCCCTAATCTCTTTAGTCATGTGTGTGTGTAATATTAATATTACCTCATTTTCTTTGAATGTTTCCCTAATCTCATTAGTCCTGTGTGTGTGTAATAGTAACATTACCTCATTTTCTTTTAATGTTTCTCTAATCTCTTTAGTCAAGTGTGTGTGTGTAATATTAACATTACCTCATTTTCCTTGAATGTTTCCCTAATCTCTTTAGTCATGTGAAAATTCCAAAAAAATCTGTCATCAACTCTCTGCCAGAGAAATTTTTTGTGATCATAGTTCACAGAATATTGTTTCTGTATGCTGTTCGTTAAATCAAATGTTTCACTAAAGTAGAATGAGTCTGATTCATTAAACATCTTAACCAATTCCTAAAAAGAAGAGAATGAACTTTGTAGAGCAATTGTGTCATAAATGTAACAAAACTCTACAATATTCAGTAAACTACAAAATATATTTGGCATTATCTTATGACGCTTAAAATAAAAACGTAGATATCAAATTTAGTGTGCACGACACGTTTCTGGAATAACCTTCAACAGGTACACTCAAAGTCGAAAGGATGGAATGCCAAATAATTTTAAAAGTTTAGGGAGCAAATAAACAGAATCGGCAAAATCATAAAAAATGCAAGAAATATATAATCGGCCCCTTATTCAATGTCAGCACTTGTATTTGCTAAATTACAAAATATTTACTATGTAATATTGCTTGATTGATTGATTATTGCTTAACGTCCAGCGAGTAGTATTTCAGCTCTATTCAGGACGAGAACAAGTTCAATAATATATAAATATACATGTTTGTATGTAGAAATGAGAGAAAAATTTAGTCTTTTTAGGCTAGAATTTAGGCTAGAATGTAACTACTCTTACAAAATCTACAAAAGATGTCTTGAATGTGCAGGGAGCGTGGCACATCAAAAAAACAGCGTTATCAAAATTTGTGGAGACTGAGAAAAACAGATAACAAAGTCATGAAAACCAGGAAAGAATTTAACGCACAGGAGCATTTGAGACAAAGTTCTCAATTAAGAGTACTATTTTGTGTCATACTGTTTACATGATGTAGCTTACAAATTATATTTTGTACATGTTTAGTTTGCTTAAAATTCCTATATATCTTATTGATGATACTCATGTTTTCTTGGATAACACAAGTGAACCATGAAATTCAAAATAATGTGCAAAATATACTAAAATACCTAAATATGTTTCCACAAGCATCTTATTTTCCATCACCCCATGAAATTCTATTCTAACAAAAAGTTTAAAAAATCCACATTACAGTCAAACTTGTATTCAACAATCCCTATTGAGATAGAGGACTGTATAAGACAAGTGACTACTTATTTAAGATCGATTGATCCGGATTGTCAGTTTCAGTTCTTAAATATTCAGTTATTACGTTGCTGGAAGGAAATTTACTGGAAAACATGCAGTGTTGCTGTGTCTTTGTAATGCTGACAGTGTGGATAATTTTTTTGCTTTTTATTTTATTAGATAATTATTTAATAATTTAACAGCTTAATTAGAACAATCATGTATTGAGAATACTTTGAAAGTTAATTACCAAGCATATATTAAAGTTGATAATAAACACTGACTGAAAAATACTAGTAAACTGATATGATGAAATAAACTTTGAATTAAAATAACATGTACAACTACTAGTATTTAGGAGGGTTTAGATCTAGCCCTGTACAGTAGGTGACGACAACAGAAGGTAACAACTAACACAAAGTGATGACTAACACAAGGTAACAACTAACACAAGGTGATGACAACAGAAGGTAACAACTAACACAAGGTGATGACAACAGAAGGTAACAACTAACACAAGGTGATGACAACAGAAGGTAACAACTAACACAAAGTGATGACTAACACAAGGTAACAACTAACACAAGGTGATGACAACAGAAGGTAACAACTAACACAAGGTGATGACAACAGAAGGTAACAACTAACACAAGGTGCCAACTAACACAAGGTGATGACAACAGAAGGTAACAACTAACACAAGGTGCCAACTAACACAAGATGACGACTAACACAAGGTGCCAACTAACTCAAGGTGATGACTAACACAAGATAACAACTAACACAAGGTGATGACAACAGAAGGTGACAACTAACACAAGGTAATGACTAACACAAGATGATGACAACAGAAGGCAACAACTAACATAAGGTGACAACTAACACAAGGTGACGACAACAGAAGGTAACAACTAACACAAGGTGATGACAACAGAAGGTAACAACTAACACAAGGTGCCAACTAACTCAAGGTGACGACTAACACAAGGTGACAACTAACTCAAGGTGCCAACTAACACAAGGTGACGACTAACACAAGGTGACGACTAACACAAGGTGACAACTAACACAAGGTGATGACAACAGAAGGTGACAACTAACACTAGAGGCTCCCAGGAGCCTGTATAGCTCACCTGGGTATAATAACAACATCAGTCAATAAAACTTGATAACTTCGGTAAAAAAAATTAACAAATATAGCCTTCGTCATTGCAGACCCCTTCTACAAAAAAATTTGGGCAGGGGTTCCCCCTTTAATGTAAGTTATCAAAATTGCTGTAAAAAAAAATATATATGTCAATGATTCTCAAAATTTAGCTTTTCCTACTTCACATTTTGTAATAGAGTTGCTTCCCTTTGATTATTTGAGTAACCAAAAGCAGTGAGTCAACAAAAAAATGCATTTCAAGAGGAATAACTCTTCACACAGTTGTCGCACATTTTTAACTCTGTGAACATTTTTGTAGATCTTGACATGCTGAACATTTTTGCAGTTTAAACTTTCCCTCCTATCTCTAATAGCAATAACTCCAAAATGGGTAATGGGATTTACTTCAAAATTGCAGGGTAGGAAGATCTTGACATGCTGCAAATTTTTGCAATTTAAACTTAACCTTTATCTCTTATAGTTTTTGAAATATAAGATGAAAAGTATTATTTATTTTTTTAAATTGATGAAAAAGGGCAAGAACTCCAAGATGGGTAATCAGATTTACTTCAAAATTGCAGGGTAGGTAGATCTCGACATGGTGCACATTTTTGCAATTTAAACTTAACATCTATCTCTTATAGTTTTTGAAATATAACACAAACAGTATTAAAATTTAAAAACTAGAGGCTCCCAGGAGCCTGTATAGCTCACCTGGGTATAACAACATCAGTCAATAAAACTTGATAACTTCAGAATTTTTTTTTAACAAATGTAGCCTTCGTCATTGCAGACCCCTTCTACAAAAAAATGTGGGCAGGGGTTCCCCCTTTAATGTAAGTTATCAAAATTGCTGTAAAAAAACAGATATGTCAATGATTCTCAAAATTTAGCTTTTCCTACTTCACATTTTGTAATAGAGTTGCTTCCCTTTGATTATTTGAGTAACCAAAAGCAGTAAGTCAACAAAAAATGCATTTCAAGAGGAATAACTCTTCACAGTTGTCGCACATTTTTAACTGTGGGAAATGTTTTGTAGATCTTGACATGCTGAACATTTTTGCAGTTTAAACTTTCCCTCTATCTCTAATAGTTTTTGAGATATAAGATGATAGTATTAAAATTGAGAACATTTTGATGAAAAAAGGGCAATAACTCCAAAATGGGTAATTGGATTTACTTCAAAATTGCAGGGTAGGAAGATCTTGACATGTTGCAATTTTTTGCAATTTAAACTTAACCTTTGTCTCTTATAGTTTTTGAAATATAAGACGAAAAGTATTATTTTTTTTTTATAAATTTGATGAAAAAAGGGCAAGAATTCAAGATGGGTAATCAGATTTACTTCAAAATTGCAGTTAAAAAAAAAAAATCGCAGAGTCGAACCACCAGTCACATTTTTGGAAGAGAACCATCCAATGACTATTTCATCAAAATTTTCTTCTTATTGAGCAAATGGTTTCAGACAAAAAGATTTCTATAGGAATTTCCCATAGGGTCCTATGTTAAATTAAGTTCGGCTGTGGCGGCCATCTTGGTCGGGGTTCTGAAATGACGGACACAACTTTGGAAGAGGACCACCCAAGAATCATTTCAGCAAAGTTTGGCTAAGATTGGCTCAGTAGTTTCAGAGGAGAAGATTTTTTTTAAATTTCATCCCCCCCTTTTTTTTTATTTGCATAATCGGTCAAAATAGGCAAAAGTTCAAAGTTCATAAAAAATCCCGTAATATATGTTAAAAAGCTCATCATTATGCTTATACAGTTCAAATTTGGGCACTTTCTGGCTTAAAATAGAGCAGTCTTGGCCATTTGAAGAAATTTCTATGTTTAGTAATGACGGCCATCTTGGATACAGGACGGCGCTGACGGACACAATTTAGAAAGGGGACCACCTAAGGATCATTTCAGCAAAGTTTGGTTGAGATTGGCTCAGTAGTTTCAGAGGAGAAGATTTTTTTTTAATTTCATCCCCCCTTTTTTCTAATTTGCATAATCGGTCAAAATCGGTAAAAGTTCAAAGTTCATAAAAAATCCTGTAATATATGTTAAAAAGCTCATCATTATGCTTATACAGTTCAAATTTGGGCACTTTCTGGCTTAAAATAGAGCAGTTTTGGCCATTTGAAAAAAAATTATATTTTTAGTAATGGCGGCCATCTTGGATACAGGACGGCGCTGACGGACACAAATTTGAAAGGGGACCACCTAAGGATCATTTCAGCAAAGTTTGGTTGAGATTGGCTCAGTAGTTTCAGAGGAGAAGATTTTTTTTTAATTTCATCCCCCCTTTTTCTAATTTGCATAATTGGTCAAAATCGGTAAAAGTTCAAAGTTCATAAAAAATCCCGTAATATATGTTAAAAAGCTCATCATTATGCTTATACAGTTCAAATTTGGGCACTTTCTGGCTTAAAATAGAGCAGTTTTGGCCATTTGAAGAAATTTCTATTTTTAGTCATGGCGGCCATCTTGGATACAGGACGGAGCTGACGGACACAATTTTGAAAGGGGACCACCTAAGGATCATTTCAGCAAAGTTTGGTTGAGATTGGCTCAGTAGTTTCAGAGGAGAAGATTTTTTTTAATTTCATCCCCCCTTTTTATAATTTGCATAATCGGTCAAAATCGGCAAAAGTTCAAAGTTCATAAAAAATCCCTTAATATATGTTAAAAAGCTCATCATTATGCTTATACAGTTCAAATTTGGGCACTTTCTGGCTTAAAATAGAGCAGTTTTGGCCATTTGAAGAAATTTCTATTTTTAATAATGGCGGCCATCTTGGATACAGGACGGCGCTGACGGACACAATTTTGAAAGGAGACCACCTAAGAATCATCTCAGCAAAGTTTGGTTGAGATTGGCTCAGTAGTTTCAAAGGAGAAGATTTGTTTTTAATTTCATCCCCCCTTTTTTTAATTTGCATAATCGATCAAAATCGGTAAAAGTTCAAAGTTCATAAAAAATCCCGTAATATATGTTAAAAAGCTCATCATTATGCTTATACAGTTCAAATTTGGGCACTTTCTGGCTTAAAATAGAGCAGTTTTGGCCCTTTGCAGATATTTCTATTTTTAGTAATGGCGGCCATCTTGGATAAAGGACGGTGCTGACGGACACAAATTTGAAAGGGAAACACCTAAGGATCATTTCAGCAAAGTTTGGTTGAGATTGGCTCAGTAGTTTCAGAGGAGAAGATTTTTTTTAATTCCATCCACTTTTTTCTAATTTGCATAATCGGTCAAAATCGGCAAAAGTTCAAAGTTCATAAAAAATCCCGTAATATATGTTAAAAAGCTCAACATTATGCTTATACAGTTCAAATTTGGGCACTTTCTGGCTTAAAATAGAGCAGTTTTGGCCATTTGAAAAAAAATTCTATTTTTAGTAATGGTGGCCATCTTGGATATAGGACGGCGCTGACGGACACAAATTTGAAAAGGGACCACCTAAGGATCATTTCAGCAAAGTTTGGTTGAGATTGGCTCAGTAGTTTCAGAGGAGAAGATTTTTGTTTAATTCCATCCCCCCTTTTTTCTAATTTGCATAATCGGTCAAAATCGGCAAAAGTTCAAAGTTCATAAAAAAATCCTGTAATATATGTTAAAAAGCTCATCATTATGCTTATACAGTTCAAATTTGGGCACTTTCTGGCTTAAAATAGAGCAGTTTTGGCCATTTGAAGAAATTTCAATTTTTAGTAATGGTGGCCATCTTGGATACAGGACGGCGCTGATGGACACACTTTTGAAAAGGGACCACCTAAGGATCATTTCAGCAAAGTTTGGTTGAGATTGGTTCAGTAGTTTCAGAGGAGAAGATTTTTTTTTAATTCCATCCACCTTTTTTCTAATTTGCATAATCGGTCAAAATCGGCAAAAGTTCAAAGTTCATAAAAAATCCCGTAATATATGTTAAAAAGCTCATCATTATACTTATACAGTTCAAATTTGGGCACTTTCTGGCTTAAAATAGAGCAGTTTTGGCCATTTGAAGAAATTTCTATTTTTAATAATGGCGGCCATCTTGGATACAGAACGGCACTCAGCAAAGTTTCGTTGAGATTGGCTCAGTAGTTTCAGAGGAGAAGATTTGTTTTTAATTTCATCCCCCCTTTTTTTAATTTGCATAATCGGTCAAAATCGGTAAAAGTTCAAAGTTCATAAAAAATCCCGTAATATATGTTAAAAAGCTCATCATTATGCTAATACAGTTCAAATTTGGGCACTTTCTGGCTTAAAATAGAGCAGTTTTGGCCATTTGAAGAAATTTCTATTTTTAGTAATGGCGGCCATCTTGGATACAGGACGGCGCTGATGGACACACTTTTGAAAGGGGACCACCTAAGGATCATTTCAGCAAAGTTTGGTTGAGATTGGCTCAGTAGTTTCAGAGGAGAAGATTTTTTTTAATTTCATCCCCCCTTTTTATAATTTGCATAATCGGTCAAAATCGGCAAAAGTTCAAAGTTCATAAAAAATCCCGTAATATATGTTAAAAAGCTCATCATTATACTTATACAGTTCAAATTTGGGCACTTTCTGGCTTAAAATAGAGCAGTTTTGGCCATTTGAAGAAATTTCTATTTTTAATAATGGCGGCCATCTTGGATACAGAACGGCACTGACGGACACAATTTTGAAAGGAGACCACCTAAGAATCATCTCAGCAAAGTTTCGTTGAGATTGGCTCAGTAGTTTCAGAGGAGAAGATTTGTTTTTAATTTCATCCCCCCTTTTTTTAATTTGCATAATCGGTCAAAATCGGTAAAAGTTCAAAGTTCATAAAAAATCCCGTAATATATGTTAAAAAGCTCATCATTATGCTAATACAGTTCAAATTTGGGCACTTTCTGGCTTAAAATAGAGCAATTTTGGCCATTTGAAGAAATTTATATTTTTAGTAATGGCGGCCATCTTGGATACAGGACGGCGCTGATGGACACACTTTTGAAAGGGGACCACCTAAGGATCATTTCAGCAAAGTTTGGTTGAGATTGGCTCAGTAGTTTCAGAGGAGAAGATTTTTTTTAATTCCATCCACTTTTTTCTAATTTGCATAATCGGTCAAAATCGGCAAAAGTTCAAAGTTCATAAAAAATCCCGTAATATATGTTAAAAAGCTCAACATTATGCTTATACAGTTCAAATTTGGGCACTTTCTGGCTTAAAATAGAGCAGTTTTGGCCATTTGAAAAAAAATTCTATTTTTAGTAATGGTGGCCATCTTGGATATAGGACGGCGCTGACGGACACAAATTTGAAAAGGGACCACCTAAGGATCATTTCAGCAAAGTTTGGTTGAGATTGGCTCAGTAGTTTCAGAGGAGAAGATTTTTGTTTAATTCCATCCCCCCTTTTTTCTAATTTGCATAATCTGTCAAAATCGGCAAAAGTTCAAAGTTCATAAAAAAATCCTGTAATATATGTTAAAAAGCTCATCATTATGCTTATACAGTTCAAATTTGGGCACTTTCTGGCTTAAAATAGAGCAGTTTTGGCCATTTGAAGAAATTTCAATTTTTAGTAATGGTGGCCATCTTGGATACAGGACGGCGCTGATGGACACACTTTTGAAAAGGGACCACCTAAGGATCATTTCAGCAAAGTTTGGTTGAGATTGGTTCAGTAGTTTCAGAGGAGAAGATTTTTTTTTAATTCCATCCACCTTTTTTCTAATTTGCATAATCGGTCAAAATCGGCAAAAGTTCAAAGTTCATAAAAAATCCCGTAATATATGTTAAAAAGCTCATCATTATACTTATACAGTTCAAATTTGGGCACTTTCTGGCTTAAAATAGAGCAGTTTTGGCCATTTGAAGAAATTTCTATTTTTAATAATGGCGGCCATCTTGGATACAGAACGGCACTCAGCAAAGTTTCGTTGAGATTGGCTCAGTAGTTTCAGAGGAGAAGATTTGTTTTTAATTTCATCCCCCCTTTTTTTAATTTGCATAATCGGTCAAAATCGGTAAAAGTTCAAAGTTCATAAAAAATCCCGTAATATATGTTAAAAAGCTCATCATTATGCTAATACAGTTCAAATTTGGGCACTTTCTGGCTTAAAATAGAGCAGTTTTGGCCATTTGAAGAAATTTCTATTTTTAGTAATGGCGGCCATCTTGGATACAGGACGGCGCTGATGGACACACTTTTGAAAGGGGACCACCTAAGGATCATTTCAGCAAAGTTTGGTTGAGATTGGCTCAGTAGTTTCAGAGGAGAAGATTTTTTTTAATTTCATCCCCCCTTTTTATAATTTGCATAATCGGTCAAAATCGGCAAAAGTTCAAAGTTCATAAAAAATCCCGTAATATATGTTAAAAAGCTCATCATTATACTTATACAGTTCAAATTTGGGCACTTTCTGGCTTAAAATAGAGCAGTTTTGGCCATTTGAAGAAATTTCTATTTTTAATAATGGCGGCCATCTTGGATACAGAACGGCACTGACGGACACAATTTTGAAAGGAGACCACCTAAGAATCATCTCAGCAAAGTTTCGTTGAGATTGGCTCAGTAGTTTCAGAGGAGAAGATTTGTTTTTAATTTCATCCCCCCTTTTTTTAATTTGCATAATCGGTCAAAATCGGTAAAAGTTCAAAGTTCATAAAAAATCCCGTAATATATGTTAAAAAGCTCATCATTATGCTAATACAGTTCAAATTTGGGCACTTTCTGGCTTAAAATAGAGCAATTTTGGCCATTTGAAGAAATTTATATTTTTAGTAATGGCGGCCATCTTGGATACAGGACGGCGCTGATGGACACACTTTTGAAAGGGGACCACCTAAGGATCATTTCAGCAAAGTTTGGTTGAGATTGGCTCAGTAGTTTCAGAGGAGAAGATTTTTTTTTAATTTCATCCCCCCTTTTTCTAATTTGCATAATTGGTCAAAATCGGTAAAAGTTCAAAGTTCATAAAAAATCCCGTAATATATGTTAAAAAGCTCATCATTATGCTTATACAGTTCAAATTTGGGCACTTTCTGGCTTAAAATAGAGCAGTTTTGGCCATTTGAAGAAATTTCTATTTTTAGTCATGGCGGCCATCTTGGATACAGGACGGAGCTGACGGACACAATTTTGAAAGGGGACCACCTAAGGATCATTTCAGCAAAGTTTGGTTGAGATTGGCTCAGTAGTTTCAGAGGAGAAGATTTTTTTTAATTTCATCCCCCCTTTTTATAATTTGCATAATCGGTCAAAATCGGCAAAAGTTCAAAGTTCATAAAAAATCCCTTAATATATGTTAAAAAGCTCATCATTATGCTTATACAGTTCAAATTTGGGCACTTTCTGGCTTAAAATAGAGCAGTTTTGGCCATTTGAAGAAATTTCTATTTTTAATAATGGCGGCCATCTTGGATACAGGACGGCGCTGACGGACACAATTTTGAAAGGAGACCACCTAAGAATCATCTCAGCAAAGTTTGGTTGAGATTGGCTCAGTAGTTTCAAAGGAGAAGATTTGTTTTTAATTTCATCCCCCCTTTTTTTAATTTGCATAATCGATCAAAATCGGTAAAAGTTCAAAGTTCATAAAAAATCCCGTAATATATGTTAAAAAGCTCATCATTATGCTTATACAGTTCAAATTTGGGCACTTTCTGGCTTAAAATAGAGCAGTTTTGGCCCTTTGCAGATATTTCTATTTTTAGTAATGGCGGCCATCTTGGATAAAGGACGGTGCTGACGGACACAAATTTGAAAGGGAAACACCTAAGGATCATTTCAGCAAAGTTTGGTTGAGATTGGCTCAGTAGTTTCAGAGGAGAAGATTTTTTTTAATTCCATCCACTTTTTTCTAATTTGCATAATCGGTCAAAATCGGCAAAAGTTCAAAGTTCATAAAAAATCCCGTAATATATGTTAAAAAGCTCAACATTATGCTTATACAGTTCAAATTTGGGCACTTTCTGGCTTAAAATAGAGCAGTTTTGGCCATTTGAAAAAAAATTCTATTTTTAGTAATGGTGGCCATCTTGGATATAGGACGGCGCTGACGGACACAAATTTGAAAAGGGACCACCTAAGGATCATTTCAGCAAAGTTTGGTTGAGATTGGCTCAGTAGTTTCAGAGGAGAAGATTTTTGTTTAATTCCATCCCCCCTTTTTTCTAATTTGCATAATCGGTCAAAATCGGCAAAAGTTCAAAGTTCATAAAAAAATCCTGTAATATATGTTAAAAAGCTCATCATTATGCTTATACAGTTCAAATTTGGGCACTTTCTGGCTTAAAATAGAGCAGTTTTGG
Organism: Bathymodiolus brooksi; assembly: GCA_963680875.1. Lineage (NCBI taxonomy): Eukaryota > Metazoa > Mollusca > Bivalvia > Mytilida > Modiolidae > Bathymodiolus > Bathymodiolus brooksi. The sequence continues at coordinate 41,077,545 of OY804577.1, forward strand.
CCATTTGAAGAAATTTCAATTTTTAGTAATGGTGGCCATCTTGGATACAGGACGGCGCTGATGGACACACTTTTGAAAAGGGACCACCTAAGGATCATTTCAGCAAAGTTTGGTTGAGATTGGTTCAGTAGTTTCAGAGGAGAAGATTTTTTTTTAATTCCATCCACCTTTTTTCTAATTTGCATAATCGGTCAAAATCGGCAAAAGTTCAAAGTTCATAAAAAATCCGGTAATATATGTTAAAAAGCTCATCATTATACTTATACAGTTCAAATTTGGGCACTTTCTGGCTTAAAATAGAGCAGTTTTGGCCATTTGAAGAAATTTCTATTTTTAATAATGGCGGCCATCTTGGATACAGAACGGCACTCAGCAAAGTTTCGTTGAGATTGGCTCAGTAGTTTCAGAGGAGAAGATTTGTTTTTAATTTCATCCCCCCTTTTTTTAATTTGCATAATCGGTCAAAATCGGTAAAAGTTCAAAGTTCATAAAAAATCCCGTAATATATGTTAAAAAGCTCATCATTATGCTAATACAGTTCAAATTTGGGCACTTTCTGGCTTAAAATAGAGCAGTTTTGGCCATTTGAAGAAATTTCTATTTTTAGTAATGGCGGCCATCTTGGATACAGGACGGCGCTGATGGACACACTTTTGAAAGGGGACCACCTAAGGATCATTTCAGCAAAGTTTGGTTGAGATTGGCTCAGTAGTTTCAGAGGAGAAGATTTTTTTTAATTTCATCCCCCCTTTTTATAATTTGCATAATCGGTCAAAATCGGCAAAAGTTCAAAGTTCATAAAAAATCCCGTAATATATGTTAAAAAGCTCATCATTATACTTATACAGTTCAAATTTGGGCACTTTCTGGCTTAAAATAGAGCAGTTTTGGCCATTTGAAGAAATTTCTATTTTTAATAATGGCGGCCATCTTGGATACAGAACGGCACTGACGGACACAATTTTGAAAGGAGACCACCTAAGAATCATCTCAGCAAAGTTTCGTTGAGATTGGCTCAGTAGTTTCAGAGGAGAAGATTTGTTTTTAATTTCATCCCCCCTTTTTTTAATTTGCATAATCGGTCAAAATCGGTAAAAGTTCAAAGTTCATAAAAAATCCCGTAATATATGTTAAAAAGCTCATCATTATGCTAATACAGTTCAAATTTGGGCACTTTCTGGCTTAAAATAGAGCAATTTTGGCCATTTGAAGAAATTTATATTTTTAGTAATGGCGGCCATCTTGGATACAGGACGGCGCTGATGGACACACTTTTGAAAGGGGACCACCTAAGGATCATTTCAGCAAAGTTTGGTTGAGATTGGCTCAGTAGTTTCAGAGGAGAAGATTTTTTTTAATTCCATCCACTTTTTTCTAATTTGCATAATCGGTCAAAATCGGCAAAAGTTCAAAGTTCATAAAAAATCCCGTAATATATGTTAAAAAGCTCAACATTATGCTTATACAGTTCAAATTTGGGCACTTTCTGGCTTAAAATAGAGCAGTTTTGGCCATTTGAAAAAAAATTCTATTTTTAGTAATGGTGGCCATCTTGGATATAGGACGGCGCTGACGGACACAAATTTGAAAAGGGACCACCTAAGGATCATTTCAGCAAAGTTTGGTTGAGATTGGCTCAGTAGTTTCAGAGGAGAAGATTTTTGTTTAATTCCATCCCCCCTTTTTTCTAATTTGCATAATCTGTCAAAATCGGCAAAAGTTCAAAGTTCATAAAAAAATCCTGTAATATATGTTAAAAAGCTCATCATTATGCTTATACAGTTCAAATTTGGGCACTTTCTGGCTTAAAATAGAGCAGTTTTGGCCATTTGAAGAAATTTCAATTTTTAGTAATGGTGGCCATCTTGGATACAGGACGGCGCTGATGGACACACTTTTGAAAAGGGACCACCTAAGGATCATTTCAGCAAAGTTTGGTTGAGATTGGTTCAGTAGTTTCAGAGGAGAAGATTTTTTTTTAATTCCATCCACCTTTTTTCTAATTTGCATAATCGGTCAAAATCGGCAAAAGTTCAAAGTTCATAAAAAATCCCGTAATATATGTTAAAAAGCTCATCATTATACTTATACAGTTCAAATTTGGGCACTTTCTGGCTTAAAATAGAGCAGTTTTGGCCATTTGAAGAAATTTCTATTTTTAATAATGGCGGCCATCTTGGATACAGAACGGCACTCAGCAAAGTTTCGTTGAGATTGGCTCAGTAGTTTCAGAGGAGAAGATTTGTTTTTAATTTCATCCCCCCTTTTTTTAATTTGCATAATCGGTCAAAATCGGTAAAAGTTCAAAGTTCATAAAAAATCCCGTAATATATGTTAAAAAGCTCATCATTATGCTAATACAGTTCAAATTTGGGCACTTTCTGGCTTAAAATAGAGCAGTTTTGGCCATTTGAAGAAATTTCTATTTTTAGTAATGGCGGCCATCTTGGATACAGGACGGCGCTGATGGACACACTTTTGAAAGGGGACCACCTAAGGATCATTTCAGCAAAGTTTGGTTGAGATTGGCTCAGTAGTTTCAGAGGAGAAGATTTTTTTTAATTTCATCCCCCCTTTTTATAATTTGCATAATCGGTCAAAATCGGCAAAAGTTCAAAGTTCATAAAAAATCCCGTAATATATGTTAAAAAGCTCATCATTATACTTATACAGTTCAAATTTGGGCACTTTCTGGCTTAAAATAGAGCAGTTTTGGCCATTTGAAGAAATTTCTATTTTTAATAATGGCGGCCATCTTGGATACAGAACGGCACTGACGGACACAATTTTGAAAGGAGACCACCTAAGAATCATCTCAGCAAAGTTTCGTTGAGATTGGCTCAGTAGTTTCAGAGGAGAAGATTTGTTTTTAATTTCATCCCCCCTTTTTTTAATTTGCATAATCGGTCAAAATCGGTAAAAGTTCAAAGTTCATAAAAAATCCCGTAATATATGTTAAAAAGCTCATCATTATGCTAATACAGTTCAAATTTGGGCACTTTCTGGCTTAAAATAGAGCAATTTTGGCCATTTGAAGAAATTTATATTTTTAGTAATGGCGGCCATCTTGGATACAGGACGGCGCTGATGGACACACTTTTGAAAGGGGACCACCTAAGGATCATTTCAGCAAAGTTTGGTTGAGATTGGCTCAGTAGTTTCAGAGGAGAAGATTTTTTTTAATTCCATCCACTTTTTTCTAATTTGCATAATCGGTCAAAATCGGCAAAAGTTCAAAGTTCATAAAAAATCCCGTAATATATGTTAAAAAGCTCAACATTATGCTTATACAGTTCAAATTTGGGCACTTTCTGGCTTAAAATAGAGCAGTTTTGGCCATTTGAAAAAAAATTCTATTTTTAGTAATGGTGGCCATCTTGGATATAGGACGGCGCTGACGGACACAAATTTGAAAAGGGACCACCTAAGGATCATTTCAGCAAAGTTTGGTTGAGATTGGCTCAGTAGTTTCAGAGGAGAAGATTTTTGTTTAATTCCATCCCCCCTTTTTTCTAATTTGCATAATCTGTCAAAATCGGCAAAAGTTCAAAGTTCATAAAAAAATCCTGTAATATATGTTAAAAAGCTCATCATTATGCTTATACAGTTCAAATTTGGGCACTTTCTGGCTTAAAATAGAGCAGTTTTGGCCATTTGAAGAAATTTCAATTTTTAGTAATGGTGGCCATCTTGGATACAGGACGGCGCTGATGGACACACTTTTGAAAAGGGACCACCTAAGGATCATTTCAGCAAAGTTTGGTTGAGATTGGTTCAGTAGTTTCAGAGGAGAAGATTTTTTTTTAATTCCATCCACCTTTTTTCTAATTTGCATAATCGGTCAAAATCGGCAAAAGTTCAAAGTTCATAAAAAATCCTGTAATATATGTTAAAAAGCTCATCATTATACTTATACAGTTCAAATTTGGGCACTTTCTGGCTTAAAATAGAGCAGTTTTGGCCATTTGAAGAAATTTCTATTTTTAATAATGGCGGCCATCTTGGATACAGAACGGCACTCAGCAAAGTTTCGTTGAGATTGGCTCAGTAGTTTCAGAGGAGAAGATTTGTTTTTAATTTCATCCCCCCTTTTTTTAATTTGCATAATCGGTCAAAATCGGTAAAAGTTCAAAGTTCATAAAAAATCCCGTAATATATGTTAAAAAGCTCATCATTATGCTAATACAGTTCAAATTTGGGCACTTTCTGGCTTAAAATAGAGCAGTTTTGGCCATTTGAAGAAATTTCTATTTTTAGTAATGGCGGCCATCTTGGATACAGGACGGCGCTGATGGACACACTTTTGAAAGGGGACCACCTAAGGATCATTTCAGCAAAGTTTGGTTGAGATTGGCTCAGTAGTTTCAGAGGAGAAGATTTTTTTTAATTTCATCCCCCCTTTTTATAATTTGCATAATCGGTCAAAATCGGCAAAAGTTCAAAGTTCATAAAAAATCCCGTAATATATGTTAAAAAGCTCATCATTATACTTATACAGTTCAAATTTGGGCACTTTCTGGCTTAAAATAGAGCAGTTTTGGCCATTTGAAGAAATTTCTATTTTTAATAATGGCGGCCATCTTGGATACAGAACGGCACTGACGGACACAATTTTGAAAGGAGACCACCTAAGAATCATCTCAGCAAAGTTTCGTTGAGATTGGCTCAGTAGTTTCAGAGGAGAAGATTTGTTTTTAATTTCATCCCCCCTTTTTTTAATTTGCATAATCGGTCAAAATCGGTAAAAGTTCAAAGTTCATAAAAAATCCCGTAATATATGTTAAAAAGCTCATCATTATGCTAATACAGTTCAAATTTGGGCACTTTCTGGCTTAAAATAGAGCAATTTTGGCCATTTGAAGAAATTTATATTTTTAGTAATGGCGGCCATCTTGGATACAGGACGGCGCTGATGGACACACTTTTGAAAGGGGACCACCTAAGGATCATTTCAGCAAAGTTTGGTTGAGATTGGCTCAGTAGTTTCAGAGGAGAAGATTTTTTTTAATTCCATCCACTTTTTTTCTAATTTGCATAATCGGTCAAAATCGGCAAAAGTTCAAAGTTCATAAAAAATCCTGTAATACTTGTTAAAAAGCTCATCATTATGCTTATACAGTTCAAATTTGGGCACTTTCTGGCTTAAAATAGAGCAGTTTTGGCCATTTGAAAAAAAATTCTATTTTAAGTAATGGCGGCCATCTTGGATACAGGACGGCGCTGACGGACACAAATTTGAAAGGGGACCACCTAAGGATCATTTCAGCAAAGTTTGGTTGAGATTGGCTCAGTAGTTTCAGAGGAGAAGATTTTTGTTTAATTCCATCCCCCCTTTTTTCTAATTTGCATAATCGGTCAAAATCGGCAAAAGTTCAAAGTTCATAAAAAATCCTGTAATATATGTTAAAAAGCTCATCATTATGCTTATACAGTTCAAATTTGGGCACTTTCTGGCTTAAAATAGAGCAGTTTTGGCCATTTGAAGAAATTTCAATTTTTAGTAATGGCGGCCATCTTGGATACAGGACGGCGCTGATGGACACACTTTTGAAAAGGGACCACCTAAGGATCATTTCAGCAAAGTTTGGTTGAGATTGGTTCAGTAGTTTCAGAGGAGAAGATTTTTTTTTAATTCCATCCACCTTTTTTCTAATTTGCATAATCGGTCAAAATCGGCAAAAGTTCAAAGTTCATAAAAAATCCCTTAATATATGTTAAAAAGCTCATCATTATGCTTATACAGTTCAAATTTGGGCACTTTCTGGCTTAAAATAGAGCAGTTTTGGCCAATTGAAAAAAAAATCTATTTTTAGTAATGGCGGCCATCTTGGATACAGGACGGCACTGACGGACACAAATTTGAAAGGGAACCACCTAAGGATCATTTCAGCAAAGTTTGGTTGAGATTGGCTCAGTAGTTTCAGAGGAGAAGATTTTTGTTTAATTCCATCCCCCCTTTTTTTCTAATTTGCATAATCGGTCAAAATCGGCAAAAGTTCAAAGTTCATAAAAAATCCTGTAATATATGTTAAAAAGCTCATCATTATGCTTATACAGTTCAAATTTGGGCACTTTCTGGCTTAACATAGAGCAGTTTTGGCCATTTGAAGAAATTTCTATTTTTAGTAATGGCGGCCATCTTGGATACAGGACGGCGCTGACGGACACAATTTTGAAAGGGGACCACCTAAGAATCATCTCAGCAAAGTTTGGTTGAGATTGGCTCAGTAGTTTCAGAGGAGAAGATTTGTTTTTAATTTCATTCCCCCTTTTTCTAATTTGCATAATCGGTCAAAATCGGTAAAAGTTCAAAGTTCATAAAAAATCCCGTAATATATGTTAAAAAGCTCATCATTATGCTTATACAGTTCAAATTTGGGCACTTTCTGACTTAAAATAGAGCAGTTTTGGCCATTTAAAAAAAAATTCTATTTTTAGTAATGGCGGCCATCTGGGTTACAGGACGGCGCTGACGGACACAAATTTGAAAGGGGACCACCTAAGGATCATTTCAGCAAAGTTTGCTTGAGATTGGCTCAGTAGTTTCAGAGGAGAAGATTTTTGTTTAATTCCATCCACCTTTTTTCTAATTTGCATAATTGGTCAAAATCGGCAAAAGTTCAAAGTTCATAAAAAATCCCTTAATATATGTTAACCAGAGGCTCTCAAGAGCCTGTATCGTTCACCTGGTAATAAAAAAAACCAATTGGTCCTATGTAAAAACTATGTCCTGCGTCATCTTGGAATTACGATCAACATAAAAAACACAAAGTTTGTAAAGGACCTTCCAATGATTGATGCACAGTTTAGGTTCAATCAGTGCAATAGCTTCAGAGAAGAATATATTTCTGTATTTTCCCCATATGGTTCTGTGTTAATACTATGACCTGTGGTGGCAGCCATCTTGGATTTCCGATCGGCATAAAAAACAGAGAACCTTCCAATGATCATTCCTAGGCAGTTTGGTTTCAACTGTCCAAGTGGTTTCAGAGAAGAAGCATTTTGAAACATTTTTCCCATAGGGTCCAATGTTAAACTAAGTCCTGCCGTAGCCGCCATTTTGAATTTCATATCAGAATAAAAAAACGTATATTTTGTAGAGGACCATTGAATGAACATTCGTGTACAGTTTGGCTTTAATCATATTTGTAGTTTCTGAGAAGAAGGCATTTGAAAATTTTCCCATAGGGTCCAATGTTAATCTATGTCCTGCGGTGGTGGCCATCTTGGATTTCCGATCGGCATAAAAAACACACACCTTGTAGAGGACCTTCCAATGATCATTCCTGGGCAGTTTGGTTTCAATTATCCAAGTGGTTTCAGAGAAGAAGCGTTTTGAAACATTTTTCCCATAGGATCCAATGTTAAACTAAGTCCTGCCGTAGCCGCCATTTTGAATTTCATATCGGAACAAAAAACGTAAAGTTTGTAGAGGACCATCCAATGTACACACATATGGACAGTTTGGCTTTAATCATATTTGTAGTTTCTGAGAAGAAGGCATTTGAACATTTTCCCATAGGGTCCAATGTTAATCTATGTCCTGCGGTGGTGGCCATCTTGAATTTTCGATCGGCATAAAAAAACAGAAACTTTGTAGAGGACCTTCCAATGATCATTCCTGGGCAGTTTGGATTCAATTGTCCAAGTGGTTTCAGAGAAGAAGCGTTTTGAAACATTTTCCCCATAGGGTCCAATGTTAAACTAAGTCCTGCCGTAGCCGCCATTTTGAATTTCATATCGGAACAAAAAACGTATTGTTTGTAGAGGATCATCCAATGAACATTCATGTACAGTTTGGCTTTAATCATATTTGTAGTTTCTGAGAAGAAGGCATTTGAACATTTTCCCATAGGGTCCAATGTTAATCTATGTCCTGCGGTGGCGGCCATCTTGAATTTCCGATCGGCATAAAAAAACAGAAACTTTGTAGAGGACCTTCCAATGATCATTCCTGGGCAGTTTGGTTTCAATTATCCAAGTGGTTTCAGAGAAGAAGCGTTTTGAAACATTTTTCCCATAGGGTCCAATGTTAAACTAAGTCCTGCCGTAGCCGCCATTTTGAATTTCTTATCGGAACAAAAAACGTAAAGTTTGTAGAGGACCATCCAATGAACATTCATGTACAGTTTGGCTTTAATAATATTTGTAGTTTCTGAGAAGAAGGCATTTGAACATTTTCCCATAGGGTCCAATGTTAATCTATGTATTGCGGTGGTGGCCATCTTGGATTTCCGATCGGCATAAAAAACAAAAAATTTGTAGAGGACCTTCCAATGATCATTCCTAGGCAGTTTGGTTTCAATTATCCAAGTGGTTTCAGAGAAGAAGCGTTTTGAAACATTTTTCCCATAGGGTCCAATGTTAAACTAAGTCCTGCCGTAGCCGCCATTTTGAATTTCATACCAGAACAAAAAACGTAAAGTTTGTAGAGGACCATCTAATGAACATTCATGTACAGTTTGGCTTTAATAATATTTGTAGTTTCTGAGTAGAAGGCATTTGAATATTTTCCCATAGGGTCCAATGTTAATCTATGTCCTGCGGTGGCGGCCATCTTGGATTTCCGACCGGCATAAAAAACATAAAATTTGTAGAGGACCTTCCAATGATCATTCCTGGGCAGTTTGGTTTCAACTGTCCAAGTGGTTTCAGAGAAGAAGCATTTTGAAACATTTTCCCATAGGGTCCAATGTTAAACTAAGTCCTGCCATAGCCGCCATTTTTAATTTCACATCGGAACAAAAAACCTTAAGATTGTAGAGGACCATCCAATGAACATTCATGTACAGTTTGGCTTTAATCATATTTGTAGTTTCTGAGAAGAAGGCATTTGAACATTTTCCCATAGGGTCCAATGTTAATCTATGTATTGCGGTGGTGGCCATCTTGGATTTCCGATCGGCATAAAAAACATAAAATTTGTAGAGGACCTTCCAATGATCATTCCTAGGCAGTTTGGTTTCAATTTTCCAAGTGGTTTCAGAGAAGAAGCGTTTTGAAACATTTTTCCCATAGGGTCCAATGTTAAACTAAGTCCTGCCGTAGCCGCCATTTTGAATTTCATACCAGAACAAAAAACCTAAAGTTTGTAGAGGACCATCTAATGAACATTCATGTACAGTTTGGCTTTAATAATATTTGTAGTTTCTGAGTAGAAGGCATTTGAATATTTTCCCATAGGGTCCAATGTTAATCTATGTCCTGCGGTGGCGGCCATCTTGGATTTCCGACCGGCATAAAAAATATAAAATTTGTAGAGGACCTTCCAATAATCATTCCTGGGCAGTTTGGTTTCAACTGTCCAAGTGGTTTCAGAGAAGAAGCATTTTGAAACATTTTCCCATAGGGTCCAATGTTAAACTAAGTCCTGCCGTAGCCGCCATTTTTAATTTCATATCGGAACAAAAAACCTTAAGATTGTAGAGGACCATCAAATGAACATTCATGTACAGTTTGGCTTTAATCATATTTGTAGTTTCTGAGAAGAAGGCATTTGAACATTTTCCCATAGGGTCCAATGTTAATCTATGTCCTGCGATGGCGGCCATCTTGGATTTCCGATCGGCATAAAAAACAGTAACTTGGTAAAGGACATTCCAATGATCATTCCTTTACAGTTTGGGTTCAGTCAGTTCATTAGTTTCAGAGAAGAAGATCTTTGAAATTTCAGCCAATCAGAGCATATTATTGGCCCTGGCAGCCATATTGAATATCCGACTGGAACGAAAAACAGTAACTTTGTAGAGGACCATCCAAGGAACATTCCTGCTAAGTTCGGTTCCAATCGGCCAAGTGGTTTCGGAGAAGAAGCTTGAAATGTGAAAAGTTTACAGACGACAGACGACAGACGACGGATGCCAAGTGATGGCAATAGTTCACCTGGACCTTTGGTCCAGGTGAACTAAAAAGCTCATCATTATGCTTATACAGTTCAAATTTGGGCACTTTCTGGCTTAAAATAGAGCAGTTTTGGCCATTTGAAAAAAAAATCTATTTTTAGTAATGGCGGCCATCTTGGATACAGGACGGCGCTGACGGACACAAATTTGAAAGGGGACCACCTAAGGATCATTTCAGCAAAGTTTGGTTGAGATTGGCTCAGTAGTTTCAGAGGAGAAGATTTTTGTTTAATTCCATCCCCCCTTTTTTTCTAATTTGCATAATCGGTCAAAATCGGCAAAAGTTCAAAGTTCATAAAAAATCCTGTAATATATGTTAAAAAGCTCATCATTATGCTTATACAGTTCAAATTTGGGCACTTTCTGGCTTAACATAGAGCAGTTTTGGCCATTTGAAGAAATTTCTATTTTTAGTAATGGCGGCCATCTTGGATACAGGACGGCGCAGACGGACACAATTTTGAAAGGGGACCACCTAAGAATCATCTCAGCAAAGTTTGGTTGAGAATGGCTCAGTAGTTTCAGAGGAGAAGATTGTTTTTTTAATTTCATCCCCCCTTTTTTCTAATTTGCATAATAGGTCAAAATGGGTAATGGGATTTACTTCAAAATTGCAGGGTAGGTAGATCTTGATATGCTGCACATTTTTGCAATAAACTTAACATCTATCTCTAAATAGTTTTTGAAATATAAGACGAAAAGTATTAAAATTAAAAAAAAAATTGATGAAAAAAGGGCAATAACTCCAAGATGGGTTATCAAATTTACTTCAAAATTGCAGGGTAGGTAGATCTTGACATGCTGAACATGTTTGCAGTTTCAACTTACCATCTGTCTCTTATAGTTTTTGAAATAAAGGACGAAAAGTATTAACATTTTGAAAATTTGATGAAAAAAGGGAAATAACTCCAAAAATGAGTATTGGGATTTACTTCAAAATTGCAGGGTGGGTAGATCTTGATATGCCACACATTTTTGCAATTTAAAGTTAACCTTTATCTCTTATAGTTTTTGAAATATAAGACGAAAAGTATTAAAATTTTACAAATTTGATGAAAAAAGGGCAATAACTCCAAGATGGGTAATCAGATTTACTTCAAAATTGCAGGGTAGGTAGATCTTGATGTGCTGATAATTTTTAACCCCATGTCAGATTTTTGATATTATTAACGGTTTTTGAGTTATTACCCAAAACCTGCAATTTTACCATATGTTCTATTATTAGTAACAGCAGCCATGTTGGTTGGTGCACGGCATCACCAGACACAATTTGAAACTAGACACCCTAGTGATGATTCAGACCAAGTTTGGTTTCCATTGGTCTAGTACTTTCAGAGGAGAAGATTTTTGAAAAAGTTTACGACGTACGACGACGACGAACGCCAAGTGATGGCAATAGCTCACATGACCCTTTGGGTCAGGTGAGCTAAAAAAATGATCGAAGGGCCGAACAGCCAGACACATTTTTGGAAGAGAACTATCCAATGACTATTTCATCAAAATTTTGTTCTTATTGAGCAAATGGTTTCAGACAAGAAGATTTTTATGGGAATTTCCCATAGGGTCCTATGTTAAATTAAGTTCGGCTGTGGCGGCCATCTTGGTCGGTGTTCTGAAATGTCAGACACAAATTTGGAAGAGGACCACCCAAGAATCATTTCAGCAAAGTTTGGTTGAGATTGGCTCAGTAGTTTCAGAGGAGAAGATTTTTTTTAAATTTCATCCCCCCTTTTTTCTAATTTGCATAATCGGTCAAAATAGGCAAAAGTTCAAAGTTCATAAAAAAAATCCTGTAATATATGTTAAAAAGCTCATCATGCTTATACAGTTCAAATTTGGGCACTTTCTGGCTTAAAATAGAGCAGTTTTGGCCATTTGAAGAAATTTCTATTTTTAGTCATGGTGGCCATCATGGATACAGGACGGCGCTGATGGACACAATTTTGAAAGGGGACCACCCAAGGATCATTTCAGCAAAGTTTGGTTGAGATTGGATCAGTAGTTTCAGAGGAGAAGATTTTTTTTAAATTTCATCCCCCTTTTTTCTATTTTTAGCTTGGCGGCCATCTTGGTTGGAAGTCGGGATCAACGGACAAAAATTTGGAAGGGGGCCATCCAAGGATCATTCCACAAAAGTTTGGTTGCAATTGGCCCAGTGGTTTCTGAGGAGAAGATTTTTATGTGAATTTCCAATAGGGTCCTATGTTAAGCTAAGTTCGGCTGTGGGGGTCATCTTGATCGAAGGGCCGAACCGCCGGACACATTTTTGGAAGAAAACTATCCAATGACTATTTCATCAAAATTTTGTTCTTATTGAGCAAATGGTTTCAGACAAGAAGATTTTTATGGGAATTTCCCATAGGGCCCTATGTTAAATTAAGCTCGGCTGTGGCGGCCATCTTGGTCGGTGTTCTGAAATGCCAGACACAATTTTGGAAGAGGACCACCTAAGAATCATTTCAGCAAAGTTTGGTTGAGATTGGCTCAGTAGTTTCAGAGGAGAAGATTTTTCTTAAATTTCATCCCCCCTTTTTCCTAATTTGCATAATCGGTCAAAATAGGCAAAAGTTCAAAGTTCATAAAAAATCCCGTAATATATGTTAAAAAGCTCATCATTATGCTTATACTGTTCAAATTTGGGCACTTTCTGGCTTAAAATAGAGCAGTTTTGGCCATTTGAAGAAATTTATATTTTTAGTCATGGTGGCCATCTTGGATACAGGACGGTGCTGACGGACACAATTTTGAAAGGGGACCACACAAGGATCATTTCAGCAAAGTTTGGTTGAGATTGGCTCAGTAGTTTCAGAGGAGAAGATTGGTTTTTTAATTTCATCCCCCCTTTTTTCTAATTTGCATAATCGGTCAAAATGGGTAATGGGATTTAATTCAAAATTGCAGGGTAGGTAGATCTTGACATGCTGAACATGTTTGCAGTTTCAACTTACCACCTGTCTCTTATAGTTTTTGAAATAAAGGACGAAAAGTATTAACATTTTGAAAATTTGATGAAAAAAGGGAAATAACTCCAAAATGGGTAATGGGATTTACTTCAAAATTGCAGGGTGGGTAGATCTTGATATGCCACACATTTTTGCAATTTAAAGTTAACCTTTATCTCTTATAGTTTTTGAAATATAAGACGAAAAGTATTAAAATTTTACAAATTTGATGAAAAAAGGGCAATAACTCCAAGATGGGTAATCAGATTTACTTCAAATTTGCAGGGTAGGTAGATCTTGATGTGCTGATCATTTTTAACCCCATGTCAGATTTTTGATATTATTAACGGTTTTTGAGTTATTACCCAAAACCTGCAATTTTACCATATGTTCTATTATTAGTAACAGCAGCCATGTTGGTTGGTGCACGGCATCACCGGACACAATTTGAAACTAGACACCCTAGTGATGATTCAGACCAAGTTTGGTTTCCATTGGTCTAGTACTTTCAGAGGAGAAGATTTTTGAAAAAGTTTACGACGTACGACGGACGACGACGACGAACGCCAAGTGATGGCAATAGCTCACCTGACCCTTTGGGTCAGGTGAGCTAAAAAAATGATCGAAGGGCCAAACCGCCGGACACATTTTTGGAAGAGAACTATCCAATGACTATTTCATCAAAATTGTGTTCTTATTGAGCAAATGGTTTCAGACAAGAAGATTTTTATGGGAATTTCCCATAGGGTCCTATTTTAAATTAAGTTCGGCTGTGGCGGCCATCTTAGTCGGTGTTCTGAAATGTCAGACACAAATTTGGAAGAGGACCACCCAAGAATCATTTCAGCAAAGTTTGGTTGAGATTGGCTCAGTAGTTTCAGAGGAGAAGATTTTTTTTAAATTTCATCCCCCCTTTTTTCTAATTTGCATAATCGGTCAAAATAGGCAAAAGTTCAAAGTTCATAAAAAATCACGTAATATATGTTAAAAAGCTCATCATTATGCTTATACAGTTCAAATTTGGACACTTTCTGGCTTAAAATAGAGCAGTTTTGGCCATTTGAAGAAATTTCTATTTTAAGTCATGGTGGCCATCATGGATACAGGACGGCGCTGACGGACACAATTTTGAAAGGGGACCACCCAAGGATCATTTCAGCAAAGTTTGGTTGAGATTGGCTCAGTAGTTTCAGAGGAGAAGATTTTTTTTTAATTTCATCCCCCTTTTTCTATTTTTAGCTTGGCGGCCATCTTGGTTGGAAGTCGGGATCAACGGACATAATTTTGGAAGGGGGCCATCCAAGGATCATTCCACAAAAGTTTGGTTACAATTGGCCCAGTGGTTTCTGAGGAGAAGATTTTTATGTGAATTTCCCATAGGGTCCTATGTTAAGCTAAGTTCGGCTGTGGGGGTCATCTTGATCGAAGGGCCGAACCGCCGGACACATTTTTGGAAGAAAACTATCCAATGACTATTTCATCAAAATTTTGTTCTTATTGAGCAAATGGTTTCAGACAAGAAGATTTTTATGGGAATTTCCCATAGGGCCCTATGTTAAATTAAGTTCGGCTGTGGCGGCCATCTTGGTCGGTGTTCTGAAATGCCAGACACAATTTTGGAAGAGGACCACCTAAGAATCATTTCAGCAAAGATTGGTTGAGATTGGCTCAGTAGTTTCAGAGGAGAAGATTTTTTTTAAATTTCATCCCCCCTTTTTCCTAATTTGCATAATCGGTCAAAATAGGCAAAAGTTCAAAGTTCATAAAAAAAATCCTGTAATATATGTTAAAAAGCTCATCATGCTTATACAGTTCAAATTTGGGCACTTTCTGGCTTAAAATAGAGCAGTTTTGGCCATTTGAAGAAATTTCTATTTTTAGTCATGGCGGCCATCTTGGATACAGGACGGCGCTGATGGACACAATTTTGAAAGGGGACCACCCAAGGATCATTTCAGCAAAGTTTGGTTGAGATTGGCTCAGTAGTTTCAGAGAAGAAGATTTTTTTTAAATTTCATCCCCCCTTTTTTCTATTTTTAGCTTGGCGGCCATCTTGGTTGGAAGTCGGGATCAACGGACACAAATTTGGAAGGGGGCCATCCAAGGATCATTCCACAAAAGTTTGGTTGCAATTGGCTCAGTGGTTTCTGAGGAGAAGATTTTTATGTGAATTTCCAATAGGGTCCTATGTTAAGCTAAGTTCGGCTGTGGGGGTCATCTTGATCGAAGGGCCGAACCGCCGGACACATTTTTGGAAGAAAACTATCCAATGACTATTTCATCAAAATTTTGTTCTTATTGAGCAAATGGTTTCAGACAAGAAGATTTTTATGGGAATTTCCCATAGGGTCCTATGTTAAATTAAGTTCGGCTGTAGCGGCCATCTTGGTCGGTGTTCTGAAATGTCAGACACAAATTTGGAAGAGGACCACCCAAGAATCATTTCAGCAAAGTTTGGTTGAGATTGGCTCAGTAGTTTCAGAGGAGAAGATTTTTTTTAAATTTCATCCCCCCTTTTTCCTAATTTGCATAATCGGTCAAAATAGGCAAAAGTTCAAAGTTCATAAA
This sequence comes from Bathymodiolus brooksi, assembly GCA_963680875.1. Lineage (NCBI taxonomy): Eukaryota > Metazoa > Mollusca > Bivalvia > Mytilida > Modiolidae > Bathymodiolus > Bathymodiolus brooksi. The sequence continues at coordinate 41,092,957 of OY804577.1, forward strand.
AAATCCTGTAATATATGTTAAAAAGCTCATCATTATGCTTATACTGTTCAAATTTGGGTACTTTCTGGCTTAAAATAGAGCAGTTTTGGCCATTTGAAGAAATTTATATTTTTAGTCATGGCGGCCATCTTGGATACAGGACGGTGCTGACGGACACAATTTTGAAAGGGGACCACACAAGGATCATTTCAGCAAAGTTTGGTTGAGATTGGCTCAGTAGTTTCAGAGGAGAAGATTGTTTTTTTAATTTCATCCCCCCTTTTTTCTAATTTGCATAATCGGTCAAAATGGGTAATGGGATTTAATTCAAAATTGCAGGGTAGGTAGATCTTGACATGCTGAACATGTTTGCAGTTTCAACTTACCACCTGTCTCTTATAGTTTTTGAAATAAAGGACGAAAAGTATTAACATTTTGAAAATTTGATGAAAAAAGGGAAATAACTCCAAAATGGGTAATGGGATTTACTTCAAAATTGCAGGGTGGGTAGATCTTGATATGCCACACATTTTTGCAATTTAAAGTTAACCTTTATCTCTTATAGTTTTTGAAATATAAGACGAAAAGTATTAAAATTTTACAAATTTGATGAAAAAAGGGCAATAACTCCAAGATGGGTAATCAGATTTACTTCAAAATTGCAGGGTAGGTAGATCTTGATGTGCTGATCATTTTTACCCCCATGTCAGATTTTTGATATAATTAACGGTTTTTGAGTTATTACCCAAAACCTGCAATTTTACCATATGTTCTATTTTTAGTAACAGCGGCCATGTTGGTTGGTGCACGGCATCACCGGACACAATTTGAAACTAGACACCCTAGTGATGATTCAGACCAAGTTTGGTTTCCATTGGTCTAGTACTTTCAGAGGAGAAGATTTTTGAAAAAGTTTACGACGTACGACGGACGACGACGACGGACGCCAAGTGATGGCAATAGCTCACCTGACCCTTTGGGTCAGGTGAGCTAACAAGGTAATGACTAACACAAGGTGATGACAACAGAAGGCAACAACTAACACAAGGTGATGACAACAGAAGGCAACAACTAACACAAGTGACGACTAACACAAGATGACGACAACATAAGGTAACAACTAACACAAGGTGATGACTAACACAAGGTGACGACTAACTGAAAGTGACGACAAACAAAAGGTGACAACTAACACAAGGTGACGACTAACACAAGGTGATGACTAACACAAGGTGACGACAAACTCAAGGTGACGATTAACACAAGGTGACGACTAACTCAAGGTGACGACTAACACAAGGTGACGATAAACTCAAGGTGACGACTAATTCAAGGTGACGATTAACACAAGGTGACGACTAACTCAATGTGACAACTAACTCAAGGTGACGACTAACTCAAGGTGATGACTAACACAAGGTGACAACTAACACCAGGTGACTAACTCAAGGTGACGACTAACTCAAGGTGATGACTAACTCAAGGTGACGACAAATGCAAGGTCACAACTAACACAAGGTGACGACTAACACATGATGATGACTAACACAAGGTGACGACTAACTCAAGGTGACGACTAACACAAGGTGACGATAAACTCAAGGTGACGACTAACTCAAGGTGACGACAAACACAAGGTGACGACTAACACAAGGTGACGACAAACTCAAAGTGACGACTAACACAAGGTGACGACTAACTCAAGGTGACGACTAACACAAGGTGATGACTAACTCAAGGTGACAAAGGTGACAACTAACTCAAGGTGACGACAAACTCAAAGTGACGACTAACACAAGGTGACGACTAACTCAAGGTGACGACTAACACAAGGTGATGACTAACTCAAGGTGACAAAGGTGACGACTAACACAAGGTGACGACAAACTCAAAGTGACGACTAACACAAGGTGACGACTAACTCAAGGTGACGACTAACACAAGGTGATGTCTAACACAAGGTGACAAAGGTGACAACTAACTCAAGGCGATGACAAACACAAAATAACGAAAATGACAACTAGCTCAAGGTGACGACTAATTCAAGGTGATGACTAACACAAGGTGACGACTAACTAAAGGTGATGACTAACTCAAGGTAACGACTAACTCAAGGTGACAACTAATTCAAGGTGATGACTAATACAAGGTGACGACTAACTCAAGGTGAAAACTAACACAAGGTGATGACTAACTCAAGGTGAAAACTAACTCAAGGTGACAACAAACACAAGGTGATGACTAATACAAGGTTACGACTAACTCAAGGTGATGACTAACACAAGATGATGACTAACTCAAGGTGACGACTAGTGCAAGGTAACGATTAACACAAGTTTGACTGTTATTATACCTCCATTATTCTCTTGATAAATTTGTCTCTATCTTTCAATTCTTTCTGTAAAATGAAAAAAAAAACTAGTCATTAAATAGTCAAATAGTGTCTATTATTATTTGTATATATCATATATCGAAGAGTTTAAACATGTTAGAAGGAAAAAAGATTAGGGGTGTTGGAAAACAGCTGATGGTGAGGTGTACTCGATACAACATTATGTGATAAAGTTTGTCAGTGACTCAGTTAGCCTGAGAGATAACTAGTCAGCCTGAGAGATAACTAAAGTTAGCCTGAGAGATAATTAAAATTAGCACGAGAAATAACTAAAGTTAGCATAAGAGATAACTAAAGTTAGCGTGAGAGATAACTAACGTTAGCATGAGAGATAACTAAAGTTAGCATGAAAGATAACTAAAGTTAACCTGAGACAACTAAAGTTAGCCTGAGAGATACCTAAAGTTAGCCTGAGGGATAACTAAAGTTAGCCTGAGGGATAACTAAAGTAAGCCTGAGAGACAACTTATGTTAGCCTGAGAGATATCTAAAGTTAGCCTGAGAGACAACTAAAGTTAGCCTGGGAGACAACTAAAGTTAGCCTGAGAGATAACTAAAGTTAGCCTGAGTGACAACTAAAGTTAGCCTGAGAGACAACAAATGTTAGTCTGAGAGACAACTAATGCTAGCCTGAGAGACAACTAAAGTTAGACATAACTAAAGTTAGCATGAGAGATAACATAAGTTAGCATGAAAGATAACTAAAGTTAGCCTGAGACAACTAAAGTTAGCCTGAGAGATAACTAGAGTCAGTCTGGGAGATAACTAAAGTTAGCCTGAGAGATAACTAAAGTTAGCACGAAACATTACTAAAGTTAGCATGAGAGAAAACTAAAGCTAGCATGAAAGATAACAAAAGTTAGTACAAAAAATAACTAAACTTAGCCTCAGAGATAACAAAAGTTAGCCTAAGAGATAACTAAAGTAAGCCTGAGAGACAACTTATGTTAGCCTGAGAGATAACTAAAGTTAGCCTGAGAGACAACTAAAGTAAGCCTGAGAGATAACTGAAGTTAGTTTAAGAGACAACTAAAGTTAGCCTGGGAGATAACTAAAGTTAGCCTGAGAGATAACTACAGTTAGCCTAAGAGACAACTAAAGTTAGCCTGATATATAACCAACGTTAGTATGAGAGATAACTACAGTTAGCTTGAGAGAAAACTAACGTTAGCCTGAGAGATAACTAAAATTAGCCTGAGAGATAATTAAAGTTAGCCTGAGAGATAACTAAAGTTAGCCTGAAAGAAAACTAAAGTTAGCATGAGAGAAAACTAAAGTTAGTTTGACATATAACTAAAGTTAGCCTGCCTCAGAAATAACTAAAGTTAGTCTGAGAGATAACTAAAGTTAGCCTGAGAGATAACTAAAGTTAGCCTGAGAAATAACTAAAGTTAGCCTGAAAGACAACTAAAGTCATCGTCGGTAACCCACGGTTGAGAGGAACGTATCGGAATCAACCGTGGGTTACCGACGATGAACTAAAGTTAGCATGACAGCTAAGTAAAGGTAGTTTGAAAGACAACTAAACATAGCCTGATTGAAAGATTATATAAAGTTGTGTCAGGTGTAGATGGATTGTACCATATTTAACAAATGATGTTAATCAGATGGCAAAAGTGGAATTAAATATTCAAATTATGCATTTACTCCTCAGAATTGTTCATTATCAAATATTAGAAACAGTCAACAAGAAAGCTTTTTTCCTATTTTTGTCATCGCTTCTAAAAATTTCCCATCTTGATCCATTCTTAACTTTCAGTGTTCTCTGAAGCCACAGTTTCCCTAATTTTGATGTTTTCTGTACCAGTTATACCTTTTTAGGCTTAAAAAGTTAGCCTGAGAGATAACTAAAGTTAGTTTGAGAGATAACTAAAGTTGGCCTGAGAGACAACTAAAGTTAGCCCCTTAGAGACAACTAAAGTTAGCCTGAGAGAAAACTAAAGTTAGCCTGAGAGACAACTAAAGTTAGCCTTAAAGACAACTATAGTTAGCCTGAGAGATAACTAAAGTTAGCCTGAGAGACAACTAAAGATAGTCTGAGAGATAACTAAAGTTAGCCTGAGAGACAACTAAAGTAAGCCTGAGAGATAACTGAAGTTAGTTTGAGAGGCAACAAAAGTTAGTCTGAGAGATAACTAAAGTTAGCCTGAGAGATAACTAAAGTTAACCTGAGAGACAACTAAAGTTAGCCTGAGAGACAACTTATGTTAGCCTGAGAGAAAACTAAAGTTAGCCTGAGAGACAACTAAAGTTAGCCTGAGAGACAACTAAAGTTAGCCTGAGAGATAACTAAAGTTAGTTTGACAGATAACTAAAGTTAGCCTGAGAGATAACTAAAGTTAGCCTGAGAAATAACTAAAGTTAGCCTGAAAGACAACTAAAGTCATCGTCGGTAACCCAATGTTGAGAGGAACGTATCGGAATCAACCGTGAAGCCACAGTTTTCCTAATTTTGATGTTTTCTGTACCAGTTATACCTTTTTAGGTTTAAAAAGTTAGCCTGAGAGATAACTAAAGTTAGCCTGAGAGACAACTAAAGTTAGCCTTAGAGACAACTAAAGTTAGCCTGAGAGAAAACTAAAGTTAGCCTGATATATAACCAACGTTAGTATGAGAGATAACTACAGTTAGCTTGAGAGAAAACTAACGTTAGCCTGAGAGATAACTAAAATTAGCCTGAGAGATAATTAAAGTTAGCCTGAGAGATAACTAAAGTTAGCCTGAAAGAAAACTAAAGTTAGCATGAGAGAAAACTAAAGTTAGTTTGACATATAACTAAAGTTAGCCTGCCTCAGAAATAACTAAAGTTAGTCTGAGAGATAACTAAAGTTAGCCTGAGAGATAACTAAAGTTAGCCTGAGAAATAACTAAAGTTAGCCTGAAAGACAACTAAAGTCATCGTCGGTAACCCACGGTTGAGAGGAACGTATCGGAATCAACCGTGGGTTACCGACGATGAACTAAAGTTAGCATGACAGCTAAGTAAAGGTAGTTTGAAAGACAACTAAACATAGCCTGATTGAAAGATTATATAAAGTTGTGTCAGGTGTAGATGGATTGTACCATATTTAACAAATGATGTTAATCAGATGGCAAAAGTGGAATTAAATATTCAAATTATGCATTTACTCCTCAGAATTGTTCATTATCAAATATTAGAAACAGTCAACAAGAAAGCTTTTTTCCTATTTTTGTCATCGCTTCTAAAAATTTCCCATCTTGATCCATTCTTAACTTTCAGTGTTCTCTGAAGCCACAGTTTCCCTAATTTTGATGTTTTCTGTACCAGTTATACCTTTTTAGGCTTAAAAAGTTAGCCTGAGAGATAACTAAAGTTAGTTTGAGAGATAACTAAAGTTGGCCTGAGAGACAACTAAAGTTAGCCCCTTAGAGACAACTAAAGTTAGCCTGAGAGAAAACTAAAGTTAGCCTGAGAGACAACTAAAGTTAGCCTTAAAGACAACTATAGTTAGCCTGAGAGATAACTAAAGTTAGCCTGAGAGACAACTAAAGATAGTCTGAGAGATAACTAAAGTTAGCCTGAGAGACAACTAAAGTAAGCCTGAGAGATAACTGAAGTTAGTTTGAGAGGCAACAAAAGTTAGTCTGAGAGATAACTAAAGTTAGCCTGAGAGATAACTAAAGTTAACCTGAGAGACAACTAAAGTTAGCCTGAGAGACAACTTATGTTAGCCTGAGAGAAAACTAAAGTTAGCCTGAGAGACAACTAAAGTTAGCCTGAGAGACAACTAAAGTTAGCCTGAGAGATAACTAAAGTTAGTTTGACAGATAACTAAAGTTAGCCTGAGAGATAACTAAAGTTAGCCTGAGAAATAACTAAAGTTAGCCTGAAAGACAACTAAAGTCATCGTCGGTAACCCAATGTTGAGAGGAACGTATCGGAATCAACCGTGAAGCCACAGTTTTCCTAATTTTGATGTTTTCTGTACCAGTTATACCTTTTTAGGTTTAAAAAGTTAGCCTGAGAGATAACTAAAGTTAGCCTGAGAGACAACTAAAGTTAGCCTTAGAGACAACTAAAGTTAGCCTGAGAGAAAACTAAAGTTAGCCTGAGAGACAACTAAAGTTAGCCTTAAAGACAACTATAGTTAGCGTGAGAGATAACTAATGTTAGCCTGAGAGACAACTAAAGATAGTCTGAGAGATAACTAAAGTTAGCCTGAAAGAAAACTAAAGTTAGCATGAGAGATAACAAAAGTTAGTTTGACATATAACTAAAGTTAGCCTGCCTCAGAAATAACTAAAGTTAGTCTGAGAGATAACTAAAGTTAGCCTGAGAGATAACTAAAGTTAGCCTGAGAAATAACTAAAGTTAGCCTGAAAGACAACTAAAGTCATCGTCGGTAACCCACGGTTGAGAGGAACGTATCGGAATCAACCGTGGGTTACCAACGATGAACTAAAGTTAACATGACAGCTAAGTAAAGGTAGTTTGAAAGACAACTAAACATAGCCTGATTGAAATATTATATAAAGTTGTGTCAGGTGTAGATGGATTGTACCATATTTAACAAATGATGTTAATCAGATGGCAAAAGTGGAATTAAATATTCAAGTTATGCATTTACTCCTCAGAATTGTTCATTATCAAATATTAGAAACAGTCAATAAGAAAGCTTTTTTCCTATTTTTGTCATCACTTCTAAAAATTTCCCATCTTGATCCATTCTTAACTTTCAGTGTTTTCTGAAGCCACAGTTTTCCTAATTTTGATGTTTTCTGTACCAGTTATACCTTTTTAGGTTTAATATTTTCTGAGGTTTCAGTTTTAATAAACTTCAGAGAATTAAAAATAAAAATGCAGATATCTAATTTAGTGCTGCACGACATATTTCTGCAATAACCTTCATACAGTATGCTCAAAGTCAAAAGATTGAAAAGTCAAATAATACTAAAAAAATTTAGGATCAATAAAACCAAGGGGTCTAAAAGGTAAAAAATTGGCTAAGGTCACCCATGCTTGAGGAAGGAGAACCTTACTTTTAATAATAATTATATTATTTAGGAACGTTCCATTTCAGTAAGAATCAAAGCACTGATTCCTGAATGAATGATACCCTCAGGGATCTAATAGTTAACAAACAGAATCTGTGTCATACATACTTTTTTAGGTTTAATATTTTCTGAGGCTACAGTTTTGATAGACTTCAGAGTTTTCTGTATCTGTTTTGCTTTACTGCCATCACCTCCACTTAGCGATGCTTTTTTTATTCCAAAATGATGCATTTTACATAGCTATCAATGGTAAAGAAAAGAAAGAAACATTTTACATTTAAAAGAATAAGTCAAAAGATATCATTAATGATAACAAAATACAAGAAAAACTGAATAATTCTCTTGATGTGCTTTGGATCTTTAATTCTAACAATATGTTAAATATTGATTCAAATATTGTTAATCTTGTTCTGATTATATTTCTAATGTTTTTGTTCTGATTATATTTTTAATGTCAACATTCTAATATGTGTTCCTTGTTCAGACTGTATTGCTAATGTCAACATTCTAATGTTTTTGTTCTGATTGTATTGCTAATGTCAACATTCTAATGTGTGTTCCTTGTTCAGACTCTATTGTTAATGTCATTATTCTAATGTTTGCTCCTTGTTTTGAATGAATTGCTAATGTCAACATTCTAATGTTTTTGTTCTGATTGCATTGCTAATGTCAACATTCTAATGTTTGTTCCTTGTTCAGACTGTATTGCTAATGTCAACATTCTAATGTTTGTTCCTTGTTTTGAATGAATTGCTAATGTCAACATTCTAATGTGTGTTCCTTGTTCTGATTATATTTCTAATGTCAACATTCTAATGTTTTTGTTCTGACTATATTTCTAATGTCAACATTCTAATGCTCTTGTTCTGATTATATTTCTAATGTCAACATTATAATGTGTGTTCCTTGTTCTGATTGTATTACTAATATCAACATTCTAATGTTTGTTCCTTGTTCTGATTCTATTGCTAATGTCGACATTCTAATGTTTTTGTTCTGATTGTATTATTAATGTCAACATTCCAATGTTTGGTCCTTGTTCTGAGTATATTTCTAATGTCAACATTATAATGTGTGTTCCTTGTTCTGATTGTATTACTAATATCAACATTCTAATGTTTGTTCCTTGTTCTGATTCTATTGCTAATGTCAACATTCTAATGTTTTTGTTCTGATTATATTTCTAATGTCAACATTCTAATGTTTGTTCCTTGTTCTGATTGTATTGCTAATGTCAACATTCTAATGTTTGCTCCTTGTTTTGAATGAATTGCTAATGTCAACATTCTAATGTTTGTTCCTTGTTCTGATTATATTTCTAATGTCAACATTCTAATGTTTGTTCCTTGTTCTGATTGTATTTCTAATGTCGACATTCTAATGTTTGTTCCTTGTTTTGAATGAATTGCTAATGTCAACATTCTAATGTTTGTTCCTTGCTCTGATTATATTTCTAATGTCAACATTCTAATGTTTTGGTTCTGATTATATTTCTAATGTCCACATTCTAATGTTTTTGTTCTGATTGTATTGCTAATGTCAACATTCTAATGTTTGTTCCTTGTTCTGACTGTATTTTCTAATGTCAACATTCTAATGTTTGTTCCTTGTTCTGATTGTATTGCTAATGTCAATATTATCATGCTTGTTCCTTGTTCTGATTGTATTTCTAATGTCAACATTCTAATGTTTTTTGTTCTGATTGTATTTCTAATGTCAACATTCTAATGTGTGTTCCTTGTTCTGATTGTATTTCTAATGTCAACATTCTAATGTTTTTGTTCTGATTGTATTTCTAATGTCCACATTCTAATGTTTTTGTTCTGATTGTATTGCTAATGTCAACATTCTAATGTTTGTTCCTTGTTTTGAATGAATTGCTAATGTCAACATTCTAATGTTTGTTCCTTGCTCTGATTATATTTCTAATGTCAACTTTCTAATGTTTTGGTTCTGATTATATTTCTAATGTCCACATTCTAATGTTTTTGTTCTGATTGTATTGCTAATGTCAACATTCTAATGTTTGTTCCTTGTTCTGACTGTATTGCTAATGTCAACATTCTAATGTTTGTTCCTTGTTCTGATTGTATTGCTAATGTCAATATTATCATGCTTGTTCCTTGTTCTGATTGTATTTCTAATGTCAACATTCTAATGTTTTTGTATTGATTGTATTTCTAATGTCAACATTCTAATGTGTGTTCCTTGTTCTGATTGTAATACTAATGTCAACATTATCATGCTTGTTCCTTGTTCTGATTGTATTGATAATGTCAACATTCTAATGTTTGTTCCTTGTTCTGATTGTATTTCTAATGTCAACATTCTAATGTTTGCTCCTTGTTCTCATTGTATTGCTTATGTCAACATTCTAATGTTTGCTCCTTGTTCTGATTGTATTGCTAATGTCAACATTCTAATGTTTGTTCTTTGTTCTGATTGTATTGCTAATGTCAACATTCTAATGTTTGTTCCTTGTTCTGATTGTATTACTAATATCAACATTCTAATGTTTGTTCCTTGTTCTGATTGTATTTCTAATGTCAACATTCTAATGTTTTTGTTCTGATTATATTTCTAATGTCAACATTCTAATGTGTGTTCCTTGTTCTGATTGTATTGCTAATGTCAACATTCAAATGTGTGTTCCTTGTTCTGATTGTATTTCTAATGTCGACATTCTAATGTTTGTTCCTTGTTCTGATTGTATTTCTAATGTCAACATTCTAATGTTTGTTCCCTGTTCTGATTGTATTTCAAATGTCAACATTCTAATGTTTGCTCCTTGTTCTCATTGTATTGCTTATATCAACATTCTAGAGTTTGCTCCCTGTTCTGCTTGTATTGCTAATATCAACATTCTAATGTTTGTTCCTTGTTCTGATTGTATTGCTAATGTCATCATTCTAATGTTTGTTCCTTGTTCTGATTGTTATTATAATGTCAACATTCTAATGATTTTGCTCTGAATGTATTACTAATGTCAACATTTTAATGTTTGTTCTTTGTTCTGATTGTATTGCTAATATCAACATTCTAATGTTTGCTCCTTGTTTTGAATGTATTGCTAATGTCAACATTTTAATATTTGTTCCTTGTTCTGATTATATTTCTAATGTCAACATTCTAATGTTTTTGTTCTGATTGTATTGCTAATGTCAACATTCTAATGTTTGTTCCTTGTTCTGATTGTATTGCTAATGTCAACATTCTAATGTTTGTTCTTTGTTCTGATTGTATTGCTAATGTCAACATTCTAATGTTTGTTCCTTGTTCTGATTGTATTACTAATGTCAACATTCTAATGTTTGTTCCTTGTTCTGATTGTATTTCTAATGTCAACATTCTAATGTTTTTGTTCTGATTATATTTCTAATGTCAACATTCTAATGTTTGTTCCTTGTTCTGAATGTATTACTAATGTCAATATTTTTATGTTTGTTCCCTCTTCTGAAGGTATTGCTAATGTCAACATTCTAATGTTTGCTACTTGTACTGATTGTATTACTAATGTCACCATTCTAATGTTTTTGTTCTGATTGTATTGCTAATGTCAACATTCTAATGTTTGTTCCTTGTTCCGATTGTATTTCTAATGTCAACATTCCAATGTTTTTGTTCTGATTGCATAGCTAATGTCAGCATTCTAAAGTGTGTTCCTTGTTCTGATTGTATTGCTAATGTCAACATTCTAATGTTTGCTCCTTGTTCTGATTGTATTACTAATGTCAACATTCTAATGTGTTTGTTCTCATTGTATTGCTAATGTCAACATTCTAATGTTTTTGTTCTGATTGTATTGGTAATGTCAACATTCTAATGTTTGTTCCTTGTTCTGATTATATTGGTAATGTCAACATTCTAATGTTTGTTCCCTGTTCTGATTGTATTTCTAATGTCAACATTCTAATGGTTGCTCCTTGTTCTCATTGTATTGCTAATGTCAACATTCTAATGTTTGCTCCTTCTTCTGATTGTATTGCTAATATCAACATTCTAATGTTTGTTACTTGTTCTGATTGTATTGCTAATGTCAACATTCTAATGTTTGTTCCTTGTTCTGATTGTTATGCTAATGTCAACATTCTAATGATTTTGCTCTGAATGTATTACTTATGTCAACATTTTAATGTTTGTTCCTTGTTCTGATTGTATTGCTAATGTCAAAATTCTAATGTTTGTTCCTTGTTCTGATTGTATTACTAATGTCAACATTTTAATGTTTGTTCCTTGTTCTGATTGTATTACTAATGTCAACATTCTAATGTGTGTTCCTTGTTCTGATTGCATTACTAATGTCAACATTCTAATGTTTGTTCCTTGTTCTGATTGTGTTTCTAATGTCAACATTATAATGTTTGTTCCTTGTTCTGATTGTATTGCTAATGTCAACATTCTAATGTTTGCTCCTTGTTTTGAATGTATTGCTAATGTCAACATTTTAATGTTTGTTCCTTGTTCTGAGTATATTTCTAATGTCAACATTCTAATGTTTTTGTTTTATTTATATTTCTAATGTCAACATTCTAATGTTGGTTCCTCGTTCTGATTGTATTGCTAATGTCAACATTCTAATGTTTGATCCTTGTTCTGATTGTATTGCTAATGTCAACATTCTAATGTTTGCTCCTTGCTTTAATTGTATTGCTAATGTCAACATTCTAATGTTTGTTCCTTGTTCTAATTGTATTGCTAATGTCAACATTCTAATGTTTGTTCCTTGTTCTGATTGTATTGCTAATTTCAACATTCTAATATTTGTTCCTTGTTCTAATTGTATTGCTAATGTAAACATTCTAATGTGTGTCCCTTGTTCTAATTGTATTGTTAATGTCAACATTCTGATGTTTGTTCCTTGTTCTAATTCTATTGCTAATGCCAACATTCTAATGTTTGTTCCTTGTTCTGATTGTATTGCTAATGTCAACATTCTAAGAAGAGTTTGAAGATACCAAAGGGGGTAATCATAATCCGTAAATCGAAGGAGGACAGACAACACTAATGTTTGTTCCTTGTAAGTATTAAAAATTTATCATGGCGAGAACGATTTAATTTTCAAAGAGATGATGATGAGGTCTGCTTTGTACTGGACCAACACCCTTAGTTGGATCTTTATAGTGCCACTGAAACAACAGTCCGCGGATAGACATGTTGCCCCCCTCGGACACATTATCCTGATTCCAAGCCAACCAGTCTTTGTTCTTTCTCCTTAGTGCTGCGTGCTCAGTGGAGAAGCAACAAATACCAATTTTATAGTCTTTGGTTTGACCCTATCAGGGCTCGAACCCACGATCTACCGCACTCGAGGCGAGCACGCTAACCATTACAACATCAACACAATTCATTTTGGCCTCATTATTTTGTTGAAAGGTTTTAAAGTTCAACTTTCTACTATTTTTATACTGAAAATCCTATTTTTATAGGTATCAGGTTCATTGAGATTTCATTTATGTCTACATTTGCAGTAAGTGGTTTGTTTAAAGATTCCATCTGATGTTACGTAACCAATGACAAATTGAAATCACTCATTTATAAATGAATTAACAATACCCATGTTCTCATAAATGCACAAACTAAAAATGACTGACTAATTACATGAAGGAAAGCTGTAGCATCAATTATTGTAAAAGTATACCTCTAAATCTAAATCTACAGGTTCCTGGCTAGAGAGTGGTATAACTGCTATTTTGTAAATCTTGTAGATATTATGTTGGTCTATTTTTCCTACATGAGCTCTTTGTTTGATCAGCAATAAACTCCATTCTGAGTCTGAAATGAAATGTGTTGGATATCTAATAGCAAGGTGATATTTCTTTTTATTGTAAGTGTATAAAAATTGTTTTGTATTGCATTGTACATTACAAATGTCCAATGCACACAATTATGTAAATTTGGGTTTAAATTTCAAATTTGATTAGCCAATACACTTGGTTGTAACATGAAAGGTGTAAAATCACTAATTAATTTCTTTAAGATTTTCTAATAAATCTGTGTTTTTTGAGTCTACCTGACTATTCTGTCTGAAGTTTAACCTTTCCTACACCATATATTTTCTGAAATGTACAAGATTCATCTACGTTCTGTCAGAATATCATGGCATGTTTAAAATATTTCAATGAAATGCCATGCTCTGGGATATTCCCTACTCCAAAAATAGCAATGAAAGTCATTCCCAGAAATTCAGTATTGATAGGTCATGCATCAAAACCTCCATAAAGGTTTAAAGTACAACTACATGCAATCAACTTTGGGCTGAAAATAATCCTTATACACTGTATATACTTGTAGCAATTTATTTTGACAAGTCCAGAAGACATTTCTGAAAATTTTTGTGAGTGTCACCACTGTAAAAATCTAAAATTGAAAACTGGCAAGTTCCAACTGAAAATTGTGAGTAGAGGACTCATCTAGGCAAGTTACAAGGACCTTAATTCTAATGTCTCTGTGAGGGGTAATAGAGTATTACATCTCTTTTTAGAGACAAATCGCAACAATTACAGAAGATGACAAAATTATACCAAGTAACTTTGCACTGATTTGGAACCTAAATTATATCATAAGATTTAAATACAAAGCATTACATAATGCCTGGTAAAATTTGATAAAGATCAACTTGTTCTAACAACTATTTCATGTAAATAATTCATGACACTCTTGATTCTATAGTACTGTGGTAAAGGCCTAACTAAACGACTTTGAGACCAGTTTATTTTTACTAATTGATCAATAGTTGTATTAAGCAGATCAACACTAGGACTTATAGAGTTCATCTTTAAATTACACAAGTTTTTGGTTTATTCAGAATTTTGGTTAAATAGGCTTCACTATATATTGGATTTGGTCAAGGGGAATAAATGGGAAGAACAAAAATTGGTGAGAATTCTCATGCAGAAATTTAACAAACTATGGTGAACTGTTTATACATGCTAAGAATAGGAGAAATCACATGTATAATGACAATCTTTAGTTATCATCTCTGTTAATAAAGAGTTATTTCTATATAGTGGATTTGTCAGGCTAAGTAAATTGGTAACACAGTGTACCAACTGTGTGGGTTAAAATCCTGATGAGGGGGAGAACAAAATATGTCAATTAAAAATCTAACTCTTAACACTGTTTAATGTTCAGACATTTATATATAATAACTAATACAGCCCAGTATCCTTTGTTATCTAGTGGGGTAGATACATTGTATGATTGTCACTTGCTTGAGACGATAACTTACACTTAAGTCAAAATAAACGTTGTATACTTCGCATCAAATTGGACAATATAGGTTAAGGTTATGGTGTTTAATGCCACTTTCAACAATATTTCAACTAAATAAAAGAAGCTTAATTTACAAGGACTTGTTTATTTGTCATGGGACTGTATTTTTTTTAATTGTCATATGATCAAGAACAAGATGTTGCCACATAATGATACTTTTTACCTGGGTGAACTTTGACCTTGCCTATTACTCCATAAACCATTCCAATACATACAGGGTTCCATGCTGAGCATAAATCAATACCTGAAAAAAAATTAAAAACTGACATTTATTTACTTTATCCTCTTCAGGTTTTGCTGCCGAGACGATTTTTATTGATAAAAGTTGAATGTGTGGAGGTTTTTTTTATAATGAACACGAAAGAAAATCTGAAACTGAGGAACAAAAAACATCAAATTAAGGTACAGTGGGATTGTGGGACAACTGCTAAATTGTTCACAGGCAGTGCTTTTAACTCTGAACCAATAATTGTTGTGTATGTTCTTTTTTTATATACCAATTAAGGGCTATCAAATATTATTAATGCAGATAAAGATATCTTACAAACAATATCATCATTATGCTCAACATAACAAAAAAAATACAAAAGAACACAGCTATCCTGAACCAACATATTAACAGACATGAAACAGGAATTAACATAAAAACAAATGGACCAAGACAAAACATTGCAAACATCAGTAGGTAAAAGATGAAGAAATACAAGTATGAAACAGTCTGTCACCCCAACATTTCCATTATAAGAAATACAACTATGAAACAGTCTGTCGTCCCAACATTTCCATTATAAGAAATACAACTATGAAACAGTCTGTCGTCCCAACATTTCCATTATAAGAAATACAACTATGAAACAGTCTGTCGTCCCAACATTTCCCGAGTTCACACCTGTTTTTTGGTGGGTTTTTTTGTTGCTCAATTTTTAATTTCTGTGTAATGGTTTGTAGATTATTCTTCACCCTTGTCTTTTTTTCTTTTGCACATTGTATTGTCTGTCCTTCTTTGATTTAAGACTTCTGATTACCCTTTTGGTATGTTCAAACTTTTCCTACTTCTTTTGACACTTACATTTACATAGATAACTGTATAACAGAACAAATTATTACGATGTATCAATTTTGATATTTGATTCTAGATGTAAAGGAATATATTCATCTTTTACTTTATTAATATATCTCTGTAATTTATGTATGATTTTACAAAACTAGAGGCTCAGTGTGCTGAGCCTGTGTCGTTCACCTTTCATTCTGCTTTGAGGAAAATTAATGCAGAATCTTCCATACATGTAGATGCTTCCAACCAAGTTTCGGTTCATATGGCTAAGCAGTTTCAAAGGAGAAGATTTTTTAGAAATCGACCACTCAGAAACAAGAATTGCATGTGGTGGCCATGTTTGCTAACCGATCGGGACGAAATGAGCAATCTTCATAGAGGACATTCCATAGATGCTTCCTACCAAGTTTCGGTGGTAGCCATGTTTGCTAACTGATCGGGACGATATGAGCAATCTTCATAGAGTACATTCCATAGATGATTCCTACCAAGTTTCGCTGGTAGCCATGTTTGTTAACTAATCGGGACGAAATGAGCAATCTTCATAGAGGACATTTCATAGATGCTTCCTACCAAGTTTCGGTTCATTTGGCCAAGCGGTTTCACAGGAGAAGATTTTTAAAAATTGGCCAATCAGAAACAAGAATTGTCTGTGGCGGCCATGCTTGGTAATGGATCATAACGAAATGTGCACTCTTTAGAGAGGACCTTCCATAGATGCTTCCTACCAAGTTTCAGTTCATTTGGCAGAGGGTTTTCAGAGGAGAAGATTACAATGTGAAAAGTAAACGGATGACAGACGATGGACACCAAGTGATGGCAAAAGATCATATTGCCTTTGGCAAGGTTTGCGAAAAAGAATATTAAAATGTGAATACCTACTTGTAATGTATAGAAAAGCATGTTACACTATATCAGCATTAGTTAATTTCTAAGGGAGATAATGACAAGTTATCTTTCTTTTAACAGTTTATGCAAGAGTTATCTTTCTTTTAACACAGGAGAAGATTTTTTAGAAATCAACCAATCAGAAACCAGAATTGCCTGAGGCGGCCATGTTTGTTAACCGATTGGGACAAAATGAGCAATCTTTATAGAGGACCTTCCTACCAAGTTTCGGTTCATTTGGCCCAGCCGTTTCAGAGAAGAAGTTTTTAGAAATCGACCAATCAGAAACAAGAATTGCTTGTGGTGGCCATGTTTGTTAATGAATCAAAACGAAATGAGCAATATTTATAGAGGACCTTCCAAGGATGCTCTCTACCTTGTTTCGATTCATTTGGCCAAGCGGTTTCAGAGAAGATTTTTTAGAAATCAACCAATCAGAAACAAGAATGGCCTGTGGTGTCCATGTTTGTTAACGGATCGGGACAAAATTAGCAATCTTTATAGAGGACCAGCCATAGATGCTTCCTATCAAGTTTCGGTTCATTTGGCCGAGCGGTTTCAGAGGAGAAGATTTTTAAAAATCGGCCAATCAGAAACAAGAATTGCCTATGGCGGCCATGTTTGTTGATGGATCGGGACAAAATTAGCAATCTTCAGAGAGGACCTTCCATAGATGCTTCCTACCAAGTTTCACTTCATTTGGCCAAGGGGTTTCAGAGGAGAAGATTAAAATGTGAAAAGTTAACGGACGATGGACGACGGATGACAGACGCCAAGTGATGGCAAAAGCTCACGTTGCCATTGGCAAGGTGAGCTAAAAATCTTATAAAAATGTATACTATTTGTTTTCCAGGTATAAACCAGGGTTGATATGATGCTGTGGTCATTTTTGTGTTTAGTTGTTTGAGGTGAGAGGAGGTTGATGTGTTGATAATGGTGAACTTGTTGCTCATCACTGTTTAAACTTTCTTTTCATAATTCGGTTTTTCTGCTTGATTCTACAGGGATACTTGTAGTCATTTATTTTGATGAGTCCATTAGACATTTCTGAAAAATTTGTGAGCCCCACCATTGTAAAAATCTAAAATTGAAAACTATGGCAAGTTCTAACTGAAAATGATGAGTTTATGACTCATCGAGTCAACTTTCTCATTACTGGATATCATGTGTCTGATGATATTTTCAACCATCTCTATTTAATCCAATAAATAAGTTTCCTTTATCATAATAGACTGTATGTATATTTGACTATTTATAAATCAAGCTGTTATTAGATACAACAAAGTATAATATAACATAATTGTTATAAGAAATATTGATTTGTTACAGATTATAACAGTTGGCCATGTTTGTTACATGTGTGTATAATATTATTGGTATGCCATGATAGATTTTATGATAACTATATATTGCAACCTTAAATAATTTATATATTTGTTACCCATATATATAAAGCATAGGTATAGAGTAGATAAATTATTAAAACATAGTACTATAAATATCAAAGGAAATCTATTCCATAGATTAAATCAGCAATCAGTGGAAGCAGTTTATTGTTAACATTGCATCCCATTCCAGTGATGCTTACCTCAAAACAATTTGCAAGATAATTTAATTTAATTTAAAAGTCCCTTTGGTATACATCTCCTTTCAAAAGTCAAAAGGATTTAAAATCTTGAATAAAAAAGGATATTATACACTCATTATACTGCATTATTCTCCCATTACTGTGTTAAAATTTGGGTACATGTGCATGATGTTAAAATAATGAGGGATGTTATCACATTGTGAAACTTCAAAAACGACAGCAAGACTAATATTAGATGTAGACCCTCTCTCCACATTGGAGTACTTGTTTAACAAACTTTGCAGGATAAAATATATAAATATGTTGGGTTAAAGAATGGACCATCACTATATTTAGCAAAAGAAAGTTAATACATATCTAGGATAGCATTCCATATTCATGGTCAGTTTTATCAAATGGATTGCCTACTCCAGTATATCATTAAATGTCTTGCCTACTGCAGTATGTCTTGCCTATTCCACTAAATAATTCCACTGGCACTGTTATAAATATATTTATAGTAAAGGTTACAGGATACCTTTAAATAATGTTATCTTTTAAATAATGTTATCTTTTAAATAATAACAGTACCAGTTTTACCAAAAAATGAAAACGGAAGACTTGCAAAAAATAGTTACATGTTCCTGGAGTGTTCATACATTACATATTTTTGTCTATCCATTGCTTGATTCTGCTCTTATTTGACACTTTTAGAAAAAAAAAGGGGTGTTACCTCTCTTTAAAGGGGAGATAACTGGCATTTTGTGTAAGACTCTTATCATCATATAGACTTTTAAAAATAGAATGAACACCAACAAACTTTCCTTATTTGTTATTAGGGCTGATTCCCCAAAGGTCAACTTTCAAAAAGATCAAAAGATGCATTGACCACTGTAATTAAACTGGATTAAGGGGCCAGCATTGGGAAAACTATTTTGTAAATCTCAGGTAAACTCGGGTAAATCAATAATTTTTAATTAATAAATTGTGGATTAAAAATAAGGAAAATTATAATAGATATTTTATTTTCAAATTTAAGCACTATATCCATTAATGCAAATAAACACATATAAGAATCATGAGTATGGAAATAAAACATATGTAATACATGTAATATTGGTATTAAAAACAGTTCATATTAATACAAATAAGCAGACATTCAAACAAGACTGTTCAGACAGACTCTTGGACAATTCATGACAATTTATGAATCAAACGTGAAATGTATTCACTTTAAATTTAGCTTAGAAGCTGAACATATCAACTCCATCAATGAATTGATTATTTAAAACTGTTCTCACCATTAATTATCAGTAACTCAGTGATGTATTATTGTTTTTTCCCTAATATTACATTTAAATATACAAATTTTAATATAAAACAATATTTTACATTTTAAAAAATAATTGTAATCATTAAAATTAAATTTATATCAAAAATTATTTAAGGATTGAACTCAATTTTTTTTTCGGTTCATGAAGAAATAAACTCAAAAATGTGGTACACACTGGGTAACCCGTGAAGCGGGTTACGCAAGGGTGTGTACCACATTTTTGAGTTTATTTCGAATGAACCGAACAAAAAATTGTGATGAATCCTTATAAATTAATTCCTAATTTATTTTTTTCTTTTATCCAAGAACTTGGCAGAAGGCCAACATTTTACAAGATCAAAGAATGTTGTTCTTCCTAATTAAGAGGGATTAAGGGGTTCCATTAAGGGTGAATGATCAGGGTAATCTCAGGTAAATAAAGGTAAATTTGATTCTCTTTTAGCTCTTTCTATATAAATTAAATTACATAAAATACAAAAAAACATAATGAATATTTATTATTAAACTTTAAAACTATATAAGCACACATGAAATATGAAAACATAATAATTAATATTTATATATATTAAATTTAAAACTATATAAGCACACATGAAATATGCTCTCCAAGCCAAGCTTGATTGTTCACTAATTGTTTATAATCTTCATTTTCATTAGATTTTAACTAAATATAGCATGTGATATTGCACTTATAAATTACTTTTTTTTTAAATTAAATTACAACAAATATATTATTCCATTTCTCATTAAATTTGTCATTTTATTTATTTTTATTTTTTTCTTAAATTAATATATTTTCCTTAATCATCATTAGATTTAACTAAATATAGCATGTGATATTTCACTTATTAATTACTTTTGTAAAATTAAAGATGAGATAAGATAAGATGAGATAAAGTTTATTTTATTTAAGTGTCACATACTGAACAAAAAATATACATGTTTCAACAAATACAATAAAATGAGATCAGTACCCAGTTTTTAGACTTACCAGGTCCCACTCTATTTACAATAAAACACATTCGATATAATGTATATAAATAGATACAAGTATATAAAAACTTTAATTAAAACACACCTTGTTCCTTGTAAACTATGAAAATCTCATTAAAATTTACTAGTAAAAATCTCAATATAATTTAAAATTAAAGTAAACAAAATAATGCAAACTTGTTAAAATACTAGAACTTAAATAACAATCATTAAGTGCCAAAACAACAATCTACACTATACGTTGCTTTAAGAATGTTGGTGTATATATATATATATGTTGTGTACAAGTTGTGATTTTGTACAAGTTATAATTTGTACAAAAATATTGTACAAATTATATCTTGTACAACACAAAAATACAAGTTATGACTTGTACAATATTGGCCTGTACAAGTTATAACTTGTACAAAATTAAGCCAAAAAAGTGTTTCAACTTGTACAACTTTTTAGATCTGTATATTTTACTAACAACACATTACTAATTTAGTGTCCAAACCATATTTTTCATTTGCATGAATTAAACTCTGTAGTACAAACTAATAAGCAATATTTATATTAGTACAAACATTAACACAGATACAGAGATTGGAAATAATGTTACTGAAACTGACTGTGGACATACTGAACGAGTACGTAAACGAGCATTCTCTGGTAGCGTTATTCCGGATACATTACCAGAAACTCAGGAAGTTGATTTCTTCTCAGAAATAACCAATTCAAATATAGTTTGTGCCTGTAAACATGCATTATCAGGACAACAGATTCAGGCTGATTCACTAAAAAGGATCACTAAGCAATGGCAAACAGTTTTTAAGAAAGGTGACAATGTAGTTATACCAATTCCTACTGATCCAAGAAATATCAAAGGTGTTGTTACACAAGTAAATGATCGTGGTGGTTACAATGTTGGTACAAAAGTGGGTTCGATTAAAGGCTACATAAGTAGAAATCAAATTGAGTTCTGTGAGAGTGAAACTGTGAATGTACCAGATGTGCCTGATAGTGAATTGAGTTTGAGAGCGGTTACAAGTAAGTTGTCAATGAAGAATGGTAGCTTCAAAACAAGTAGGTGTAAAAGTATTGTGTAATTCAGGATGTCACCAGTCACTTTCTTGTACTAATAAATAGTTGTCTAAATTAACTAAAACAAATTTACATGTGTTTGATTGATTTTTCATGTAAGATACTAAAATTCCTAAAATGAATTTCACTTATGAATAAACCTTTTGTGTGCTAGTTTTGCTTATGTAGATAGCTTTTGCTATTTTGTTGTAATAAATTAGTTTTCAAGTTGAAATATGAATTTATTTTTTCTCAGAAAAGTTGTACAAGTTGAAACACTTTTTTGGATGAATTTTGTACAAGTTATAACTTGTACAGTTATAACTTGTACAGGTCAAAATTGTACCAGTTTTAACTTGTATTTTTGTGTCGTATAACTTGTACAACAATTTGTGTACAAGTTATAACTTGTAAAAAATCACAACTTGTACACAACATATATATCTTTATTCTCATACAGCCAAATACGTTGGTACAGAGAAAAATAACAACATAATAATAACATAACAAGACTGTTTACAATTTCTTGATGATCTAGGCTCTGTATGACCTGGCATCAAAGTGTTCGAAATTGATATGTTTCAGTTTTCCGCTTGGTTATTTCTAAATTGTGTACTAAAAAGTATTGTGTTTGCAAAACTAGGATGGCATTTTTTTGTACATATAGTGCTTATATGTCTTGGTAATAAATTATTATGAACTTTTTATGCTTTGTTTCTTCTAAATCTCAAACTAAAATAAAAAAGATTACCCATTTATCTTACCGGTATTATTATACTCCACAAATATCCAAACATGATAATTTAAGCATATTATATTTTATTATATTTTATTTTAACACAAAAAATAAGGATAAATGGATAAGACACAAGTTGTAATAAACTTATGTTTTCTGCAATAATTGAAGATAACCACAACAGGACAAAACATATATTCATATTATCTAGAATACAAGTCAGTTTTATATATACTTATCAACTTATAAACACAATTACCGGAACGTATATATACCAGTTCGCTGTCGTCTGATGTACATATGTAAGATAAACATGTATATATAATATAAAAATTTACTAGACAAATTTTGTATTACAAGACATCACACATGATATCATCGTTTGAGTAGAAAAAAAATATTAAACGTGCCGTTTTGGCCAAAAAAAAATTGGGAGCATTTTGGTAAAATAATTTTTATTCTGAAAAAATATTGGGGGCATTTTGGTAAAAAAAATGGGAGCGTTTTGACATGTATTCTACATATGCATTGTATTTTGGTCTGAATGAGTCTTATATATATGGCACCTGCTATTAACCACAGGCACTTGTTTCTGGTAAACAAAATTACCTAGATACTATATATATATAGTATCTAGGTAAAAAAAAATTACCAGAAACAAGTGCCTGTGCTATTAACTTCATTATCACTCAGTCTCAGATGACATTAATGTCAATATATCATAATGAGATATAATATATTATACTAGTACAGTCAAACCTAAACCAAACTACATAGAATATCTTTACTAAGCCAGCTGACAATATAATCTGTTGGTGATTCTACCTCTCTTTGGCTCAAGTTCCCCCGAGCTTCTGCTACACCACAACGTGAAATCTCCATCCTGTAGAATGTAGTGGTCTTCCGTATGAAAAACCTGAATCATAATGCTTAAATGGTCAACAAGCAAGCCCTATCATAATGAGTTTCATTTTGATTTTGGCAGTTTGGCCCTAAATCACATTCTAGCAGAAGTATATTGAGGAGCTACAGGAAATGAACACTTTAGCTATCTTTATTTTTGAAGAGTTCTACATCCGGTGAAGTTTTAAGAATGAGTGTAAGTTCACTTTCCGTATTGCTTTCTATCTTTGAATCTTGAAATTATTGTTACAATTAATAATTTAATTGAAGAATGTAATGACATTATTATTCAGGCAACTTCTGCCAGTGGTATGTTAAAAGAAAAAAGTTGAGTAAAAACAACTGTACTAGAAATATAAGTTTATAACATAAAAAAAATGTAAGGTAAAAAAACCATGGTTTAATCACAGGTCCTTGTCACTATCCACGTAAATATACTACCAATGCATCTATAGACATGTACAAGTGCAGACACCTTTTTTACCCCCGCTCGTTCCAAGTCATGTTTGTTTTTTAAATTCCTTTTAATATATTCAAAACCCTGTTTGGTTCAACTCCCAAGACCTTTTTCTTTTCAAAAAATATCATGACCTCCCCTCGACTACCTCTTGAGAAGGCGCAGCGGTCTCGTTTTGTCAGGAATTCGCCAGAGTAGAGAACTCCATGGACTCAAAGTGAAAGTAACCGCACCACCTATAAAAAAACGGAAGTTCGGAACTCTCGGGGTTTTAGCTTTGAGGTAAGGAAAATACCGTTAAGATTCAAATTTCATATTGTCCCGCTCGTTTAATGTTGTTTGAATCTTAACGGTATTTTCCTTACCTTAAGCTATAAAGTTGTTGAAAAATAATAAATCATGTGGTACTGATTTCATTTTAAATGAATTTTTGAAAAACTCATGTCAGAAAATGTTACCTACCGGTATATTTGTGAAACTATTTAACATTGTATTTGAATCTGGTATAATTTGTCCAATTTATAAAAACTAAGGTAATGCTGCTAATCCTGACAATTATAGAGGTATAACTATTCTGAGTTGTTATGGCAAACTTTTAACAGCTGTTTTTAATAATAGGTTGAATTGTTATTTAGAAGATATGAATGTTCTCTGCGAAGAACAAGTCGGTTTTAGAAAAAATTATGGCACATATGATCATATCTTTAACTTGAAATGTTTAATTGATCTGCATTTACAATGTACATCGAAATAAGACCTTGTACTGTGCTTTTATTGATTATCGTAAGGCCTTTGATTCCATAAATAGGATACATGTAGCTCTGTAGCATAAGTTATTACAAAACTGTACAGATGGAAATATGTTTTGTATTATTCATGCTATGTACGAGAATGCTAAATCTTGTGTATGGCAGGGTGCTAAATTATCAGAGTATTTTCAAAGTAATGTTGTTGTACGCCAAGGTGAAAATTGTCACCTGTGCTTTTTTCACTTTTTCTGAATGTAGTGTTTTATCTAAAGAAAAATAGAATGGCGCGGCGCCATGCCCCTTTTAATAAAAAAAAACGTGGCGCCATGTATTGCCGATGTGTCCTTTTTCATTTCTTCAAACGATCCGTAAGATCGCTTGGTCGAAGGGCGACACCTCTAGCGAACTATCAAATTTTGACGCCATAGTGAAAATTAAAAAAATGCAGACAGAAGGAAAAGAAAAAGGGAGGAGATGAGGAAGGCAGAAGCAGCCTCATGCCGAAACCTAATGAAATTCATCAGCAGGTATATAAAATGTTTCACCCGCCGTAAAATTGTGTGAACTTGTAATGAAGTGTCAATTTTTAATCAACATTCATCGGTGGTGGTGATGTTTACCTGAGCTTGGTAATTTGTCAACAATGTTTTCATAGCAGTTTCTGATTGGTTGATTTCTAAAATATCTTCTGCTGAAAGAAAGATAACTCTTGTTTAAATATAGATACATGTATCTGTATTCAAAATGCAATTATCTCTATACAGATTTTTTTAAATCTTCTCCTCTGAAACCGCTTGGCCAAATGAACCGAAACTTGGTAGGAAGCAT
The DNA here is from genome assembly GCA_963680875.1 of Bathymodiolus brooksi. Classification (NCBI taxonomy): domain Eukaryota; kingdom Metazoa; phylum Mollusca; class Bivalvia; order Mytilida; family Modiolidae; genus Bathymodiolus; species Bathymodiolus brooksi. Next base: position 41,118,186 of record OY804577.1, read on the forward strand.
CTATGGAAGGTCCTCTGTAAAGACTGCTCATTTCGTCCCGATCAGTTAACAATCATGGCCGCCACAGGCGACTCTTGTTTCTGATTGGCTGATTTTAAACATTCTTCTCCTCTGAAACCGCTTGGCCAAATGAACCGAAACTTGGTAGGAAGCATCTATGAAAGTCCTCTGTTACTATTGTTCATTTCGTCCCGATCCATTAACAAACGTGGCTGCCACAGACAATTCTTGTTTCCGATTGGTTGATTTCTAAAAAAAAATCTTCTACTCTGAAACCACTTTGCCAAATGAACAAAACTTGGTAGGAAGCATCTATGGAAGGTTCTCTATAAAAATTGCTCATTTTGTCCCGATCCATTAACAAAAATGGCCACCACAGGCAATTCTTGTTTCTGATTGGTCGATTTCTAAAAATCTTCTACTCTGAAACATCTTGGCCAAATGGACCGAAACGTGGTAGGAAGCATCTATGGAAAATCCTCTATGGGAATTGCTCATTCCGTTTTGATCCGTTAACAAACATGGCTGTCATAGGCAATTCTTGTTTCCGATTGGTTGATTTCTAAAAAAAAATCTTCTACTCTGAAACCACTTTGCCAAATGAACAAAACTTGGTAGGAAGCATCTATGGAAGGTTCTCTATAAAAATTGCTCATTTTGTCCCGATCCATTAACAAAAATGGCCACCACAGGCAATTCTTGTTTCTGATTGGTCGATTTCTAAAAATCTTCTACTCTGAAACAGCTTGGCTAAATGGACCGAAACGTGGTAGGAAGCATCTATGGCAGGGCTCACCAAACCAGGCAAAGCGGACGACTTTTTCGCCTTGGTTTCAATGAAGTCGCCCAATTTCTGTCAAAAAGCGAAGTTTAAGTCGCCCTGTCAGTCTTTTCAAGTCCGTATTTTTTTCACCAATAATCATACTTTTTCTTCAATATTCACATAAAAGCGTGGTAGGAAGCATCTATGGCAGGGCTCACCAAACCAGGCGGAGCGGGCGACTTTTTCGCCTTGGTTTCAATGAAGTCGCCCAATTTCTGTCAAAAAGCGAAGTTTAAGTCGCCCTGTCGGTCTTTTCAAGTCCGTATTTTTTTCACCAATAATCATACTTTTTCTTCAATATTCCTGAAATGTGACCCATACAGGGTTTGATGTTCAATATTTTATTCCAAACTCGTTAATTGCATCCTTTTAAGATCATTGTTCGTTTTTGTGAAAGGTAGGGGAACATGCGGTAGCGGGGAAAGAAACGTTAGAATTTGGATCGATTTTCGGAAGTCTCCTAGATTTTCCCTCACTTTGCCCTTAAGTCAAGAGAGAGAGAAGTCAAGTCACCCTGTTTTTACTATGTGTGGTGAGCCCTGCTATGGAAGATCCTCTATGGGAATTGCTCATTCCATTTTGATCCGTTAACAAATATGGCCATCATAGGCAATTCTTGTTTCTTATTGGTCGATTTCTAAAACAGTTTTTCCTCTGAAACCGCTTGGCCAAATGATATGAAACTTGGTAAGAAGCATCTATAGAGATTGCTCATTTCGTCTTGATCCATTAACAAACATGGCTGCCACAGGCAATTCTTGTTTTAGATTGATGGATTTCTAAAAATCTTCTTCTCTGAAACTGCTTGGCCAAAATGAGCTGAAATTTGGTGAAAAGCAGCTATGGAAGGTTCTGTATTAAGTTTCCTCAAAGCCGAATGAAAGGTGAGCGACACAGGCTCAACTCAATGCTGAGCCTCTAGTTTAGATTCTTCTCCTCTGAAACCGTGTGACCAAATGAACCGAAACTTGGTAGGAAGTATCTATGGAAAGTCCTCTGTTACGATTGCTCATTTCGTCCCGATCCATTAACAATCATGGCCGCCACAGACAATTCTTGTTTCTGATTGGTTGATTTCTAAAAAATCTTCTCCTCTGAAACCGCTTTGCCAAATGAACCGAAATTTGATAGGAAGCATCTATGGAATGTTCTCTATAAACTTTTCTCATTTTGTCCCTGTCCATTAACAAACATGGCCACCCAGGCAATTCTTGTTTCTGATTGGTCGATTTCTAAAAATCTTCTACTCTGAAACAGCTTGGCCAAATGAACCGAAACGTGGTAGGAAGCATCTATGGAAGATCCTCTATAGGAATTGCTCATTCCGTTTTTATCCGATAACAAACATGGCCGTCATAGGCAATTCTTGTTTTTTATTGGTTGATTTCTAAAACAGCTTTTCCTCTGAAACCGCTTGGCCAAATGATATGAAACTTGGTAAGAAGCATCTATGGAAGGTCCTCTATAGAATTTGCTCTTTCGTTTTGATCCATTAACAAACATGGCTGCCACAGGCAATTCTTGTTTTAGATTGGTTGATTTCTAAAAATCTTCTTCTCTGAAACTGCTTTGCGAAATGAGCCGAAATTTGGTGGGAAGCACCTACGGAAGGTTCTGTATTAAGTTTCCTCAAAGCAGAATGAAAGGTGAGTGACACAGGCTCAGCTCAGTGGTGAGCCTCTAGTTTTGCGTGCAACATTTTGTGCTTAGTGCTAATCATTATATTTAGTCATTTTTTTATTATATTTACAAGTCATGGAAATAAGCTGTCAGGCTTTATGGGTTATCCAAGGCAGTCATGCACTGTTCTTAAACCTATTTATTTTATTTAATGTAATGTTTTTGTCATGTTTTTTGTTTAAATGTATGTGATTGATATTTGCCTGAATAAAATGAATGAATGAATGAATGAATGAATGAATGAATGAATGAATGAATGAATGAATGAATGAATGAATGAATGAATGAATGAATGAATGAATGAATGAATGAATGAATGAATGAATGAATGAATGAATGAATGAATGAATGAATGAATGAATGAATGAATGAATGAATGAATGAATGAATGAATGAATGAATGAATGAATGAACGAACGGACGGACGGACGGACGGACGGACGGACGGACGGACGGACGGACGGACGGACGGACGGACGGACGGACGGACACCCCCAACCCCTTTTCTTGAATATTACATATGGTTTGGTTTGGTTTATGGTGTTTAATGTCACTTTCAACAATATTTCAGTTATATCGTGGCGGTCAGTTTTATTGATGGAGGAAACCAGGGTACCCGGAGAAATCTACCAACCTGTCGCAAGTCACTGACAAACTTTATCACATAATGTTGTATCGAGTTCACCTCACCATGAACAGGGTTCGAACTCACAACTTTAGTGGTGATAGTCTCTGATTGCACAGGTAGTTGTAAATCCAACTACCAAACGATCACGACCACACCAGCCCCTTGACAATTAAAGATCTTTGACCTAGAACTGCAAAAAAATGTAACAATCAAAGTTGTTTCTACCATTTTGTCTAAAGGTCTAATTGCAATCAGGAAATGAACATATTACAGTCAAAATCTACAAGCTGTTTTTATTTCTCATGTCATAATGCAAATTAAAGTAGAAAAATGGGATTAAACCTCATTGATAATAATAAATATATTTTTGATATTCCTATTCCTTTTTGTCATCATCTTTACCTATCTGCAACCTTTAAGCAATGTTTCACAGAATTTGAAGGCACTGAACTCGGCTTCCATATTGTTTACATGTGAGACCCGTACCAAATTCCTACATGCGATTTGATTGGTCAATTCAATCAATCAACTCGCATGTGTGGCATTCACATGTAAACAATAAGGAAGCTGAGTTCAGTGCCTTCAAATTCTGTGAAACATTGCTTAAAGGTTGCAGATACATTTTTTGTAGGTAAAGACGATGACAAAAAGGAATAGAAATATCAAAAATATATTTATTATGCTTCAAAGGGGTACCAATATCATGGCGAATCAGGTCAAGACATCAGTACAAAACTATTTTGAAAAAGTGTTGTATGAAAATTTGACATTTGAGATACCTCCCTTGTGGTTTTTAGAGTTGTCAGTCGAGGGATAAAAAAAAATTGTAACAAGCCCCTGTGGTACTCCTCAGCAAAGAAACTATGGTCCTATCTCTATAGCCCAAGGTTCTTATTGAGAGAAATTCGAGATACATGTACATATAAGTAGATTTTTTTGTAGTTGCCTAGAATACGAAGACATTTCAACAGACGAAATAGAAGACTTGTTTCCAGGAGTTCATCAAGTCAAAGATCACCCCTTGTAATACACACACAAAGGACAAGAAATAGACAACAGCCTTTAAGAGAAAGAAACCATGATGAAATTGTTGATGTTGAGGGTATATAGTACATTGTAAAAAGTTTCTAAAAGTGAACAATTGGATGTTGTCCTAACACCATTTTCAGCTATATCATGGAGATATATAGCAAGCTACTTTTTGATGACATGCTGATGATATTAACGTTCTTGATTAGTACTAGACAAACACATACAAATGAAACTGGATTTTAATAGTCATAACTCACTGAAACAACTGTGTGCAGGTAGACAAGTGACTCCACTCTTACTCCTTGATGCTGGGGGAGGGGTTTATAGCAGAAAAGCAGAAAATGCCAATTTTATAGTCTCTTGTTTCACACAGCCAAGGTCAAATCCCTAATGGTACTCCACACTTGACATGAACCTGCTAATTAAACAAATAAGGTTACTGCAATGATCTATTGTATTCCACTAGTAACGTCAAAGGCTATGAATTTTACCACTTTATGGTGTAAGCACACAAGAAGATGTTTCAATACAAATAATTAGAAATGAACATTTACAGTATTTAAATTGCTCTATATACACGTACATGTATTATCAAATACATTTTTTTAAACCTTCAATGATTTTTTACAATGTGTACAAAGCTTTCTCTTAAACCACAAATACAAAATGTACATGTAAAATGGTACACGTTTCTACATCCGCATTCTCATAAGTTAGAAAATTTGACTATCTATCCTTGATTACTGTAAGTCCTCTAGGCTCTGTTAAAGTTCCTGGGTTAATTTTACAGCTCATACAGAATGTATAGACCTTACAAGTGAAGAAGACATCATTGATTTAACAAGTCCAATTCAAAGTCATGCTCCACGATCTGTTAATGATTCACCTGTCATTGTAAGTGGATTTATAGAAATGAAAATAAGTGAGTGAAAACATTAAATATATTGTTGTTGTGGATGTGAAATCATTATTAATCATGGTGTTCTAATTTTCTTGGATTTTGTGGTTCACTTAAGCTACGAAAATTAAAATCCAACAACATACAATTTTCTATTAATTGTTGCCTGTGGTGTTTAGAACGACAAATTCAAGAACCCATGAATGAACACATTTTGTAGAAACCATGAAGATTGGTGCAAACGAATAAAAGTACTTTCACAGTATTTTCTTTTTCAGTGATATAACTTGTTACTGTTTACAGAAGATGAGATGTTCATTGATACCTGAATTTGTAGATTTTATATTTTACTCATTTTTATTCTCTTTCTAAAATTATGAGTCATTGTACACTTAATTTCTATTTTTTCTATGATACCCCAATGTAGTGTGATTAAAATCCTATGTTAAATACAATGTACATTTGTATGTTAGACTCAATTTACATCTGACAAGGACTTCATCTAACCTTACATCCAAGTGAATGTTTGTTTATTACATAGATACTTGTAAAATACTGAGATTTCCAAGTCAAATAAATACCAGTATGTCACCCAGTGAAATATATACCAGTATTACACACAGTGAAATAAGATCTTCTATTTCACTGTGACATTACAATAACAACATCAAAATAAAAAATATCAATGAGCATTCTGCGATCGATGAAAAGTAAGTTCCTTTTTAAGCGTCTTATTACGGCATGTAAAAGTCTATGTAATAAAGAGTATAACTACTCTTGCATTCCGAATATCAAAAATTAATCACTCCGTACCATGGCAATTAACTTATAACATGCCATCGTTATTAGGATGGCAATTAACTTATAACATGCCATCGTTATTAGGATGGCAATTAACTTATAACATGCCATCGTTATTAGGATGGCAATTAACTTATAACATGCCATCGTTATTAGGATGGCAATTAACTTATAACATGCCATCGTTATTAGTATGGCAATTAACTTATAACATGCCATCGTTATTAGGATGGCAATTAACTTATAACATGCCATCATTATTAGGATGGCAATTAACTTATAGCATGCCACCATTATTAGTATGGCAATTAACTTATAACATGCCATCGTTATTAGGATGGCAATTAACTTATAACATGCCATTGTTATTAGGATGGCAATTAACTTACAACATGCCACCGTTAATAGTATGGCAATTAACTTATAACATGTCATCATTATTAGGATGGCAATTAACTTATGTATTAACATGCCATCGTTATTAGGATGGCAATTAACTTATAGCATGCCATCATTATTAGGATGGCAATTAACTTATAACATGCCATCGTTATTAGGATGGCAATTAACTTATAACATGCCATCATCATTATGATGGCAATTAACTTATAACTTGCCATCATTATTAGGATGGCAATTAACTTATAACATGCCATCATTATTAGGATGACAATTAACTTATAACATGCCATCGTTATTAGGATGACAATTAACTTATACCATGCCATCGTTATTAGGATGGCAATTAACTTATGTATTAACATGCCATCGTTATTAGGATGGCAATTAACTTATGTATTAACATGCCATCGTTATTAGGATGGCAATTAACTTATGTATTAACATGCCATCGTTATTAGGATGGCAATTAACTTATGTATTAACATGCCATCGTTATTAGGATGGCAATTAACTTATGTATTAACATGCCATCGTTATTAGGTTACTCTTGATTTCTTTTTTATATTCAGAATGTAGTTATACTATAAATATCCATTTGGTTAAATCTAAAGTTTACTTGAAGGTAAGGTTAATTTGAATTGTGCTGTTGGTGCAGTGTATACAGTGTGTAAGATACGATTTTAATTGGATTCGTGATACAGTATCCACAAAAGCTTAACATCACTGTCTGGAGCACCAGGTGTCTCATTACATTACAGTACTGGTACATGAAAACAAACTTTGCAAGAATCTTTCTATGTGGTGAATCTCATTACAACATGTTTAAAAAATCTACTTCTTTGTTTATAAACTGGAATCCATTAGGAAACAATCTGTTTTATGGTTGTACATATTTTTTGTGTACTTATTTTCATGGTTTTTTACTAAGAAAAATGGTGACAACCGCTAATATAGTACATGTATACAATAATTATATGTTAATGGTGACAACCACTAATATAGTACATGTATACAATAATTATATGTTAATGGTGACAACCGCTAATATAGTACATGTATACAATAATTATATGTTAATGGTGACAACCACTAATATAGTACATGTATACAATAATTATATGTTAATGGTGACAACCACTAATATAGTATACAATAATTATATGTTACACAACCGCTAATATAGTACATGTATACAATAATTATATGTTAATGGTGACAACCGCTAATATAGTACATGTATACAATAATTATATGTTAATGGTGACAACCACTAATATAGTACATGTATACAATAATTATATGTTAATGGTGACAACCACTAATATAGTACATGTATACAATAATTATATGTTAATGGTGACAACCACTAATATAGTACATGTATACAATAATTATATGTTAATGGTGACAACCACTAATATAGTACATGTATACAATAATTATATGTTAATGGTGACAACCACTAATATAGTACATGTATACAATAATTATATGTTAATGGTGACAACCACTAATATAGTACATGTATACAATAATTATATGTTAATGGTGACAACCACTAATATAGTATACAATAATTATATGTTAATGGTGACAACTGCTAATATAGTACATGTATACAATAATTATATGTTAATGGTGACAACCGCTAATATAGTACATGTATACAATAATTATATGTTAATGGTGACAACCACTAATATAGTATACAATAATTATATGTTAATGGTGACAACCACTAATATAGTACATGTATACAATAATTATATGTTAATGGTGACAACCGCTAATATAGTACATGTATACAATAATTATATGTTAATGGTGACAACCACTAATATAGTATACAATAATTATATGTTAATGGTGACAACCACTAATATAGTATACAATAATTATATGTTAATGAGGATTTATTTCTATGGCTTTGACTTTATAAGAATAATTTAATTGGATCACAAATTATTGAATGGTAATTATTTCACAAAGAGAACATTTAATAAGATAATTAAACACCATGTACATTTGTAATAAGTAAAACTACATTAATTAATTATTTATTTTTTAGGTTTTAGCTTGCAGAGAATCTGGTAAGCTTAACAAAAAAAACAATAATTATTTAATTAAAATGTATGTGAACTAAGAATAAACCAACAACATATGTTCTTATTATATATATCTTTCATCAGTAGATACTAATGTTTTATTTTGGTTTTAGTTTGTGTGGATTTGGTGTAAAAGTGGCACTCATAACAACAAATTAGACTTCTTCACACAATTCTGATGAATGTTATTTTTATCATGATATTCCATTTACTCTGATGTATTCCTGCATGATCTTTATATTTAAATGCATTTGTTTTGCGAATAGATTCCAAATTGATTTCATAATAAAGAGATGAAATATTATAGTGGTGTTTAATCTGGATCTGTCAACGATGTTAAATGGTAGATGGTCATTTACTTTCGGTAGAAAAATCAAATCGCATGTGACAGTGTCACGTAATGGCAGTCTGTGCCAAAAACATTTTGACAAACTAGCCCGAAAGGTATTTTAGAAGAATTTTTTCTATTTGATTAAGTAAATTTTATGCAATTTTTACTAGCCCGAACCAATTTTTACTAGACAGGGGCATAGGGCTAGTGGATTTTGGTGCAGACTGGTAATGGAGTTTCTTCAGATCTCCCACGCCGCGACATATCAGGAAAGGGGAGCAAGTGAGAGATGTGATTTTAATCAGATTGAATATCATCTCATGGTTTTTTCAGATCATATATACCATGTACCATTATGTTGAGAGAGAAAAAATTGGAAGAGATGCAAGAAATTTCTGTTCGAGAGAAAGTAATATTTGCTCTGTTTTGACATTTCAGTTACGTTGAAAGTTACAAAATGATCTAGAATCAATAATTTTGGATTTATTTTTTTTTCCAGTATCTCCACCAAGAGGGAGAAGAAGACAAAGATCACAGGATATAGAAAATGAGATAGAGCACCATGATGTAGACAACGACTTGTAAGTGAATGACATGAAAAGGTTCTGTTCAACTGTTGTACAAGACATCTCATAAAAGTGTCAAATTTAAGTTATAAACAGTACAACTATTATTACATTCCAATTATCAAAACTATATCACTAGTAAACGAACAATGATGATAACTCACTTATGTGCAAATATGCATTGATGAATTAATGTGTTAATATGGAAGGGTTAAATAGTGATGGTCAACAATTGAACCAATATCAACAAAATGAACAATTACTTTTTAGCTCACCTGACCCAAAGGGTCATGTGAGCTATTCCCATCACTTGGCGTCCGGCGTCGTACGTCGTAAACTTTTTCAAAAATCTTCTCCTCTGAAAGTACTAGACCAATGGAAACCAAAATTGGTCCGAATCATCACTAGGGTGTCTAGTTTCAAAATTGTGTCTGGTGATGCCGTGCACCAACCAACATGGCCACTGTTACTAAAAATAGAACATATGGTAAAATTGCAGGTTTTGGGTAATAACTCAAAAACCGTTTATAATATCAAAAATCTGACATGGGGTAAAAATGATCAGCACATCAAGATCTACATACCCTGCAATTTTGAAGTAAATCTGATTACCCATTTTGGAGTTATTGCCCTTTTTTCATCAAATTTGTAAAATTTTAATACTTTTCGTCTTATATTTCAAAAACTATAAGAGATAAAGGTTAACTTTAAATTGCAAAAATGTGCGGCATATCAAGATCTACCCACCCTGCAATTTTGAAGTAAATCCCAATACTCATTTTGGAGTTCTTTCCCTTTTTTCATCAAATTTTCAAAATGTTAATACTTTTCGTCCTTTATTTCAAAAACTATAAGAGACAGATGGTAAGTTGAAACTGCAAACATGTTCAGCATGTCAAGATCTACCTACCCTGCAATTTTGAAGTAAATTTGATTACCCATCTTGGAGTTATTGCCCTTTTTTCATCAATTTTTTTTTTCAATTTTAATACTTTTCGTCTTATATTTCAAAAACTGTTTAGAGATAGATGTTAAGTTTATTGCAAAAATGTGCAGCATATCAAGATCTACCTACCCTGCAATTTTGAAGTAAATCCCATTACCCATTTTGACCGATTATGCAAATCAGAAAAAAGGGGGGATGAAATTAAAAAAACAATCTTCTCCTCTGAAACTACTCAGCCAATCTCAACAAAACTTTGCTGAAATGATCCTTGTGTGGTCCCCTTTCAAAATTGTGTCCGTCAGCACCGTCCTGTATCCAAGATGGCTGCCATTACTAAAAATATAAATTTCTTCAAATGGCCAAAACTGCTCTATTTTAAGCCAGAAAGTGCCCAAATTTGAACTGTATAAGCATGATAAGCTTTTTAACATATATTACAGGATTTTTTATGAAATTTGAACATTTGCCGATTTTGACCGATTATGCAAATTAGAAAAATGGGGGGTTGAAATTTTAAAAAAAATCTTCTCCTCTGAAACTACTGAGTCAATCTCAACCAAACTTTGCTGAAATGATTCTTGGGTGGTCCTTTTCCAAAATTGTGTCTGGCATTTCAGAACACTGACCAAGATGGCCGCCACAGCCAAACTTAATTTAACATAGGACCCTATGGGAAATTCCCATAAAAATCTTCTTGTCTGAAACCATTTGCTCATTAAGAACAAAATTTTGATGAAATAGTCATTGGATGGTTCTCTTCCAAAAATGTATCCGGCGGTTCGGCCCTTCGATCAAGATGATCCCCACAGCCGAACTTAGCTTAACATAGGACCCTATGGGAAATTCACATAAAAATCTTCTCCTCAGAAACCACTGAGCCAATTGCAATCAAACTTTTGTGGAATGATCCTTGGATGGCCCCCTTCCAAAATTGTGTCCGGTGATCCCGACTTCCAACCAAGATGGTCACCAAGCTAAAAATAGAAAAAAGGGGGGATGAAATTTTTAAAAAATCTTCTTTGAAACTACTGAGCCAATCTCAACCAAACTTTACTGGAATGATCCTTGGGTGGTCCCCTTCCAAAATTATGTCTGGCATTTCAGACCTCCGACCAAGATGGCCACCACAGCCGAACTTAATTTAACATAGGACCTATGGGAAATTCCCATAAAAATCTTCTTGTCTGAAACCATTTGCTCAATAAGAACAAAATTTTGATGAAATAGTCATTGGATGGTTCTCTTCCAAAAATGTGTCCGGTGGTTTGACCCTTCGACCAAGATGGCCCCCACAGCCGAACTTAGCTTAACATAGGACCCTATGGGAAATTCACATAAACATCTTCTTGTCTGGAACCAGTTGCTCAATTGGAACCAAACTTTGATAAGATAGTCATTGGATGGTCCTCTTCCAAAATTGTGTCTGGTGGTCCCGCCCTCTGACTAAGATGGCTGCACAGCTGTACTTAGTTTAACATAGGACCCTATGGGAAATTCACATAAAAACCGTCTTGTCTGGAACCAGTTGCTCAATTGGAACCAAACTTTGATGGAATAGTCATTGGATGGTCCTCTTCCAAACTTGTGTCTGGCAGTCGCACTCTCCCACCAAGATGGCCACCACAGTGCAGTTGCGTTGTTATTGAAAACAGCTTTGATCCAGGTGAGCGTTTACAGGCTCCTGGGAGCCTCTTGTATTTATTTTTATTATTTGGAATGCAAAATTAGTTATACATAAAATATCCAACTCTATGAATGGTCATTAGGTGATGCTTTATCTAATTTATATTTGTGTTGCATATATAACATCTGAGATGATTAGTACTATGACAAAATATAATATTATTAGTGTTTTATCTAGGACTGAAAAGGGGCATGGTATTTTTTTCTTAAAAAGGGCACTTTGCATGTAGAATTTACCAAAAAGGGCACATAGAAAAAATAGGGTAGGTAGGTAGGTAAAACCATTTTATTTTTCAAAATTATTTTGATTTCTTGACTTTAACAGTGCTTAACCAAAATGTGATGACTTAGCGGCGTTTTACAAAAAATACCAATAAAATGTGCTAGGGTAGGCTGAAAAAATAGGGACGGTACTGTAGGGAAACCTTGAACAGAGATATATTTTTTTCTGGCCTTATTCATACACATATGACACAGGCACACAGGGATTTAGCCAGGATTTTGAGACCATTAGTCATTTTTGTGGAACAGATTTTTTTTTTAATTATGAATAAACAAGAATATAATGAGCTTAATCTTATAATCAGTTACGTTGCCTTATTGGTTAGTAATGGAGATTGAAAACCTCCTAGGATGGGAACATACTCTGCAAATTAACAACCAACTGATAAAACATAACATTGCCACTATTTTTATCTCAATACCACACAAATTGTAATACCCCCCCCCCCCTTTTGAAATATTACTGTGCTTTGGTCTAATACCACACAAATTGTAAATACGGTTATACCCCCTCCCCCACCCTTTTTGAAATGTCACTGTGCTTTGGTCTAATACCACAACAATTGTAATAACTCATATTTGTGTAGTCTTCAGCAGAAAACAAAATTCTGCCAGTTTGCCCAATGGTCCACCTTCTATCTAGATTCTTTGTAGGAAATCAGTATAAAACTGAAGCAAGTTGTAAAATAAATAATTATTTCTCAGACCTCATAATCAAATTGCAACAATTGGAATACAAATACTGTAGTTATTTTTTTTAATTGCAGACACGTTTCTGTTTGTAAATAGTTCTATAAATAGAACGCAATTGTTACCCGGATGCTGATCAATATATAAAAAAACTTATATGCGTCCGTGCAGTGCATTTCAACGAATTGAATGGCCAAGTTGCAACCTTTGCTTATAAATGAAATATAAAATATGAGAACTAAGATTTCATTTCACAGAAATGAGAATAAATACATCAAAAGTTTGTTTGGTTAAAAGTAGCTTTGGTGGATTGTGAACTCCTGTTGATCGTGCCATTTTTATTTTATTTTAGTTTCTTCAAAGGACTACACGTTTCTTTGATCAAAGTTATGACTTTTCGAGAAAATCACTTTCAAAATACTTAATGGATACGATAGATTTCAATAAACATGATATCGACATTTTCATAAATTTGGCAAAAATAGTTCGTTATGGCAGACATTGAGACGAATCGTGCAATGAATGACGATACGATACTATTAATTATATATTTTGACGGCAACTTTCCCAATGCGAAATTGCACCCATATGACGATTACAAAAATATGTCCACTTTAAATACATACTGTAGCATTTTGAGTACATGTCATAACTATAAAAAAAAATATTATCGTTGATTGAATTCTTTGTCCAGGTGAGATCAAAGATTACGCAATCAAAACAAAAATTCTATAAACCGTTGTAACATGTAATAAAATTGTCATTGTAGTGACTAATTAGTCTTAATCAGCAAATGAAGAAGAATGGATTGTTACAAACATTTTTTTATGATTTTTTGAAAATTCAAGTGACAAATTACGGATCGTTTGAAGAAATGAAAAAGGGCACATCGGCAATACATGGTGCCACGTTTTTTTTTATAAAAAAGGGGCATGGCGCAGCGCCATTCTATTTTTCTTTAGATAAAACACTAATTATGTGTTGACGGAATAAAGATTATACACATACACATAGCTTCATCCAATCAGTGATTAGATAATCCATCACATGATTTAACGGTGGATGGAGAAATTTATTTATTTATCTTTGTATGAAGTGACAGTATTCAGTCGTCATGTTGATATCTACCCACCCATTTTTAGCTCACCTGTGTGAGCTATTGCCATCACTTGGCATCTGTCGTCCGTCTGTAAACTTTTTCAAAAATCTTCTCCTCTGAAACCACTGGGCCAATTTAAACCAAACTTGGCCTGAATCATCCTTAGGGGGTTCCCTTTAAAAGGTATGTCCGATGACTCTGCCGACTAACCATCATGGCCGCCATGTCTATAAATATAACATAGGGGTAAAATCAGCAAAAAAATCAATTAGAAAATACATATGTAATATTCTTTCAGAATTATGGTTGAGGACCCCATCCCCCATCAAACATGGCCACCATTGTTACTATAAAAAAATATTTTAAAATCCGGTAAAAAGCCAGTTGCCACCAAACTTTATGGAAATGATGCATATATGATCCACTTTCAGACTTATGGTTGCTAACCCTGGTCGCTTATGAAAAATGGCTGCTATCGTTGCCAAAAATAGAAGAAGAAAAAAAATATGATTCTTTAAATATTGTAGAGAGCCAATGTTGCTACCAAACTATAAAGGAACAATGCATATATAATTCTCTTTCAGACCATGAATGATGACCCTGATTGCCATCAAACATGGCCGTTGGTGCTTCTCAAACTTGAAAAATAGTGAAAAAAATCAGTAAAAAATAGAAAACTATTGAACAAATTCCCAACAAAGTTTTTCTTAATACATATATGAATTATTTTTTTTCATAAAGTAAATGTTAAAATCTTATATACTCTATACTGGAAGTAAATCCACCAGATTATAAAAATGATAAATAGGTTTCTCAGGACATTTTCATGGCATTAGTGTAACCCGTCAGTTACATATCAGTAAAACGTTTTAAAGTAAATAACAGACTTGGAATTGTTTCAAGCTTTTTAAGGATATTGATGAAGGAAACTTTCTACAGTAAATTATTCCAGAATCCTGCAAACTTTTGTTTTAACCTTTATTTTGCATGAAAAGTGTTTTATTTACTTTTAAGGGTAAGTTGTGCAAAATGTGTATGTTTTTGTATGCAGTTTTTAATATAAGCTGATACATTGTATGTCGTCGAATTTGTTCTAGGTAGATCTATAAACAAATGAAATCATCAGGATTTTTCATACAAATTAATCTAAATTAAAATAATTGTGAAACAGAGTTTAATTATTTTGTTGTAGCATGCAACTGCATACACTCAGTGTAAGTTAAAGTCGGCTACAAAATATAAATGGGTTTAGTTTTTACCCCATTTTTAAAATGAATTTTTTAATCACTTGGACATTCAGAATAAGTGTAAACATCAGTTAAAGCATACCCTCTGTGGTGAACCCCCCCCCCCCCCCCCCCCATAAACTAAACAACTAGTTGCTAGCCCTTAGTTTGTAAATGGTGCAGCAAAAATATGCAAAGATAGGTTGGTACTGTCCCTGTCATTTTGTTGGTGTTGTTTTTTTGTTTTCTTCGTTGATAAGTTAAACATTTATGAATTAAACTGCCATTGATCACTGGAAGATCCTCTACAAAGTTCAAGTTTTTTATGCCAATCAGAAATCCAAGATGGCCACCACCACCACAGGATAGATTAACATTGGACCCTATGGGAAAAATGTTCAAATGTGAAACCAAACTGTACATGATTGTTCATTGGATGGTCCTCTACAAAGTTTAGCTTTTTTGTTCAATATGGAATTCAAGATGGCGGCTACGGCATGACTTGGTTTAACATCGGACCCTATGGGAAAAATGTGTTAAAAGACATCTGAGACAATTGAAACTTAACCTTGAAACCGAACTAAGAAGGAATGTTTTTGGTGCCTCAGGTGAATGATACAGGCTCTTGAGAGCCTTTGGTTAATATAGATCTATTGACAAACAATTTCAAGAGTTGCAAGTTAAAATCAATATTTTTTCACTGCTGCGAAATACAAATTCTACATAAAAAAACATTTAGAAAGTTTGGTTCATCTTACATTTCTCCTTCTACCAAATTACCAAAATAGTGAGAACTTTTGTGAAGTTGAAGATTATATCAGTGGTAACATATAACTATACACTTCAGATAAGTTGTAGGTCTTTTTAATGTTTTCCAATGCTTACCTTAAAACTTGATTTTTTTTATTATTTTCCATGTGATCTATATTGTTCTAGTTTTATTTTGTTGACATACTTGTATAAATGGAGGGCTATGGTATTTAATGCCACTTTCAACAATATTTCAGTTATAGCGTGGTGGTCAATTTTATTGTAGAGGAAACAGGAGTACCCGGAGAAAACCACTGACCTGCCGCAAGTCACTGACAAACTTTTATCACATAATGTTGTATTGAGTAGACCTCGTCGGAGCAGGATAACTCACAACATTAGTGGTGATAGGCACTGATTGCACAGGTAGTTGTAAATGCAACTACAATACAATCATGACCACAACGGCCCCTGTATAAATGGATATATGATATATTATCAACTTATTTGTCATGTTTACAACATTTTATTTTACATTTTTTTGGTACTCCTAGTAACTGGTGATTAAAATATTGTTTTATTCCATAGACATTCCCCAGACAATACACAACAAATGAATTATCCAGTCAATGATGTTGGATCAAGTAGTATTGGCATGGTTAGCTCCCCTGGTATTCGAAGAATCACATGTCCCATTTGTATGGATGATTATAAAGAGGTAAGGTGAAAGTTGAGCCATTGTGAAATTGTCTTTCCTTCTTTAGAAACTTTTTACTTTTATAAATCAATCCTTACTTTTTTGCAATTTTTTTTTTACAGTGATGACATGCCCTCTCATTCTTTGTCAGTAGTTTTTTTGCTCACCTGACCAGAACTAGTGCCATCACTTTATATGTCCATCATCGTCTGTAAACTTTTCACATTTCTATCTTCTCCGAAACCACATGACCCATTAGAATCAAACTTGGCATGGATGTTCATTAGTTTGTACTTTGCAAAGTTTGAGTTTTTAGTGCTGATCAGAAATTCAACATGGCTGCCATGGCCAATGATATGTGCTGATATTTCAAAAATCTTCTTCCCAGAAGCCACAAGGCAAATTATGATTATGTTATTGTAGAAATGTTAATTAGTTGGTTATTTACCAATTTTTTAGATTTTAGTGTTGATCAAAAAACTTAGTTGGTCGCCACTGCAGTTTTTAACAAGGTACACTATGAGAAAATGAATGAAAGTTTTTTTCTTAGAAACAACAAAGATGATTGAACCAAACTGCACAAGAATGGTCATTGGACCGTCCCTTAAATACTGACATTTTGACATGGATTAGAAATACAAGATGGTCACCTTTGCAGTTGTTTCTACGGGACCTTATGGGAAAATAAATAAGATTTCTTAGAAACAGCAAAGATGATTGAACGCAAACTTTACATGAGTAGTCATTGCAATGGTGCCTTAAAAGCAGATTTGTTTCATGCATATCAGATATTCAAGATGGCCACCACTGCAAGATTTAATTTTTACAGATGGACAGGGAAATTGAATAAACAAATTAAAGCAACAAACATGTCTGAACCCAAACTGTATATATGAAAGGTCATTAGATGGTCCTTTGCAAAGTTGGAATTTTTTATGTGGATCTAAAATCTAAGATGGCTACCAACACATGACTTAGTTTTTAACAAAGTATTGATTACAACACTAGGAAAAGGAGTATAAACACTTCTTTAGGAACTACAAGAATGATTGAACTCATACTATACATGCTCATTGGATAAAATTGTACTAAATTGGATTTTTTAATAGGGATCAGAAATCCAAGATGGCCTTAATATAGAACATGAACAAAAGCTTTTTCTTAGAAAATGCAAAAATATTAATGATAATCAGTTGAGTGACAGTCCTTGTGAGACTCTTGTTTTAAATCCTGACAATTCTTATTTTCGTCATATATTAAATTTCCAGGAATTCATGGCGAGCGTATCAAAACATGTACCATACAGGAACATTGTTGGAAATAATATTTTTTACAAATTTTGAGACTTATGTGTATCAGATGATTGATTGGCTGATTTTTTGTTCAATATTTTGTTTCTAATGTTGCAGCTCCAACAAAGCAAGGTACAGCTGATGTCGACAGTATGTGGACATTTATTTTGTAATCCCTGTATAAAGGCTGCAGTGAGGGCTAACCGTCAATGCCCTACATGTCGTAGAAGACTGTCAGCTAATCAGATTCATCCAATATTTCTGTAATATACAAATTCTTATGTTTCTCAATGCTTTTGAAATAAAAAAAATAATTTGATGTATTAATTGTATTTATGGTTCATCATAACCAACTGCATAAAAAAAACATGGTTTTGGAAAAGGAATAAAATAGATAGACAAAAAAACCTAACAAAATGCCCCCAATAATGAAAAGTATTAATGTTTTTGTGTCATACATTTTATTTTTTTCTCTGTGTCTTTGTTCGACTATCCAGACTTGTAAAATTGTCTTTGTATATTCTAACATAGTTCAAGATTTTGTGTACCTCTGTATTTTAATTTTAACCATATTTATATATTGGTATCTTTGGAAATTATAGTGCTAGTATTTATGGGTTAACATTTTTTTGTTTTAAGATTTTTCAAATTGACTCATTCAAAAGGGATGTTGACTGAACCCCAACATTCTTAAAATAAAATATAGTGTACATTGTTGTTTTAGCACTAATGTGGGGGCTATTTAAAGGTTGTTTTTACCTGACCCAAAGGGTCATGTTTGTTATTGCCATCACTTGGAATCCATCAATGTCCGTCGGTGTCATCCGTAAACTTTTACATTTAAGTCTACTTCTCTGAAACCACTGGGTCAATTGGAAACAAATTTGATAGATTGTTTATTGGGTGGCTAAGTTTATGTTTTTCTTGTTGATCAGAAGTACACAAAAGAAACAAAGAGTCCCAAAGGTGTCAAAAAGGGTGTGTCCATATATACATGTATGGTGTCCATATATACATGTATGGTGTCCATATATACATGTATGGTGTCCATATATACATGTATGGTGTCCATATATACATGTATGGTGTCCATATATACATGTATGGGTATACATTATTTATTTTTTATTTGTTTTAATGCATACCTTAAGACAATCCCTTTCAGAAACATACATAGCATTATTATGTAACTATTACTGGCTTTTTTATATAAAAGGGGAGATTACAAAAATTGAACTTTTTAGTTTTCATCCAATTTTAATTCATTTTTTGTTATTTTATTTCGAAAAGAAGTCGTAAATATGAAAGGTATATAGAATTTTATTTTGTATCCAATTTTTATGTATTTTTTTTTTAATCCTACTTTAATGGGTTACAATTGAACATCGAATCCTATTTAAAAATGAATATAATTGTCTTAAAATCTAGACTTAATTAAACATTGAACACAAGCTTGCATATGAATAATCAGGTTAGTGATACAGGCTTAGGTGAGCCTCTAGTTTTTTGTATCCTTTTTTTCTTAAATAGGGGGTGAAAATTGAATGATTATTTCATTATGGGGGACTTTCTGTCAGGAGACTTTTGTCTATCAGATTTTGTCCAGTTCCCTTCAAAAATACATATCTATGTGCTGCTACCCCATAAAATTATGAATTTTGTGCAAAAAAAATTGCTCTACACAGTATAATTATCAACTCTTTTACCTGATCATTTTATACAATTGGTTATGATGAACCTTAATGCTATAAATGGTTGTGTTAAAAATGTAGTGAGCCCCATTAACCTGGTAGTTACTTATTGTGATAAAGGGGCCTCAGTGGCTGAGTGATTTAAGGTCTAACTTTTGATCACAAGCTTTAAACCACTGAAGTGGGATTATGACCCATTATTAGTTTTTCAGACACTAACCCAAATCCAGGTTTGAGTTAGTTTGTTTGATTCTTTGTAGGGGGAGTGGATTGGTTATGATATATCTAAATGAAAGATGAAACCTTACAATGAAAAATACGGAGATATTTATAAATGAACAAGTTTATTTCAGTATAAATTATAGACTGCAATAGCCCAGTATCTTGATAAATGTACTTGGATTATCAAGAATAGAAGGAGAAATGACTATTGATGAGAAGAGAGGATATAACTTAACTTCTATATGTTATTACGTTTCTTTATGGAGAGTGATCAAAAGTTCTTATTTAAAGAATTTATTACAGACAAAAGTCCAAAATTACTGATAGTTTGAAAGTAATTACTCTTACCAGAATATTGGACATTTTTTTCTTTGATCTCACCAAGTGGTATTATCAATATCAACGTACTGACTCTGATACATACCCTTTACATATATAGTGTGTTGGTACAAGACTTTGTATCAGGTTGAGCCTGTTGTGTAAACCAGTATCACTACTGGTCGTGATAGTGACGAGTTGTGATGCGGTTAGTTCATGCAATTTTATGTCTCCAAAGCACTTCAAAGGTTGAAAAGAATTGTTTACTTTTATGTATTATATCTATGATTTATTATTGTTTATTTACTTTGATATTTCAATTATGCCATTAAATATACAGACAACATATTTTGAAATAAAATGAACATCAGTCTGTTTGTATATATCTGAACAGCATCAGTCTGTATATTTCTGAACAACATCAGTCTGTTTGTATATATCTGAACAACATCAGTCTGTTTGTATATATCTGAACAACATCAGTCTGTTTGTATATATCTGAACAACAGCAGTCTGTTTGTATATATCTGAACAACATCAGTCTGTTTGTATATATCTGAACAACATCAGTCTGTTTGTATATATCTGAACAACATCAGTCTGTTTGTATATATCTGAACAACAGCAGTCTGTTTGTATATATCTGAACAACATCAGTCTGTATATATATCTGAACAACATCAGTCTGTTTGTATATATCTGAACAACAGCAGTCTGCTTGTATATATCTGAACAACATCAGTCTGTATATATATCTGAACAACATCAGTCTGTATATATCTTAACAACATCAGTCTGTATATACCTTAACAACATCAGTCTGTTTGAATATATCTTAACAACATCAGTCTGTATATATCTGAACAACATCAGTCTGTATATATCTTAACAACATCAGTCTGTATATATCTTAACAACATCAGTCTGTATATATATCTGAACAACATCAGTCTGTATATATCTGAACAACATCAGTCTGTATATATCTTAACAACATCAGTCTGTATATATCTTAACAACATCAGTCTGTATATATATCTGAACAACATCAGTCTGTATATATCTGAACAACATCAGTCTGTATATATCTTAACAACATCAGTCTGTATATATCTTAACAACATCAGTCTGTATATATCTGAACAACATCAGTCTGTTTTTATACTGTTCTACCTCTGTCCATCTGTCCTTCCGTCCATCCAAGATATTTTTCGTCGCATTTTTCTCAGCAACTATCGATGGCAGAAATCTGATATTTGGTCACAAGCTTCATATAGGTACATTTTGTATGCCATATTGTGGGTAGGGTTTTTCGACCAGTCAGATTCCTACTTCCTGTTTGCCGACTTAGTTGGTTTTTATACACATTGAACATATATGCACATTTTTCGTCACATTTTTCTCAGCAACTATTGATGACACAAATCTGATATTTGGGCACAAGCTTCATATCGGTACCCCATATGGTGAGAAGTGTTTTTGGACCCATCAGATTCCTACTTCCTGTTTGTCGACTTTGTTGATTTTTATACACATTGAACATATATGCTCATTTTCCATTGCATTTTTCTCAGCAAATATTGATGGCAGAAATCTGATATTTCGTCACAAGCTTCATTTAGGTACCCCATTTTGTGGGAAGCGTTTTTTGACCCGTCAGATTCCTACTTCCTGTTTGCCGACTTAGTTGGCTTTTATACACATTTAACATATATGCACATTTTTCGTTGCATTTTTCTCAGCAAATATTGATGGCAGAAATCTGATATTTCGTCACAAGCTTCATTTAGGTACCCCATTTTGTGGGAAGCGTTTTTTGACCCGTCAGATTCCTACTTCCTGTTTGCCGACTTAGTTGGCTTTTATACACATTTAACATATATGCACATTTTTCGTTGCATTTTTCTCAGCAACTATTCAGTATTGATGACAGGAATCTGATATTTGGTCACAAACTTCACATAGGTACCCCATATCGTGGTAAGTGTTTTTGGACCCATCAGATTCCTACTTCCTGTTTGCCATCACTTGGTGTCTGTTGTCGTCATCGTCCATAAACTTTTACATTTTAATCTTCTCTGAAACCAAACTTGGTAGAAATATTCATTGTTAGGTCCTCTAAAAAGTTTATGTTTTATTTTGTTGATCGGAAATTGGCAAATCCGGAGGATTTCAAGCCCAATTTTCAGATGATTTTCACATGTTTTTAAAACATGTTCCATGATGAGATGTGTTCCAACCAATGAATCCCCGGATCTGCCATTGATGTTATTTGCAAATAGTTATTAAACAAAGAATACATTTGATTCAGCGAGTGTGGATAACCGCATCGGTTGGTGTAATGGTTAGCGAGTTCGCCTCAAATGCGGTAGATAGAGGGTTCGAGCCACGGTCGGGTCAAACCAAAGACTATAACATTGGTAATTGTTGCTTCTCCGCTAAGCACACAGCATTAAGGAGAAAGAGCAAAGACTGGTTGGCTCGGAATCAGAATAATGTGTCCAAGTGGAGTGACATGTCTACCCGCAGACTGTTGTTTCAGTGAACTAGCATTATAAAAATCCAACTCAGCGTGTTGGTCTAGTACAAAGCGGACCTCATCATCATCTCATTGAAAATTAATTTGTTCTCGTCATGATATAGCTGAAAAATTGCTGAATTGGCATTAAACAAGAATCACTCACGAGTGTGGACAACTAAGTATGCAAATCTCTATGCCTTCCATGTGACAATTATAAAAAGTGAACAGTATATGTGTGTGGTTTTTTTCTTCTTTTTAAACCATGATTCATGATTTCTTTATCTCATGTTGAACCCAGAAGATTGTTAGAGTTTTCAAAAGTGGAATGCATAGAAATCAGCAGATCTCTTGGTGGAATTTTGGCTGTGGACGCATTGGGTACCAAATTTAGACACTGGATAAGCTTGCAATGTTTCTATACATGTACATGCAACCCGTTTTGCACATAATTGTGAAGTATCTTTTAGATTTTATATATTTTAGGAATTGTCCAGTTCACTCAAACTTGTCTGAATGTTTGCGCACGCGCGAAAAAAATGGTCGAAATTTGAAAAGCTCCAAGAACGAAGATACAAATTGGACTCAAACACCAGTATAATCGAACATTTTAGATATTTAAGTGAAGTCATGAGTGACCCTACATACATTTCCATCCTATGTGCAGAAATCACGATCATGAGCACTTAGTCAAATCAGCGGGTGGCTATCAGGTAACACTACTCACCAAAACGTAAATAGGGAAGCCCTGTTTACAACCATAATTAAATAAGGAAGCCTTGTTTAACAATATCCGTTTCAATATTAAATAGGGAAGCCCTGTTCAAACAAACTATCTATTCTAAAACTGGAGTAATTAAATAAGGAAGCCTTGTTTAACAATATCTGAAAGGGGAAGTGATTGACTGCCATTGACAAAATGAGTTCGATAGTTTGGATGGCAACATTGGTACTCGTAGTCAGCCAACTTGAGTGAAATTAAAACACACCAAATGAGAAAGACGACATACTGCAACTACAAACCAGTCCTAATTCAAGATGAAAAACACATTGATCTACATGTACTATATTTTTTGTCATCTAAAATGGCAATGAAAATGAAGGTGTCAAAAAGATTCATTGCACTCTACATAATGATTCTCTTATTAACAAAATGCCACTATCCAGAACCAAATCCTGGTCCGAGAACTCCCAAGTTTTCATGTGGTGCTTGTCAAAAAGCCGTTAAAACTATAGACCAAGGAATCATGTGCGATAACTACAATACTTGGTTTCACATAAACTGCGAAAACATAAACAACTCTATGTACAACTGCTTAGCAGGATCAGATGCGTCATGGTGCTGTACAAATTGTGGGATGCCAAACTTCTCTACAAGCTTGTTTGAATCCATGCTGATACCAGAATCAACAAATTCATTCAGTACCTTGTACAACAGTAGCCACATACATTCCCCTGACAGCCCAGGAATGCCGCAAATGACATCATCACCAAAACTATCAAAAGAACAAAATAACGAAACATAGAAGATGTCCACTTCCAAATGATACAGAAAAAGTGAGGATAATGGTAGTCAACTGCCAATCACTAAGAAGAAGGAAGGACATTTTTCAAACATCTATAGCGCAAATTCGGCCTGATGTCATCATTGGAACTGAATCTTGGCTAGATCCTTCTATTAAAGATGGAGCCATATTCCCGGAAGAATTTAAGGGAAATGTATACCACAAAGACAGAAAATCAGATCATCATGGAGGAGTTTTTGTTGCAATCAAAAACACCTTTGACAATGAAGAAGCAGAAGAACTTAAAAGTACAGCTGAAACAATCTGGGCAAAGGTGACATTACCATCTGGTAGTAAACTATATTATATATTGGCTCGATGTACCACCCACATACAGCAAACACTGCATCCATGGAAGAAATCCAGAGAAATATCGGGCTGGCTTCAAGTATTAACAAACAGTCTGGATAGGGGGTGATTTCAACCTACCTGAGATAAACTGGAAAGACCTGGACAACATGCATGTCAAAGAAAACAGTAAGAATGCTGATATCCACCAGGAATTTATAGAGCTTACAACAAACTGTGGATTAAACCAACTTGTAAATAAACCAACAAGAGGTGACAACACACTAGATCTGTTTCTAACCAACAAACCCTCTACAATATATAGAACTGAGGTATGTCCTAGCATATCAGATCACGACCTTGTATATATAGAAGCCACAACCAAACCAGTTGAGATAAAAACAGCACCAAGGAAGGCCTTCTTGAAAATTATGGAAGAAAAGTAAGTCGAATAGTGAAAAGATTTGGAAAAAACAGAAGAAAAGTAAGTTGAGTACCGTATTTAGGGTTGCATAATGCACACCCCCTTTTGGCCTTGAAAATCTCCAGAAAGTTCGTGTTTATAATGCGCATGGACTTTTGAAAAAAATCGTCGTCGGATATGTAAGAATTATATATCAGTCGTATATATTTTTCAGTCCTTTGAGCATGTTTCATTTGCTGGGAGAATTTTAGAACCATTTATCTCTTTTCATCTTCAATAAAGTTGCAAAATATTAAATGTATTGGGTTTTATTGGCGTTTTCATATGATGCTTTTATTATCCGGATGTTGTGTAATGGATTTGAAATCTAGTACAGCATCGGTAAATATAAGTTTAAATTCCGGATCTGAGAAAGAGTGAAACACATTGTTCCTGTTTATAATGTGCACACCTCCTACCAAATAAGAATCTAGGCAAAATCCTGTGCATTATACAACCCTAAATACGGTAGTGAAAAGATTTGGAAAATATAGAAGAAAAATAGATTGAATTGTGAAATGATATGGAAGAAAGGCAAGTTGAATAGTGAAAAGATATTAAAAATATCGAAGAAAAGTAAGTTGAATAGTGAAAAGATTTGGAAAATACGGAAGAAAGGCAAGTCGAAAAGTGAAAAGATTTGTAAAATACAGAAGAAAGGTAGTGAAAAGATATGGAAAATACAGAAGAAAAGTAAGTTGAATAGTGAAAAGATATGGAAATTATGGAAGAAAAGTAGGTTGAATAGTGAAATGATATGGAAATTATGGAAGAAAAGCAAGTTGAATAGTGAAAAGATATGGAAAAAAACAGAAGAAAAGTAAGTTGAGTAGTGAAAAGATTTGGAACATATGGGAGAAAGGGAAGTTGAATAGTGAAAAGATATTAAAAATATCAAAGAAAAGTAAGTTGAATAGTGAAAAGATTTGGAAAATACAGAAGAAAAGTAAGTTGAATAGTGAAAAGATTTGGAAAAAACAGATGAAAAGTAAGTTGAGTAGTGAAAAGATATGAAAAATACAGACGAAAGGTAAGTTGAAATGTGAAATGATATGGAAAATAGGGAAGAAAAGTAAGTTGAATAGTGAAAAGATATGGAAATTATGGAAGAAAAGTAGGTTGAATAGTGAAATGATATGGAAAATACAGAAGAAAAGTAAGTTGAGTAGTGAAAAGATTTGGAAAATATGGAAGAAAAGTAAGTTGAATTGTGAAATGATATGGAAAATATGGAAGAAAGGCAAGTTGAATAGTGAAAAGATATTAAAAATATCGAAGAAAAGTAAGTTGAATAGTGAATAGATTTGGAAAATACAGAAGAAAAGTAAGTTGAATAGTGAAAAGATATGGAAATTATGGAAGAAAAGTAGGTTGAATAGTGAAATGATATGGAAATTATGGAAGAAAAGTAAGTTGAATAGTGAAAAGATTTGGAAAAAACAGAAGAAAAGTAAGTTGAGTAGTGAAAAGATATGGAAATTATGGAAGAAAAGTAAGTTGAATAGTGAAAAGATTTGGAAAAAACAGAAGAAAAGTAAGTTGAGTAGTGAAAAGATTTGGAACATATGGAAGAAGAGTAGGTTGAATAGTGAAAAGATTTGCAAAATACAGAAGAAGAGTAAGTTGAATAGTGAAATGATATGGAAAATAGGGAAGAAAGATAAGTTGAATAGTGAAATGATTTGGAAAATATGGAAGAAAAGTAAGTTGAATAGTGAAAAGATATGGAAATTATGGAAAAAAAGTAAGTTGAAATGTGAAAAGATATTAAGAATATCGAAGAAAAGTAAGTTGAATAGTGAAAAGATTTGCAAAATACAGAAGAAGAGTAAGTTGAAAAGTGAAATGATATGGAAAATAGGGAAGAAAGATAAGTTGAATAGTGAAATGATTTGGAAAATATGGAAGAAAAGTAAGTTGAATAGTGAAAAGATATGGAAATTATGGAAAAAAAGTAAGTTGAAATGTGAAAAGATATTAAGAATATCGAAGAAAAGTAAGTTGATAAGTGAAACAATTCGGAAAATACAGAAGAAAGGTAAGTTGAATAGTGAAAAGATATGAAAAATACAGACGAAAGGTAAGTTGAAATGTGAAATGTTATGGAAAATAGGGAAGAAAAGTAAGTTGAATAGTGAAAAGATTTGTAAAATATGGAAGAAAAGTAAGTTGAATAGTGAAAAGATATGGAAATTATGAAAGAAATGTAGGTTGAATAGTGAAATGATATGGAAAATACAGAAGAA
This sequence comes from Bathymodiolus brooksi, assembly GCA_963680875.1. Lineage (NCBI taxonomy): Eukaryota > Metazoa > Mollusca > Bivalvia > Mytilida > Modiolidae > Bathymodiolus > Bathymodiolus brooksi. The sequence goes on from OY804577.1 coordinate 41,145,428, forward strand.
AAGTAAGTTGAGTAGTGAAAAGATTTGGAAAATATGGAAGAAAAGTAAGTTGAATTGTGAAATGATATGGAAAATATGGAAGAAAGGCAAGTTGAATAGAGAAAAGATATTAAAAATATCGAAGAAAAGTAAGTTGAATAGTGAATAGATTTGGAAAATACAGAAGAAAAGTAAGTTGAATAGTGAAAAGATATGGAAAATACAGAAGAAAGGTAAGTTGAATAGTGAAAAGATATGGAAATTATGGAAGAAAAGTAAGATGAATAGTGAAAAGATTTGGAAAAAACAGAAGAAAAGTAAGTTGAGTAGTGACAAGATATGGAAATTATGGAAGAAAGGCAAGTTGAATAGTGAAATGATATGGAAAATACAGAAGAAAAGTAAGTTGAATAGTGAAAAGATATGGAAATTATGAAAGAAAAGTAAGTTGAATAGTGAAATGATTTGGAAAAAACAAGAAAAGTAAGTTGAGTAGTGAAAAGATATGGAAAGTATGGAAGAAAAGTAAGTTGAATAGTGAAATGATATAGAAAATAGGGAAGAAAGATAAGTTGGATAGTGAAATGATATTGTAAATATGGAAGAAAAGTAAGTTGAAATGTGAAAAGATATTAAAAATATCGAAGAAAAGTAAGTTGAAAAGTGAAAAGATTTGGAAAATACAGAAGAAAAGTAAGTTGCATAGTGAAAAGATATGAAAAATACAGAAGAAAAGTAAGTTGAAATGTGAAATGATATGGAAAATAGGGAAGAAAAGTAAGTTGAATAGTGAAAAGATTTGGAAAATATGGAAGAAAAGTCAGTTGAATAGTGAAAAGATATGGAAATTATCAAGTAGGGATCAAATTTACCATTTCATTCATTAGGTTATTTAGTATCCCCACAGTGAGAACGTGATAGACTACTTATAGTACATATCCGAAAACACCGTAGGTGAAAACCATTATTGAAATATATTATATTATATGAAAATGGCGGGGAAAGGGGCAGACAACCAGTGAAAGGGCTAGTTCCGGTAGCCATGCTACTCATAGGACGCAGACGTCCTAGAGAACACCCCAAAGGGTACTTCCGGTGAAAAAGGCCCCACTAGGGCAGATATTGCGCAACTTTCGGTTGCGCATGCGCACACGCAAGATAACCCCGAAAGGGGTCACGGGAACTTCACTCCCGGTGAAAAAGTCCCCACTATGGCGGATATTGCGCAACTTCCAGATGCGCATACGCAAGGGGAACTCTGAAGGGGTCACTTGACCTTTGACCACTTCCGGTAGCCATGGAAACTGCATCTAAATAACAGATATTATAGATTTAAGAATGCACACGACATCTTTCATATCCAAAACCTCAATTTTTTTGCCAATATTGGGCCATACCCGTTACCATAGCAACCATACATAACTATAAGCAATATTACAATTAATCACATAAAAACAGCACAATCATTCAGGTTGAAGGTAGTACTCAGTTTTGACTTAATTTATAAATTACTGTCAATTTGAATATCTTTCGACACTTTGTACTACATACTTAGAAAAGGGACACAACCCAAAATACATGAAACTTACAATTTTTCACTAAACCTTTTCGGCCTTTTGCCTTACATATTTCATGAAGGCTATGGTATGTGGGGCCGTAGCTATAATCCGATAGTCCGACGTTCCGATAGTCCGACAAATGCTTTAAACTGATGAAAGTTTTGAAAAATAATTTGGCCAAAGATGATATATTCGTAATTTCAGGATATGGGCCATTCATTTTAATACGCCCGTCAAAATACGGGCTTATTATGGCATACCGCTGTTCGTCCGTCCATCCACGCCTCGTACGATAACATCTCTCACTTGTTCACCCTTTTACTGATAGGTCACGTCGTGACACACATTGTATTGATAAAAGGGGGAGCAAGTGAGAGGTGTGATTTTAGTCAGTTTGGAAAACGCTAGTTTTCTTATGGTATTTACAATTAATTGGTTTAAAAAATGCAGCATATTAATTACTGCTCTCACGCTGAGCAACTGACCTTCAATTGTCACAAAGGGGGGAGGGGAGGGGGGGCGTATCATGGCACAGTTGTTTATTTTGTCATATTCCGATGCTGTTTCTTTCCGTGATATAAGGGGTCACTTAGGGACAATTCCTTCAATCGTAACTTTTTATATATGCGCTTGTCGTAGAAGGCGACTATAGCAGGGTCACCCGTCGGAATCCCGGGGAATAAAAATAGGATCAACTTGTCGTCGGAAGAGGCAGAAAAACATGTTCTCGTGTTAAGTCGTTGCCCATGTTGACCCATCCCAGAGTCCACACTTTCTTTTTTTTTTTTTTACAAACTTTTCTCATCCTGAATATGACTGAAATATTGCTTGCTGGACCTTAAGCAATCAATCAATCAATCAATCAATTTGCACACATTATTGTATCCAGCTCTATTGATGTGTCGACATTGCTTTTTAACATAAATATTCCATGATAAAGGGCGGGGGACACTGGTACGCTCTTCTTTTTGTCTTTTCCTTTTTTTTGTATTCATTTATTTTATCTTTCTTTTCAATAGTGACTTTTATTGGCTGGACTCGGCTACACGCTACTTGAATAAAGCCTGAAGTAGTCGCTACTAAAAATATACGGGATACTTATACTACCGGTTCATCACGACTGGATCCAGGTTTTTATGGAGTCCGTGTTGTTCATATATGTGTTTTTTTGAGTTCTTGTGTGTCCCTGCCAATTGTTTGTCCGTCTATGATATCGTGTTTCCGATGTTCTGGACCTTTCTTTGGTGAGTAAACGGTTCGGTTTCTGGCCCCATATTACACATGTTATAGTGTTAACTTTCAAAGAAATAAAGCATTTGTCGGACTGTCGGACTATCGGACCGTCGGACTATCGGACTGTCGGACTATCGGACTGTCGGATTATAGGTCGGACCCCATGGTATGTAACAAGCCTCCTGATATGAGCATAACAGAAGCCTTCATGAATACGGCGTGATTATATACCAAAATGCTAAAATAGAAGGAAAATGGCCTTTTTTCTGGTTTTTCAATTTTCGTAAACAAATACTGGTATTTATGAATGAAAACTATGACCCAGCATTTTTTTCTTGTGACCATTGTATAAGAAAAAATGCTTTAAAAATGTTATTTTAGTCCAAATACATGTATTAAGAGATAATATATAGTAATTGATTTATTTTTGCAAAAACATGTGGCATACCTGCATTATAGACCCATAATATAACTTAAAATTTTTGCGATCGTATAAAAATCTGAGTCATTTTTTTTTTTTATTTTTTTTTTTTTTTTTAACATATTTTATTGTTCAATAAGAAACAATTGGATAGGACACAAGTTTCACAACTTAGAAACGTCTTCTCCAAGTCATTGTACGACGTTGTCAAACGTTCAAATTAATATATTAATTGCACAATTTCTTTTTCTGTATAAGCTTTCACGACACAGCGATCCGGAAGTCTGGGTAATGTTTATTTTTAAATATACCTTTAAATACGTGAATACATCATCGGTGTTTTCTTGATCTATTTATAAATTAACTATTTTATTTTTAGCTATTAGATAATCAATTTATTGAAAATACCCATTAATGTATCAAAGACCTTCGTTGACTGGCTTATTATTCATTCTTGAAATAATACTAAGCACGGTTCTACTACCTAAAAAACACATTCCAGACAAAAATGACAACAACACGGTTAAATAAGGTAAGTTAATTTAAAACTTTTCAGAAATCCTCTTCATAAATCTGTTTTCTATATTTATAAATAATACAAATTTAGTGGTGTGACAATGTTAAATTTTTAAGATACGTGTACTTCGAAAACAAGACCCAGGATCATGATTATAATAATTAAATTATGTTTTATAATCATCTTTATGGACTATTGAAGGGAATCGTGTTTATTATTACTTTCACTAGGCCTATGTCTCTGTTGGTGGACTATCAGTCCTAGAGTGTATCATCCGCCCAATAACCAGTGGCCGTAGCTATAATCCGATAGTCCGACGGTCAGTTAGTCTGATTGTCCAACGAACCGTTAGTGCGACAATTCGTTAATCCGACAAATCTCTTAACAAGCTTTGATAGTTGTCGAATTCTAGAACCTCTGGCCGTAAATGTCTGATTAGTTACCCCTCCTCCTCCCACACCTCTCCAAACGATTAGCAAAACTCTTATGAGCGATCGCGAGAGACCAGGGAATGTTCGTCAATTCAGCTAACTTTCGATCAGCAAGAAATAAGAGAGAGAGAAAATACAGGAAAAGTAACAGAAGAAGAGAAAGTATGATAAAAGAATATGAAGAATGAAATGTTTAAATAAATGTTGTGTCTAGTTATGTATAATTTAGAGTCCCAAACAATTTGGTTTGAGCATAGAGCACAACGGAAACTACAACCTAGATCCCGTGTCCTGACCAATATAGTTCAGTTTAATAAATAAAGCACCGAGAGCTACCAAAAGTTCGATGCATGATATAGAACTGAACATAAAATTATATTTCAGTAGTATGAAAGATATATATTCATATTTGAATTTCAAAAATATTTAATGTAGAATTTAGTAGCAATGCATTTTATTTACATATACAATATATCTACAAACACAGCCGAATTTGTCCATTGTTATCTCCACTGATTCTATGCTATATATCATTACAAGATACATTTACACATGGGTCAGTGGATACAGGGAATCAAGCATTCACGACCAGAGGCTCTAAATTTAGACCACTATGAAAGGTTTGTTAACAGATTTGTCGAATTATCAGGCTGTCGGAATTATGTACCGTCGGACTATCGGGTGTCGGATCTAGTAATCAGTACTGCTTTGGCACTGATATGGTTTATCAAATATATTTATGTATGAAATTTACAGCTCCTACAATGTAAATGCTTTGTCAATAACCTCCTCACGCATGAGTAACTTTAGCTGAATGTAGCTATTCTGTTTAGGACCTTCTGTTTTCTTGTTCCCAAGCACCTTTTAAATTATTTAACTTTCCAGTTTTTTTTACTATGAGGGTACCTGATGAAGGTTATTCCAGAAGTACTTTCTGTGCACTGCAACTTGTAGTCTGTGAGATTTTTCTGACAGCTCTTTTATTACATATCCATACACGCCGACTGCTGGATTGTGAACTCGTACAATGTATGTCTCGTCTATTTCAGGAACTTGCAGATATATCCAGAAATCCACCTCCAGGATGTTCAGCCGGTCCACTGAATGATGATAGTAAGTATCCTTTAGACCGTTTTAATTTTGGTAATATTTTCTCTTCGTGTGTTCTATCACCGGATCAAACCAAACACTATATAACTGGTGTGTGCTGTTTCTCCACTAATAACAAATATGTAACCAGGTCTTACGGTTATACAAGTGATATAAACTCCAAAATCATCCAACCAGAACACGTTATACGTTGTATACTGTGTGTTCTAAATGGTTGGTTTTCGAGTACGAGTACAAAACTCCTACTCAACAGTTTTATGACTGTAAGGTTGAGTATTACGACATGTCTACATATTGACTGTTTTATGACTGTAAGGTTGAGTATTACGACATGTCTACATATTGACTGTTTTATGACTGTAAGGTTGAGTAATACGACATGTCTACATATTGACTGTTTTATGACTGTAAGGTTGAGTATTACGACATGTCTACATATTGACTGTTTTATGACTGTAAGGTTGAGTATTACGACATGTCTACATATTGACTGTTTTATGACTGTAAGGTTGAGTATTACGACATGTCTACATATTGACTGTTTTATGACTGTAAGGTTGAGTATTACGACATGTCTACATATTGACTGTTTTATGACTGTAAGGTTGAGTATTACGACATGTCTACATATTGACTGTTTTATGACCATAACGTTGAGTATTACGACATGTCTACATATTGACTGTTTTATGACCGTAAGGTTGAGTATTACGACATGTCTACATATTGACTGTTTTATGACTGTAAGGTTGAGTATTACGACATGTCTACATATTGACTGTTTTATGACCGTAAGGTTGAGTATTACGACATGTCTACATATTGACTGTTTTATGACCGTAAGGTTGAGTATTATGACATGTCTACATATTGACTGTTTTATGACCGTAAGGTTGAGTATTATGACATGTCTACATATTGACTGTTTTATGACTGTAAGGTTGAGTATTACGACATATATACATATTGACTGTTTTATGACGGTAAGGTTGAATATTACGACATGTCTACATATTGACTGTTTTATGACCGTAAGGTTGAGTATTACGACATGTCTACATATTGACTGTTTTATGACTAAGGTTGAGTATTACGACATGTCTACATATTGACAGTTTTATGACTGTAAGGTTGAGTATTACGACATGTCTACATATTGACTATTTTATGACCGTAAGGTTGAGTATTACGACATGTCTACATATTGACTGTTTTATGACTAAGGTTGAGTATTACGACATGTCTACATATTGACTGTTTTATGACTGTAAGGTTGAGTATTGCGACATGTCTACATATTGACTGTTTTATGACTAAGGTTGAGTATTACGACATGTCTACATATTGACTGTTTTATGACTAAGGTTGAGTATTACGACATGTCTACATATTGACTGTTTTATGACTAAGGTTGAGTATTACGACATGTCTACATATTGACAGTTTTATGACTGTAAGTTGAGTATTACGACATGTCTACATATTGACTATTTTATGACCGTAAGGTTGAGTATTACGACATGTCTACATATTGACTGTTTTATGACTAAGGTTGAGTATTACGACATGTCTACATATTGACTGTTTTATGACTGTAAGGTTGAGTATTGCGACATGTCTACATATTGACTGTTTTATGACTAAGGTTGAGTATTACGACATGTCTACATATTGACTGTTTTATGACTAAGGTTGAGTATTACGACATGTCTACATATTGACTGTTTTATGACCATAAGGTTGAGTATTACGACATGTCTACATATTGACTGTTTTATGACCGTAAGGTTGAGTATTACGACATATCTACATATTGACTGTTTTATGACCGTAAGGTTGAGTATTACGACATGTCTACATATTGACTGTTTTATGACTGTAAGGTTGAGTATTATGACATGTCTACATATTGACTGTTTTATGACTGTAAGGTTGAGTATTACGACATGTATACACATTGACTGTTTTATGACGGTAAGGTTGAATATTACGACATGTCTATATATTGACTGTTTTATGACCGTAAGGTTGAGTATTACGACATGTCTACATATTGACTGTTTTATGACTAAGGTTGAGTATTACGACATGTCTACATATTGACTGTTTTATGACTGTAAGGTTGAGTATTATGACATGTCTACATATTGACTGTTTTATGACTGTAAGGTTGAGTATTACGACATGTATACACATTGACTGTTTTATGACGGTAAGGTTGAATATTACGACATGTCTATATATTGACTGTTTTATGACCGTAAGGTTGAGTATTACGACATGTCTACATATTGACTGTTTTATGACTAAGGTTGAGTATTACGACATGTCTACATATTGACAGTTTTATGACTGTAAGGTTGAGTATTACGACATGTCTACATATTGACTGTTTTATGACCGTAAGGTTGAGTATTACGACATGTCTACATATTGACTGTTTTATGACTGTAAGGTTGAGTATTACGACATGTTTACATATTGACTGTTTTATGACTGTAAGGTTGAGTATTACGACATGTCTACATATTGACTGTTTTATGACTAAGGTTGAGTATTATGACATGTCTGCATATTGACTGTTTTATGACTGTAAGGTTGAGTATTACGACATGTCTACATATTGACTGTTTTATGACTGTAAGGTTGAGTATTACGACATGTCTACATATTGACTGTTTTATGACTGTAAGGTTGAGTATTACGACATGTCTACATATTGACTGTTTTATGACCGTAAGGTTGAGTATTATGACATGTCTACATATTGACTGTTTTATGACCGTAAGGTTGAGTATTATGACATGTCTACATATTGACTGTTTTATGACCATAAGGTTGAGTATTACGACATGTCTACATATCGACTGTTGTTTAAGTCAACCAACACTGTTACATCGTCGCCTTGAAATGATACCCTGTTTTTGTTTCGAGTTTTTGATCTTCATATCTTGTGTATTAGTTTCTTTGTTGTCTTGGCCTTTTCATCCCTGTTTGTATAAATATAATTTTATTTGTTTTGTATAAATATAATTTTATTCGTTTGACCGGAGGGAATTAGAATTAAATTATTTTCTCTTGGGCGTTTTCATTGATACATTGTATAGTCTTTATACCATTCATTGATACTTTGTCTACAGTGTGTATACCATTCATTGATCCGTTGTATAGTCTGTATACCATTCATTGATACATTGTCTACAGTGTGTATACCATTCATTGATACATTGTCTACAGTCTTTATACCATTCATTGATAAATTGTCTACAGTCTGTATACCATTCATTGATACATTGTCTACAGTCTGTATACCATTCATTGATACATTGTCTAGTCTTTATACCATTCATTGATACATTGTCTACAGTGTGTATACCATTCATTGATACATTGTCTACAGTCTTTATACCATTCATTGATAAATTGTCTACAGTCTGTATACCATTCATTGATACATTGTCTACAGTCTGTATACCATTCATTGATACATTGTCTAGTCTTTATACCATTCATTGATACATTGTCTACAGTGTGTATACCATTCATTGATACATTGTCTACAGTCTTTATACCATTCATTGATAAATTGTCTACAGTCTGTATACCATTCATTGATACATTGTCTACAGTCTGTATACCATTCATTGATACATTGTCTAGTCTTTATACCATTCATTGATACATTGTCTACAGTCTGTATACCATTCATTGATACATTGTATACAGTCTATATACCATTCATTGATACATTGTCTAATCTGTATACCATTCATTGATACATTGTCTACAGTCTGTATATCATATTTCAACTTTATAATTGTTGAATTTCATAATATGAAATTTTTTAATTCATTTATTTTATTATTGCAGTGTACACTTGGGAAGGAACGATAACAGGCCCGGTAAGTATTGTCAAGTTCAGTGGTCTAAGTACTTGACCAGTTAACCTGAATATCATGATAGTCCTCGTCTCTAAATAGGTGTTCAGTCCTTTGATTTTTAGTTCCATTGACCAAGTAACCGATGTTCATAATATATGTAGTGTAATACAGTGATAAATGTATTTTTCACACCGGTATAATAGAACAGTCTTTATCATCTTATTGAAAAAGTCTGCCTTTTTTATAGTTCATACATAGCTTTAATAGTTTTTCCAACAATCTTTTTCTTGGTTTTCAAAAAGCTGCCAGTACTGGAAAAAATATTCTAAGCTGAATATAATCTTTCACGATTTCTGAGTTAGAACCTTTATATGAACATTTAAAATGATGCACGGGCGCTCTTGTAAAAACTGAAATATTATTTTTGTTAGCTTCCGTGTGTCACAATATTCACTATAATTATTTAATATTTATAGTAATATAAACAATCTAAGATAAATACCAAAATTCGTCTTCAATATCTCTAGCAATAGAATCCAAACCTTTAGAATTTCTATCATGTAAAAATCGTTCTAGATCATTCAAATAGAGTGAAAATAGAAAAGTAAATAAATGTTCTCATTTTCGAACTCCAACGTTACAAACAAAATATTCAGCTTTGATACAACTTCATACCAGAAGCATGGGGGGACCAGAAAGCGAGAAGCTTTGAGTGTTCGGGAAAGTGGGGCAGCTTTAGAAGTGGACCGAACAGTTGGGGGGGGGGGGGGGGGGCTTTGGAAATGAACCAAAACGTGTAGGAAACTTTGGAAGTGGACAGGAAAATGGGGACATCTTCTGGATAGGACCAGAAAGTAGGGGGCAAGTTTTAAAATAGACAGGCAAGGAAAAAACACAGGTCGTTTGGCTTCCCAAGCATACCGTTATATCTATTGCTATTAAAACTGTTTTGCTTCCATGCTTAAAAATTCATTTTTTTCTGAATTTTTGCCAAAAAACGTGGCTCTTAATTCCACTGTACATATTAAAAAATAGATTATATATGTTTACCATTGATATGGTTAATTAGAAGTTTGTTCCACAGCTCACCTCTCCAAACAGCATCAACAGCAACAGCAAAATCTATAAAAACCCAAAATAATTTCCTTTTCCTACACTTCATAATATTTACTAACATATGTATGATGTAAAATGAATAAATTATCTGGTGTGGAATAACCTTTTCCCGTTGATCACAAATCAGGGAGGTTTACTATTATTATGTAATGGAGAATACACTTCAACTGTAGATTCTTAAAAATATTCAACGAGACCCGTAAGGGTCGAGTTGATTATTTTTAAGAATCTACAAGTTGGAGTGTATTCTCTTACATAATACATTTCCATTTGCAACAGTTTCATTTTATATTTTTACCTTTTTAATGTTCAGAAAGCTAAATAAGCCACAATTAACAAAAATTAAACAACAAAATTTCGATTCTCGTTTATATTTAGATATTTCAAGGTCTTTCAAGGGTCCCAACTGTTCACCTGTGGTCTGTCTGATTTGTTAAGTTGCGGCCGGTTGGTTGTTTTTGTATTGTGATAATACTCGTCAGTTCTGAACATAAATTACACCAGATCTGAAATACTTGTATTGTGTCATGTATATATTGATCAATTGCTTTTTTTAAGCAAATTGTTGATATTTCTTTTAACAAAGCTTACTATCAAGAGTTATATATATACTAATTATAGAATATAGTAATGTGGTCACCTTAGCCGAGTGGTAAGATGGAAGTTTTGAAAGTCAAAGTAGACTTTAAAAAGTCCAGCAGTGATTCGCTACCCGAAAGTCACAAATTATGTATATCACGTTTTTAAGCCTAAAACAATAAAATGTTAAAGTTCATATATCCAAGAACAAAAGAATAAACTGTAGATTCTTAAAAATAATCCACTGTTCGAACAATAGTGTGACGTCAGAGAAATGTGTTTACTAATCACCGTGGCTTGTTGGTTAGACAGAAGTTTTGAAACTTAACTTTGTCACTTGGAAAGTCCAGTAGGGGTTCGATACCTGCTCGTGTCAAATTATTAATAACATGTTTTAAGGCTAAAGTAATAATAGGTTAAAGTTCAAACAGACAAGAACAAAAGAAAAACTGTGGATTCTTAAAAATAATGGTGATACGTCATGTATTACCGGTATAAACATATCTAACATTGATCTTGTTTTAAACTTAATCACGATTGTTTATAGTATATACATGTAGTGATGTTTTATTTACAGAAAAATATAGCTAATTGGCCTACCCCGATAATTTCTTTGACATAAAAACCATTTATTTTGTCTATTTCTTAAGAATTAACAGGAACGCATGGAAAAATATCAAAAATATAATGAACGTATTCTCGTTTCAGGATAAAAGTCCTTATGCAGGCGGGATATTTTTCTTACAAATACATATCCCCACTGATTACCCTTTCAAACCACCGAAGGTAAGCATCTTTGTACCATTCGACATTTCTTCAAATTAGTTAAATATTTTACAAGACCAAAGTCAGTCTTGTATAATGAAAAGAAGTGACCTGAGGATGAGTTATAGATATCGCTATGTCCACTCTGTATAAGCATTATGTACATATTTATTGCCCATTCCAATATTTCAGTCAAATTTAACATTACATTTTATTACCATTTTCGATATTTCAGACAAATTAACATTTCAATTTATTGCTTATCCCGATATTTCATGGCTTTAACATTACAAAATTACCCTTTTATTTATTTCAGTCAAATTAACATTACATTTTATTACCTATTCCGATATAACATTACAATGTATTACCTTTTTCTATATTTCAGTCAAATTAATATTATTTTATTACCTATTCCGATTTAACATTACAATGTATTACCCTTTTATATATTTCAGTCAAATTAACGTTAGTTTATTATTACCTATTCCGATTTAACATTACAATTTATTACCTTTTTCTATATTTCAGTCAAATTAACATTAGGTTATCACCAATTCCGATTTAACATTACAATGTATTACCCTTTTCTATATTTCAGTCAAATTAACATTAGCTTATTATTACCTATTCCGATTTAACATTACAATTTATTACCTTTTTCTATATTTCAGTCAAATTAACATTAGGTTATCACCAATTCCGATTTAACATTACAATTTATTACACTTTTCTATATTTCAGTCAAATTAACATTAGTTTATTATTACCTATTCCGATTTAACATTACAATTTATTACCTTTTTCTATATTTCAGTCAAATTAACATTAGGTTATCACCAATTCCGATTTAACATTACAATGTATTACCCTTTTCTATATTTCAGTCAAATTAACATTAGCTTATTATTACCTATTCCGATTTAACGTTACAATTTATTACCCTTTTCTATATTTCAGTCAAATTAATATTAGTTTATTACTTATTCCGATTTAACATTACAATTTATTACCCTTTTCTATATTTCAGTCAAATTAACATTAGTTTATTATTACCTATTCCGATTTAACATTACAATTTATTACCTTTTTCTATATTTCAGTCAAATTAACATTAGGTTATCACCAATTCCGATTTAACATTACAATTTATTACACTTTTCTATATTTTCAGTCAAATTAACATTAGTTTATTACCTATTCTGATTTAATGTTACAATTTATTACCCTTTTCTATATTTCAATCCAATTAACATTACAGTTTATTACCTATTCCGATTTAACATTACAATTTATTACCTTTTTTCTATATTTCAGTCAAATTAACATTAGGTTATCACCAATTCCGGTTTAACATTACAATTTATTACCATTCTCTATATTTCAGTCAAATTAACATTAGTTTATTACCTATTCCGGTTTAACATTATACAATTAATGACTTTCCATGAGGTGAATACAAGGCTTGATCAACCCATGGAACATGATATTCACAGAGGCCGCCTCGGCCGAGTTGAATATTATGTTCCATGGGTTGATCAATCCTTGTATTCACCGAAATTGAAAGTCATTAACTGTTTTATTATATGACATTAAATCAAATTTAAGTCAGTATTCTATTGAATCCATCATCATTTACTGTTGCAAAGTGCCGACTTTGTTCCCCAGACACCTGTTTGCCCAACGTCTGCCATTATTAATTTAATTGTGTACCGAAAGTAATTAGTAAGAGCGCATCTGATTAGTCGATGACAAAACTTAACCCGATGATGATTGGCTACTACTTCTAAGATAATTGGAAAACACCATTTCTATTTTAAGGTGTCTGGAGAAGCTTTGGAATATTATGTTCACCTCTCGTGACTTTTTGCGCGGTGATTATAACGTTTTATCAAAGGACGTTACCAGGGACGTCAGCCAATCAGAAAAGACATTATATGAAGTCATATAATAATACAATTTATTACCCTTTTCTATATTTCAGTCAAATTAACATTAGTTTATTACCTATTCCGATTTAACATTACAATTTATTACCTTTTTCTATATTTCAGTCAAATTAACATTAGTTTATTACCTATTCTGATTTAACATTACAACTTATTACCATGCTCGATAATTTTGTCAAATTAACGGTTCAGTTGATTGCCTATCCCGCTATTTCATGTCAAATTTAACATTTTTATTCGGCAGGTTAAATTCAATACGAAGATTTACCATCCAAATATCAATGGAAACACAGGAGAAATATGTCTAGATATATTACGTTCACAGTGGACACCTGCATTAACTATTGCTAATTGTAAGTCTTCTTAGTGCATTTGTCATCCATTTTAAAATAATAATTGTAAAGCAAAACGTGAATGGGCTACAATTAGAAAAACAAATCTAACACAAACATGAAAGACTCATCCGAAATGTATTCGTTTTTATATATGACCGCAAAAATGTTGATCTGTCGTCGTCCGTCTGTTGACACCTGACTAACCATAAATACATTTTACAATTCACAATACCAATAATCATTCACATTTTTTAAAAATATTACATTGTGTAAACAAAATTAAGGTCATCGAGTTTGGTAAATTAAAAAAAAATTTTTTTTTTGCTTTAAAGTTAATATTTACCTTAAAAAAACTTGTGTATAAAACATGTATTTTTGTGGTTTTTGTGTGCAGCTTGTCTCCCAGCATCATTAATTATGCATGTCCAAATTTCTGAATGCGCAATGGCACTGATGTTTACACTTCAGCATGAGTTTGAACTCTCAACGCTTCCTTCAATTCCATCCAACGGTCATGTTGGTGGCCTATTTTTTTTATTATAATTGGCCAAAACTTCTTTCCTGTTTCTTTTTCCAACAGAATCAGTTAAAATTCTCGTACGACCGCATGCAGGTTCTCAATCAGTGGTACAGACAGGAATTTATGTTCGAGATGTGTTCATGAAAATAAAACAGAGCATGGATAGAATTTTTGCTTTTAAACTCGAAAATTAGTGTTAATTTATGTTTTTAATGTACTTCTTGTAAAAAATATCTGAACAAGAAAAAAACCCAAGATCAACGACATTATACCTTTAACATTGTATTAACTTCAGTGACAAATGAATTTTGCAACTAGAGTGTATCATACTACAATGTATCTATATATATATACGTCTGAAAATTAAACCAAACAGTGTTAGAATTAGATTTTAGAGCTGTCAAATTTTTGTTCTTCCCTCGACGGGATTTGAACCCACACTATTGATACACTGCAGCACCATTCGCTTAGCATTACGTCCAGCGCCCTAGACCACTCGACCACATCTACTCTAATTCTTTTTTTTTCAGTATTACTTTGTATAACATCTTTACTGACGAGTCCAAATCCAGATGATCCACTTGTACCAGATGCTGCTAAACTATATAAAACAGACCAGCGAAAATACAATAAAATAGCCTCAAATTGGACACACAAATATGCAACATAATATACATGTACAATGGGTACCTAAATGATTCAGATCTTGACAGGTCATAGTGTATTTGATAATAGATTGTGATATTTTAATATTCCTATGGTCTCTGTTAACCTTTAACATGTTGTACATGTCTTGAACAAACAGTTATAATAATTGACAATTCTCAACCAACACATATACAGTAAATATGTTTTTATCTAACATTATTTAAGTTTTCCTTTGAAATTTCAGAAAGTTGCCAGTTCGATAAAATATATTGTATCACTACATTGTGGTGATAAAAGAATGGCACGGCGTTTCACTATGTATGTAATGGATATTTATCCTTTGAGAAGCATCAGTACAATATGTCACAATATGATCATTTATAGTCTGAACATTGTTACACAATATGATCATTGATAGTCTGAACATGGTGTCACAATATGATCATGATAGTCTGAACATTGTGTCACAACATAATGATTGATAGTCTGAACATGGTGTCACAATATGATCATTGATAGTCTGAACATGGTGTCACAATATGATCATTGATAGTCTGAACATGGTGTCACAATATGGTCATTGATAGTCTGAACATTGTGTCACAACATAATCATCGATAGTCTAAACATGGTGTCACAATATGAACATTGAGTCTGAGCATGGTGTCACAATATGACCATTGATAGTCTGAACATAGTATCACACTATGATCATTGAGTCTGAACATGGTGTCACAATATGATCATTGATAGTCTGAACATGGTGTCACAATATGAGCATAGATAGTTTGAACATTGTGTCACAACATAATCATTCATAGTCTGAACATTGTGTCACAATATGATCATTGATACTCTGAATATTATGCCACAACATAATCATCAAGTCTGAACATGGTGTCACAATATGATCATTGATAGTCTGAACATGGTGTCACAATATGATCATTGATAGTCTGAACATTGTGTCACAATATAATCATTGATAGTCTGAACATGGTGTCGCAACATGATCATTGAGTTTGAACACGGTGTCACAATATGATCATTGATAGTCTGAACATGGTGTCACAATATGATCATTGATAGTCTGAACATTGTGTCACAACATAATCATTGATAGTCTGAACACGGTGTCACAATATGAGCATTGATAGTCTGAACATCGTGTCACATGATCATTGATAGTCTGAACATTGTGTCACAACATAATCATTGCTAGTCTGAACATGGTGTCACAATATGATCATTGATAGTCTGAACATGGTGTCACAATATGATCATTGATAGTCTGATCATGGTGTCACAATATGATCATTGATAGTCTGAACATGGTATCACAATATGATCATTGATAGTCTGAACATGGTGTCACAATATGATCATTGATAGTTTGAACATTGTGTCAAAATATAAGCATTGATAGTCTGAACATGAAGTCACAATATGATCTATGATAGTCTGAACATTGTGTCACAATATGATCATTGAGTCTGAACATTATGTCACAACATAATCATCGATAGTCTGAACATGGTGTCACAATATGATCATCGATAGTCTGAACATGGTGTCACAATATGATCATTGATAGTCTGAACATGGTGTCACAATATGATCATTGATGTCTGAACATTGTGTCACAACATAATCATCGATAGTCTGAACATGGTGTCACAATATGATCATTAGGTCTGAACATGGTGTCACAATATGATCATTGATAGTCTGAACATTGTGTCACAACATAATCATTGATAGTCTGAACACGGTGTCACAATATGAGCATTGATAGTCTGAACATCGTGTCACAACATGATCATTGATAGTCTGAACATTGTGTCACAACATAATCATTGATAGTCTGAACATGGTGTCACAATATAATCATTGATAGTCTGAACATGGTGTCACAATATGATCATTGATAGTCTGAACATGGTGTCACAATATGATCATTGATAGTCTGAACATGGTATCACACTATGATCATTGATAGTCTGAACATGGTGTCACAATATGATCATTGATAGTTTGAACATTGTGTCAAAATATAATCATTGATAGTCTGAACATTGTGTCACAATATGATCATTGAGTCTGAACATTATGTCACAACATAATCATCGATAGTCTGAACATGGTGTCACAATATGATCATTGAAAGTCTGAACATGGTGTCACAATATGATCATTGATAATCTGAACATGGTGTCACAATATGATCATTGATAGTCTGAACATTGTGTTACAACATAACCATTGAGTCTGAACATCGTATCACAACATGATCATTGATAGTCTGAATATTGCATCACAACAGAATCATTGATAGTCTGAATATTGTGTCACAACATAATCATTGATAGTCTGAACATCATGTCACAACATGATCATTGATAGTCTGAATATTATGTCACAAGATCATCATTGATATTCTGAACATGGTGTCACAATATGATCATTGATAGTCTGAACATTGTGTCACAATATGATCATTGAACATGGTGTCACAATATGATCATTGACTTTGAACATTGTGTCAAAACATAATCATTGATAGTCTGAACATGGTGTCACAACAAGACCATTGAGTCTGAACATTGTGTCACAATATGATCATTGATAGTCTGAACATTATGTCACAACATAATCATCGATAGTCTGCACATGGTGTCACAATATGATCATTGATAGTCTGATCCTGGTGTCACAATATGATCATTAAGTCTGAACATGGTATCACAATAT
Organism: Bathymodiolus brooksi; assembly: GCA_963680875.1. Lineage (NCBI taxonomy): Eukaryota > Metazoa > Mollusca > Bivalvia > Mytilida > Modiolidae > Bathymodiolus > Bathymodiolus brooksi. Next base: position 41,163,222 of record OY804577.1, read on the forward strand.
GATCATTGAGTCTTAACATGGTGTCACAATATGATCATTGATGTCTGAACATTGTGTCACAACATAATCATCGATAGTCTGAACATGGTGTCACAATATGATCATTAGGTCTGAACATGGTGTCACAATATGATCAATAGGTCTGAACATGGTGTCACAATATGATCATTGATAGTCTGAACATTGTTTCACAACATAATCATTGATAGTCTGAACACGGTGTCACAATATGAGCATTGATAGTCTGAACATCGTGTCACATGATCATTGATAGTCTGAACATTGTGTCACAACATAATCATTGCTAGTCTGAACTTGGTGTCACAATATGATCATTGATAGTCTGAACATGGTGTCACAATATGATCATTGATAGTCTGAACATGGTATCACAATATGATCATTGATAGTCTGAACATGGTGTCACAATATGATCATTGATAGTTTGAACATTATGTCAAAATATAAGCATTGATATTCTGAACATGAAGTCACAATATGATCTATGATAGTCTGAACATTGTGTCACACTATCATCATTGAGTCTGAACATTATGTCACAACATAATCATCGATAGTCTGAACATGGTTTCACAATATGATCATCGATAGTCTGAACATGGTGTCACAATATGATCATTGATAGTCTGAACATGGTGTCACAATATGATCATTGATGTCTGAACATTGTGTCACAACATAATCATCGATAGTCTGAACATGGTGTCACAATATGATCATTAGGTATGAACATGGTGTCACAATATGATCATTAGGTCTGAACATGGTGTCACAATATGATCATTAGGTCTGAACATGGTGTCACAATATGATCATTGATAGTCTGAACATTGTGTCACAACATAATCATTGATAGTCTGAACACGGTGTCACAATATGAGCATTGATAGTCTGAACATCGTGTCACAACATGATCATTGATAGTCTGAACATGGTGTCACAACATAATCATTGATAGTCTGAACATGGTGTCACAATATGATCATTGATAGTCTGAACATGGTGTCACAATATGATCATTGATAGTCTGAACATGGTGTCACAATATGATCATTGATAGTCTGAACATGGTATCACACTATGATCATTGATAGTCTGAATATGGTGTCACAATATGATCATTGATAGTTTGAACATTGTGTCAAAATATAATGATTGATAGTCTGAACATTGTGTCACAATATGATCATTGAGTCTGAACATTATGTCACAACATAATCATCGATAGTCTGAACATGGTGTCACAATATGATCATTGAAAGTCTGAACATGGTGTCACAATATGATCATTGATAGTCTGAACATGGTGTCACAATATGATCATTGATAGTCTGAACATTGTGTTACAACATAATCATTGAGTCTGAACATCGTATCACAACATGATCATTGATAGTCTGAACATGGTGTCACAATATGATCATTGATAGTCTGAACATGGTGTCACAATATGATCATTGAGTCTGAACATGGTGTCACAATATGATCATTGATAGTCTGAACATGGTGTCACAATATGATCATTGATAGTCTGAACATGGTGTCACAATATGATCATTGACTTTGAACATTTTGTCAAAACATAATCATTGATAGTCTGAACATGGTGTCACAACAAGACCATTGAGTCTGAACATTGTGTCACAATATGATCATTGATAGTCTGAACATTATGTCACAACATAATCATCGATAGTCTGCACATGGTGTCACAATATGATCATTGATAGTCTGAACCTGGTGTCACAATATGATCATTGAGTCTGAACATGGTATCACAATATGATCATTGGGTCTTAACATGGTGTCACAATATGATCATTGATGTCTGAACATTGTGTCACAACATAATCATCGATAGTCTGAACATGGTGTCACAATTTGATCATTAGGTCTGAACATGGTGTCACAATATGATCATTAGGTCTGAACATGGTGTCACAATATGATCATTGATAGTCTGAACATTGTGTCACAACATAATCATTGATAGTCTGAACACGGTGTCACAATATGAGCATTGATAGTCTGAACATCGTGTCACATGATCATTGATAGTCTGAACATTGTGTCACAACATAATCATTGCTAGTCTGAACATGGTGGCACAATATGGTCATTGATAGTCTGATCATGGTGTCACAATATGATCATTGATAGTATGAACATGGTGTCACAATATGGTCATTGATAGTCTGATCATGGTGTCACAATATGATCATTGATAGTCTGAACATGGTGTCACAATATGATCATTGATAGTCTGAACATGGTGTCACAATATGATCATTGATAGTTTGAACATTGTGTCAAAATATAAGCATTGATAGTCTGAACATGAAGTCACAATATGATCTATGATAGTCTGAACATTGTGTCACAACATAATCATCGATAGTCTGAACATGGTGTCACAATATGATCATTGATAGTCTGAACATGTTGTCACAATATGATCATTGATGTCTGAACATTGTGTCACAACATAATCATCGATAGTCTGAACATGGTGTCACAATATGATCATTAGGTCTGAACATGGTGTCACAATATGATCATTGATAGTCTGAACATTGTGTCACAACATAATCATTGATAGTCTGAACACGGTGTCACAATATGATCATTGATAGTCTGAACATGGTGTCACAATATGATCATTGATAGTTTGAACATTGTGTCAAAATATAATCATTGATAGTCTGAACATTGTGTCACAATATGATCATTGAGTCTGAACATTATGTCACAACATAATCATCGATATTCTGAACATGGTGTCACAATATGATCATCGAGGTCTGAACATGGTGTCACAATATGATCATTGATAATCTGAACATGGTGTCACAATATGATCATTGATAGTCTGAACATTGTGTTACAACATAATCATTGAGTCTGAACATCGTATCACAACATGATCATTGATAGTCTGAATATTGCATCACAACAGAATCATTGATAGTCTGAATATTGTGTCACAACATAATCATTGATAGTCTGAACATCATGTCACAACATGATCATTGATAGTCTGAATATTATGTCACAAGATCATCGTTGATATTCTGAACATGGTGTCACAATATGATCATTGATAGTCTGAACATGGTGTCACAATTTGATCATTAGGTCTGAACATGGTGTCACAATATGATCATTAGGTCTGAACATGGTGTCACAATATGATCATTGATAGTCTGAACATTGTGTCACAACATAATCATTGATAGTCTGAACACGGTGTCACAATATGAGCATTGATAGTCTGAACATTGTGTCACAACATAATCATTGCTAGTCTGAACATGGTGGCACAATATGGTCATTGATAGTCTGATCATGGTGTCACAATATGATCATTGATAGTCTGAACATGGTGTCACAATATGGTCATTGATAGTCTGATCATGGTGTCACAATATGATCATTGATAGTCTGAACATGGTGTCACAATATGATCATTGATAGTCTGAACATGGTGTCACAATATGATCATTGATAGTTTGAACATTGTGTCAAAATATAAGCATTGATAGTCTGAACATGAAGTCACAATATGATCTATGATAGTCTGAACATTGTGTCACAACATAATCATCGATAGTCTGAACATGGTGTCACAATATGATCATTGATAGTCTGAACATGGTGTCACAATATGATCATTGATGTCTGAACATTGTGTCACAACATAATCATCGATAGTCTGAACATGGTGTCACAATATGATCATTAGGTCTGAACATGGTGTCACAATATGATCATTGATAGTCTGAACATTGTGTCACAACATAATCATTGATAGTCTGAACACGGTGTCACAATATGAGCATTGATAGTCTGAACATGGTATCACACTATGATCATTGATAGTCTGAACATGGTGTCACAATATGATCATTGATAGTTTGAACATTGTGTCAAAATATAATCATTGATAGTCTGAACATTGTGTCACAATATGATCATTGAGTCTGAACATTATGTCACAACATAATCATCGATATTCTGAACATGGTGTCACAATATGATCATCAAAGTCTGAACATGGTGTCACAATATGATCATTGATAATCTGAACATGGTGTCACAATATGATCATTGATAGTCTGAACATTGTGTTACAACATAATCATTGAGTCTGAACATCGTATCACAACATGATCATTGATAGTCTGAATATTGCATCACAACAGAATCATTGATAGTCTGAATATTGTGTCACAACATAATCATTGATAGTCTGAACATCATGTCACAACATGATCATTGATAGTCTGAATATTATGTCACAAGATCATCATTGATATTCTGAACATGGTGTCACAATATGATCATTGATAGTCTGAACATTGTGTCACAATATGATCATTGATAGTCTGAACATGGTGTCACAATATGATCACTGATAGTCTGAACATTGTGTCACAATATGATCATTGATAGTCTGAACATGGTGTCACAACAAGACCATTGTGTCTGAACATGGTATCACAATATGATCATTGAGTCTTAACATGGTGTCACAATATGATCATTGATGTCTGAACATTGTGTCACGACATAATCATCGATAGTCTGAACATGGTGTCACAATATGATCATTAGGTCTGAACATGGTGTCACAATATGATCATTAGGTCTGAACATGGTGTCACAATATGATCATTGATAGTCTGAACATTGTGTCACAACATAATCATTGATAGTCTGAACACGGTGTCACAATATGAGCATTGATAGTCTGAACATCGTGTCACATGATCATTGATAGTCTGAACATTGTGTCACAACATAATCATTGCTAGTCTGAACTTGGTGTCACAATATGATCATTGATAGTCTGAACATGGTGTCACAATATGATCATTGATAGTCTGAACATGGTATCACAATATGATCATTGATAGTCTGAACATGGTGTCACAATATGATCATTGATAGTCTGAACATGGTGTCACAATATGATCATTGATGTCTGAACATTGTGTCACAACATAATCATCGATAGTCTGAACATGGTGTCACAATATGATCATTAGGTATGAACATGGTGTCACAATATGATCATTAGGTATGAACATGGTGTCACAATATGATCATTAGGTCTGAACATGGTGTCACAATATGATCATTGGGTCTGAACATGGTGTCACAATATGATCATTGATAGTCTGAACATTGTGTCACAACATAATCATTGATAGTCTGAACACGGTGTCACAATATGAGCATTGATAATCTGAACATCGTGTCACAACATGATCATTGATAGTCTGAACATTGTGTCACAACATAATCATTGATAGTCTGAACGTGGTATCACACTATGATCATTGATAGTCTGAATATGGTGTCACAATATGATCATTGATAGTTTGAACATTGTGTCAAAATATAATCATTGATAGTCTGAACATTGTGTCACAATATGATCATTGAGTCTGAACATTATGTCACAACATAATCATCGATAGTCTGAACATGGTGTCACAATATGATCATTGAAAGTCTGAACATGGTGTCACAATATGATCATTGATAGTCTGAACATGGTGTCACAATATGATCATTGATAGTCTGAACATTGTGTTACAACATAATCATTGAGTCTGAACATCGTATCACAACATGATCATTGATAGTCTGAATATTGCATCACAACAGAATCATTGATAGTCTGAATATTGTGTCACAACATAATCATTGATAGTCTGAACATCATGTCACAACATGATCATTGATAGTCTGAATATTATGTCACAAGATCATCATTGATATTCTGAAAATGGTGTCACAATATGATCATTGATAGTCTGAACATGGTGTCACAATATGATCATTGATAGTCTGAACATGGTGTCACAACAAGACCATTGAGTCTGAACAGTGTGTGTCACAATATGATCATTGATAGTCTGAACATTATGTCACAACATAATCATCGATAGTCTGAACATCATGTCACAACATGATCATTGATAGTCTGAATATTATGTCACAAGATCATCATTGATATTCTGAACATGGTGTCACAATATGATCATTGATAGTCTGAACATGGTGTCACAATATGATCATTGACTTTGAACATTGTGTCAACACATAATCATTGCGTCTGAACATGGTGTCACAACAAGACCATTGAGTCTGAACATTGTGTCACAATATGATCATTGATGTCTGAACATTGTGTCACAACACAATCATCGATAGTCTGAACATGGTGTCACAATATGATCATTAGGTCTGAACATGGTGTCACAATATGATCATTAGGTCTGAACATGGTGTCACAATATGATCATTGATAGTCTGAACATTGTGTCACAACAAGACCATTGAGTCTGAACATTGTGTCACAATATGAGCATTGATAGTCTGAACATTATGTCACAACATAATCATCGATAGTCTGCACATGGTGTCACAATATGATCATTGATAGTCTGATCCTGGTGTCACAATATGATCATTGAGTCTGAACATGGTATCACAATATGATCATTGAGTCTTAACATGGTGTCACAATATGATCATTGATGTCTGAACATTGTGTCACAACATAATCATCGATAGTCTGAACATGGTGTCACAATATGATCATTAGGTCTGAACATGGTGTCACAATATGATCAATAGGTCTGAACATGGTGTCACAATATGATCATTGATAGTCTGAACATTGTTTCACAACATAATCATTGATAGTCTGAACACGGTGTCACAATATGAGCATTGATAGTCTGAACATCGTGTCACATGATCATTGATAGTCTGAACATTGTGTCACAACATAATCATTGCTAGTCTGAACTTGGTGTCACAATATGATCATTGATAGTCTGAACATGGTGTCACAATATGATCATTGATAGTCTGAACATGGTATCACAATATGATCATTGATAGTCTGAACATGGTGTCACAATATGATCATTGATAGTTTGAACATTATGTCAAAATATAAGCATTGATATTCTGAACATGAAGTCACAATATGATCTATGATAGTCTGAACATTGTGTCACACTATCATCATTGAGTCTGAACATTATGTCACAACATAATCATCGATAGTCTGAACATGGTTTCACAATATGATCATCGATAGTCTGAACATGGTGTCACAATATGATCATTGATAGTCTGAACATGGTGTCACAATATGATCATTGATGTCTGAACATTGTGTCACAACATAATCATCGATAGTCTGAACATGGTGTCACAATATGATCATTAGGTATGAACATGGTGTCACAATATGATCATTAGGTCTGAACATGGTGTCACAATATGATCATTAGGTCTGAACATGGTGTCACAATATGATCATTGATAGTCTGAACATTGTGTCACAACATAATCATTGTGTCACAACATAATCATTGATAGTCTGAACACGGTGTCACAATATGAGCATTGATAGTCTGAACATCGTGTCACAACATGATCATTGATAGTCTGAACATGGTGTCACAACATAATCATTGATAGTCTGAACATGGTGTCACAATATGATCATTGATAGTCTGAACATGGTGTCACAATATGATCATTGATAGTCTGAACATGGTGTCACAATATGATCATTGATAGTCTGAACATGGTATCACAATATGATCATTGATAGTCTGAACATGGTGTCACAATATGATCATTGATAGTTTGAACATTATGTCAAAATATAAGCATTGATATTCTGAACATGAAGTCACAATATGATCTATGATAGTCTGAACATTGTGTCACACTATCATCATTGAGTCTGAACATTATGTCACAACATAATCATCGATAGTCTGAACATGGTTTCACAATATGATCATCGATAGTCTGAACATGGTGTCACAATATGATCATTGATAGTCTGAACATGGTGTCACAATATGATCATTGATGTCTGAACATTGTGTCACAACATAATCATCGATAGTCTGAACATGGTGTCACAATATGATCATTAGGTATGAACATGGTGTCACAATATGATCATTAGGTCTGAACATGGTGTCACAATATGATCATTGATAGTCTGAACATTGTGTCACAACATAATCATTGATAGTCTGAACACGGTGTCACAATATGAGCATTGATAGTCTGAACATCGTGTCACAACATGATCATTGATAGTCTGAACATGGTGTCACAACATAATCATTGATAGTCTGAACATGGTGTCACAATATGATCATTGATAGTCTGAACATGGTGTCACAATATGATCATTGATAGTCTGAACATGGTGTCACAATATGATCATTGATAGTCTGAACATGGTATCACACTATGATCATTGATAGTCTGAATATGGTGTCACAATATGATCATTGATAGTTTGAACATTGTGTCAAAATATAATCATTGATAGTCTGAACATTGTGTCACAATATGATCATTGAGTCTGAACATTATGTCACAACATAATCATCGATAGTCTGAACATGGTGTCACAATATGATCATTGAAAGTCTGAACATGGTGTCACAATATGATCATTGATAGTCTGAACATGGTGTCACAATATGATCATTGATAGTCTGAACATTGTGTTACAACATAATCATTGAGTCTGAACATCGTATCACAACATGATCATTGATAGTCTGAACATGGTGTCACAATATGATCATTGATAGTCTGAACATGGTGTCACAATATGATCATTGAGTCTGAACATGGTGTCACAATATGATCATTGATAGTCTGAACATGGTGTCACAATATGATCATTGATAGTCTGAACATGGTGTCACAATATGATCATTGACTTTGAACATTTTGTCAAAACATAATCATTGATAGTCTGAACATGGTGTCACAACAAGACCATTGAGTCTGAACATTGTGTCACAATATGATCATTGATAGTCTGAACATTATGTCACAACATAATCATCGATAGTCTGCACATGGTGTCACAATATGATCATTGATAGTCTGAACCTGGTGTCACAATATGATCATTGAGTCTGAACATGGTATCACAATATGATCATTGGGTCTTAACATGGTGTCACAATATGATCATTGATGTCTGAACATTGTGTCACAACATAATCATCGATAGTCTGAACATGGTGTCACAATTTGATCATTAGGTCTGAACATGGTGTCACAATATGATAATTAGGTCTGAACAAGGTGTCACAATATGATCATTGATAGTCTGAACATTGTGTCACAACATAATCATTGATAGTCTGAACACGGTGTCACAATATGAGCATTGATAGTCTGAACATCGTGTCACATGATCATTGATAGTCTGAACATTGTGTCACAACATAATCATTGCTAGTCTGAACATGGTGGCACAATATGGTCATTGATAGTCTGATCATGGTGTCACAATATGATCATTGATAGTCTGAACATGGTGTCACAATATGGCCATTGATAGTCTGATCATGGTGTCACAATATGGTCATTGATAGTCTGAACATGGTGTCACAATATAATCATTGATAGTCTGAACATTGTGTCACAATATGATCATTGAGTCTGAACATTATGTCACAACATAATCATCGATATTCTGAACATGGTGTCACAATATGATCATCAAAGTCTGAACATGGTGTCACAATATGATCATTGATAATCTGAACATGGTGTCACAATATGATCATTGATAGTCTGAACATTGTGTTACAACATAATCATTGAGTCTGAACATCGTATCACAACATGATCATTGATAGTCTGAATATTGCATCACAACAGAATCATTGATAGTCTGAATATTGTGTCACAACATAATCATTGATAGTCTGAACATCATGTCACAACATGATCATTGATAGTCTGAATATTATGTCACAAGATCATCATTGATATTCTGAACATGGTGTCACAATATGATCATTGATAGTCTGAACATTGTGTCACAATATGATCATTGATAGTCTGAACATGGTGTCACAATATGATCACTGATAGTCTGAACATTGTGTCACAATATGATCATTGATAGTCTGAACATGGTGTCACAACAAGACCATTGTGTCTGAACATGGTATCACAATATGATCATTGAGTCTTAACATGGTGTCACAATATGATCATTGATGTCTGAACATTGTGTCACGACATAATCATCGATAGTCTGAACATGGTGTCACAATATGATCATTAGGTCTGAACATGGTGTCACAATATGATCATTAGGTCTGAACATGGTGTCACAATATGATCATTGATAGTCTGAACATTGTGTCACAACATAATCATTGATAGTCTGAACACGGTGTCACAATATGAGCATTGATAGTCTGAACATCGTGTCACATGATCATTGATAGTCTGAACATTGTGTCACAACATAATCATTGCTAGTCTGAACTTGGTGTCACAATATGATCATTGATAGTCTGAACATGGTGTCACAATATGATCATTGATAGTCTGAACATGGTATCACAATATGATCATTGATAGTCTGAACATGGTGTCACAATATGATCATTGATAGTCTGAACATGGTGTCACAATATGATCATTGATGTCTGAACATTGTGTCACAACATAATCATCGATAGTCTGAACATGGTGTCACAATATGATCATTAGGTATGAACATGGTGTCACAATATGATCATTAGGTATGAACATGGTGTCACAATATGATCATTAGGTCTGAACATGGTGTCACAATATGATCATTGGGTCTGAACATGGTGTCACAATATGATCATTGATAGTCTGAACATTGTGTCACAACATAATCATTGATAGTCTGAACACGGTGTCACAATATGAGCATTGATAATCTGAACATCGTGTCACAACATGATCATTGATAGTCTGAACATTGTGTCACAACATAATCATTGATAGTCTGAACGTGGTATCACACTATGATCATTGATAGTCTGAATATGGTGTCACAATATGATCATTGATAGTTTGAACATTGTGTCAAAATATAATCATTGATAGTCTGAACATTGTGTCACAATATGATCATTGAGTCTGAACATTATGTCACAACATAATCATCGATAGTCTGAACATGGTGTCACAATATGATCATTGAAAGTCTGAACATGGTGTCACAATATGATCATTGATAGTCTGAACATGGTGTCACAATATGATCATTGATAGTCTGAACATTGTGTTACAACATAATCATTGAGTCTGAACATCGTATCACAACATGATCATTGATAGTCTGAATATTGCATCACAACAGAATCATTGATAGTCTGAATATTGTGTCACAACATAATCATTGATAGTCTGAACATCATGTCACAACATGATCATTGATAGTCTGAATATTATGTCACAAGATCATCATTGATATTCTGAAAATGGTGTCACAATATGATCATTGATAGTCTGAACATGGTGTCACAATATGATCATTGATAGTCTGAACATGGTGTCACAACAAGACCATTGAGTCTGAACAGTGTGTGTCACAATATGATCATTGATAGTCTGAACATTATGTCACAACATAATCATCGATAGTCTGAACATCATGTCACAACATGATCATTGATAGTCTGAATATTATGTCACAAGATCATCATTGATATTCTGAACATGGTGTCACAATATGATCATTGATAGTCTGAACATGGTGTCACAATATGATCATTGACTTTGAACATTGTGTCAACACATAATCATTGCGTCTGAACATGGTGTCACAACAAGACCATTGAGTCTGAACATTGTGTCACAATATGATCATTGATGTCTGAACATTGTGTCACAACACAATCATCGATAGTCTGAACATGGTGTCACAATATGATCATTAGGTCTGAACATGGTGTCACAATATGATCATTAGGTCTGAACATGGTGTCACAATATGATCATTGATAGTCTGAACATTGTGTCACAACAAGACCATTGAGTCTGAACATTGTGTCACAATATGAGCATTGATAGTCTGAACATTATGTCACAACATAATCATCGATAGTCTGCACATGGTGTCACAATATGATCATTGATAGTCTGATCCTGGTGTCACAATATGATCATTGAGTCTGAACATGGTATCACAATATGATCATTGAGTCTTAACATGGTGTCACAATATGATCATTGATGTCTGAACATTGTGTCACAACATAATCATCGATAGTCTGAACATGGTGTCACAATATGATCATTAGGTCTGAACATGGTGTCACAATATGATCAATAGGTCTGAACATGGTGTCACAATATGATCATTGATAGTCTGAACATTGTTTCACAACATAATCATTGATAGTCTGAACACGGTGTCACAATATGAGCATTGATAGTCTGAACATCGTGTCACATGATCATTGATAGTCTGAACATTGTGTCACAACATAATCATTGCTAGTCTGAACTTGGTGTCACAATATGATCATTGATAGTCTGAACATGGTATCACAATATGATCATTGATAGTCTGAACATGGTGTCACAATATGATCATTGATAGTTTGAACATTATGTCAAAATATAAGCATTGATATTCTGAACATGAAGTCACAATATGATCTATGATAGTCTGAACATTGTGTCACACTATCATCATTGAGTCTGAACATTATGTCACAACATAATCATCGATAGTCTGAACATGGTTTCACAATATGATCATCGATAGTCTGAACATGGTGTCACAATATGATCATTGATAGTCTGAACATGGTGTCACAATATGATCATTGATGTCTGAACATTGTGTCACAACATAATCATCGATAGTCTGAACATGGTGTCACAATATGATCATTAGGTATGAACATGGTGTCACAATATGATCATTAGGTCTGAACATGGTGTCACAATATGATCATTAGGTCTGAACATGGTGTCACAATATGATCATTGATAGTCTGAACATTGTGTCACAACATAATCATTGTGTCACAACATAATCATTGATAGTCTGAACACGGTGTCACAATATGAGCATTGATAGTCTGAACATCGTGTCACAACATGATCATTGATAGTCTGAACATGGTGTCACAACATAATCATTGATAGTCTGAACATGGTGTCACAATATGATCATTGATAGTCTGAACATGGTGTCACAATATGATCATTGATAGTCTGAACATGGTGTCACAATATGATCATTGATAGTCTGAACATGGTATCACAATATGATCATTGATAGTCTGAACATGGTGTCACAATATGATCATTGATAGTTTGAACATTATGTCAAAATATAAGCATTGATATTCTGAACATGAAGTCACAATATGATCTATGATAGTCTGAACATTGTGTCACACTATCATCATTGAGTCTGAACATTATGTCACAACATAATCATCGATAGTCTGAACATGGTTTCACAATATGATCATCGATAGTCTGAACATGGTGTCACAATATGATCATTGATAGTCTGAACATGGTGTCACAATATGATCATTGATGTCTGAACATTGTGTCACAACATAATCATCGATAGTCTGAACATGGTGTCACAATATGATCATTAGGTATGAACATGGTGTCACAATATGATCATTAGGTCTGAACATGGTGTCACAATATGATCATTGATAGTCTGAACATTGTGTCACAACATAATCATTGATAGTCTGAACACGGTGTCACAATATGAGCATTGATAGTCTGAACATCGTGTCACAACATGATCATTGATAGTCTGAACATGGTGTCACAACATAATCATTGATAGTCTGAACATGGTGTCACAATATGATCATTGATAGTCTGAACATGGTGTCACAATATGATCATTGATAGTCTGAACATGGTGTCACAATATGATCATTGATAGTCTGAACATGGTATCACACTATGATCATTGATAGTCTGAATATGGTGTCACAATATGATCATTGATAGTTTGAACATTGTGTCAAAATATAATCATTGATAGTCTGAACATTGTGTCACAATATGATCATTGAGTCTGAACATTATGTCACAACATAATCATCGATAGTCTGAACATGGTGTCACAATATGATCATTGAAAGTCTGAACATGGTGTCACAATATGATCATTGATAGTCTGAACATGGTGTCACAATATGATCATTGATAGTCTGAACATTGTGTTACAACATAATCATTGAGTCTGAACATCGTATCACAACATGATCATTGATAGTCTGAACATGGTGTCACAATATGATCATTGATAGTCTGAACATGGTGTCACAATATGATCATTGAGTCTGAACATGGTGTCACAATATGATCATTGATAGTCTGAACATGGTGTCACAATATGATCATTGATAGTCTGAACATGGTGTCACAATATGATCATTGACTTTGAACATTTTGTCAAAACATAATCATTGATAGTCTGAACATGGTGTCACAACAAGACCATTGAGTCTGAACATTGTGTCACAATATGATCATTGATAGTCTGAACATTATGTCACAACATAATCATCGATAGTCTGCACATGGTGTCACAATATGATCATTGATAGTCTGAACCTGGTGTCACAATATGATCATTGAGTCTGAACATGGTATCACAATATGATCATTGGGTCTTAACATGGTGTCACAATATGATCATTGATGTCTGAACATTGTGTCACAACATAATCATCGATAGTCTGAACATGGTGTCACAATTTGATCATTAGGTCTGAACATGGTGTCACAATATGATAATTAGGTCTGAACAAGGTGTCACAATATGATCATTGATAGTCTGAACATTGTGTCACAACATAATCATTGATAGTCTGAACACGGTGTCACAATATGAGCATTGATAGTCTGAACATCGTGTCACATGATCATTGATAGTCTGAACATTGTGTCACAACATAATCATTGCTAGTCTGAACATGGTGGCACAATATGGTCATTGATAGTCTGATCATGGTGTCACAATATGATCATTGATAGTCTGAACATGGTGTCACAATATGGCCATTGATAGTCTGATCATGGTGTCACAATATGGTCATTGATAGTCTGAACATGGTGTCACAATATGAGCATTGATAGTCTGAACATGGTGTCACAATATGATCATTGATAGTTTGAACATTGTGTCAAAATATAAGCATTGATAGTCTGAACATGAAGTCACAATATGATCTATGATAGTCTGAACATTGTGTCACAACATAATCATCGATAGTCTGAACATGGTGTCACAATATGATCATTGATAGTCTGAACATGGTGTCACAATATGATCATTGATGTCTGAACATTGTGTCACAACATAATCATCGATAGTCTGAACATGGTGTCACAATATGATCATTAGGTCTGAACATGGTGTCACAATATGATCATTGATAGTCTGAACATTGTGTCACAACATAATCATTGATAGTCTGAACACGGTGTCACAATATGAGCATTGATAGTCTGAACATGGTATCACACTATGATCATTGATAGTCTGAACATGGTGTCACAATATGATCATTGATAGTTTGAACATTGTGTCAAAATATAATCATTGATAGTCTGAACATTGTGTCACAATATGATCATTGAGTCTGAACATTATGTCACAACATAATCATCGATATTCTGAACATGGTGTCACAATATGATCATCGAAGTCTGAACATGGTGTCACAATATGATCATTGATAATCTGAACATGGTGTCACAATATGATCATTGATAGTCTGAACATTGTGTTACAACATAATCATTGAGTCTGAACATCGTATCACAACATGATCATTGATAGTCTGAATATTGCATCACAACAGAATCATTGATAGTCTGAATATTGTGTCACAACATAATCATTGATAGTCTGAACATCATGTCACAACATGATCATTGAAAGTCTGAATATTATGTCACAAGATCATCGTTGATATTCTGAACATGGTGTCACAATATGATCATTGATAGTCTGAACATGGTGTCACAATTTGATCATTAGGTCTGAACATGGTGTCACAATATGATCATTAGGTCTGAACATGGTGTCACAATATGATCATTGATAGTCTGAACATTGTGTCACAACATAATCATTGATAGTCTGAACACGGTGTCACAATATGAGCATTGATAGTCTGAACATTGTGTCACAACATAATCATTGCTAGTCTGAACATGGTGGCACAATATGGTCATTGATAGTCTGATCATGGTGTCACAATATGATCATTGATAGTCTGAACATGGTGTCACAATATGGTCATTGATAGTCTGATCATGGTGTCACAATATGATCATTGATAGTCTGAACATGGTGTCACAATATGATCATTGATAGTCTGAACATGGTGTCACAATATGATCATTGATAGTTTGAACATTGTGTCAAAATATAAGCATTGATAGTCTGAACATGAAGTCACAATATGATCTATGATAGTCTGAACATTGTGTCACAACATAATCATCGATAGTCTGAACATGGTGTCACAATATGATCATTGATAGTCTGAACATGGTGTCACAATATGATCATTGATGTCTGAACATTGTGTCACAACATAATCATCGATAGTCTGAACATGGTGTCACAATATGATCATTAGGTCTGAACATGGTGTCACAATATGATCATTGATAGTCTGAACATTGTGTCACAACATAATCATTGATAGTCTGAACACGGTGTCACAATATGAGCATTGATAGTCTGAACATGGTATCACACTATGATCATTGATAGTCTGAACATGGTGTCACAATATGATCATTGATAGTTTGAACATTGTGTCAAAATATAATCATTGATAGTCTGAACATTGTGTCACAATATGATCATTGAGTCTGAACATTATGTCACAACATAATCATCGATATTCTGAACATGGTGTCACAATATGATCATCAAAGTCTGAACATGGTGTCACAATATGATCATTGATAATCTGAACATGGTGTCACAATATGATCATTGATAGTCTGAACATTGTGTTACAACATAATCATTGAGTCTGAACATCGTATCACAACATGATCATTGATAGTCTGAATATTGCATCACAACAGAATCATTGATAGTCTGAATATTGTGTCACAACATAATCATTGATAGTCTGAACATCATGTCACAACATGATCATTGATAGTCTGAATATTATGTCACAAGATCATCATTGATATTCTGAACATGGTGTCACAATATGATCATTGATAGTCTGAACATTGTGTCACAATATGATCATTGATAGTCTGAACATGGTGTCACAATATGATCACTGATAGTCTGAACATTGTGTCACAATATGATCATTGATAGTCTGAACATGGTGTCACAACAAGACCATTGTGTCTGAACATTGTGTCACAATATGATCATTGATAGTCTGAACATTATGTCACAACATAATCATCGATAGTCTGCACATGGTGTCACAATATGATCATTGATAGTCTGAACCTGGTGTCACAATATGATCATTGAGTCTGAACATGGTATCACAATATGATCATTGAGTCTTAACATGGTGTCACAATATGATCATTGATGTCTGAACATTGTGTCACGACATAATCATCGATAGTCTGAACATGGTGTCACAATATGATCATTAGGTCTGAACATGGTGTCACAATATGATCATTAGGTCTGAACATGGTGTCACAATATGATCATTGATAGTCTGAACATTGTGTCACAACATAATCATTGATAGTCTGAACACGGTGTCACAATATGAGCATTGATAGTCTGAACATCGTGTCACATGATCATTGATAGTCTGAACATTGTGTCACAACATAATCATTGCTAGTCTGAACTTGGTGTCACAATATGATCATTGATAGTCTGAACATGGTGTCACAATATGATCATTGATAGTCTGAACATGGTGTCACAATATGATCATTGACTTTGAACATTTTGTCAAAACATAATCATTGATAGTCTGAACATGGTGTCACAACAAGACCATTGAGTCTGAACATTGTGTCACAATATGATCATTGATAGTCTGAACATTATGTCACAACATAATCATCGATAGTCTGCACATGGTGTCACAATATGATCATTGATAGTCTGAACCTGGTGTCACAATATGATCATTGAGTCTGAACATGGTATCACAATATGATCATTGGGTCTTAACATGGTGTCACAATATGATCATTGATGTCTGAACATTGTGTCACAACATAATCATCGATAGTCTGAACATGGTGTCACAATTTGATCATTAGGTCTGAACATGGTGTCACAATATGATAATTAGGTCTGAACAAGGTGTCACAATATGATCATTGATAGTCTGAACATTGTGTCACAACATAATCATTGATAGTCTGAACACGGTGTCACAATATGAGCATTGATAGTCTGAACATCGTGTCACATGATCATTGATAGTCTGAACATTGTGTCACAACATAATCATTGCTAGTCTGAACATGGTGGCACAATATGGTCATTGATAGTCTGATCATGGTGTCACAATATGATCATTGATAGTCTGAACATGGTGTCACAATATGGCCATTGATAGTCTGATCATGGTGTCACAATATGGTCATTGATAGTCTGAACATGGTGTCACAATATGAGCATTGATAGTCTGAACATGGTGTCACAATATGATCATTGATAGTTTGAACATTGTGTCAAAATATAAGCATTGATAGTCTGAACATGAAGTCACAATATGATCTATGATAGTCTGAACATTGTGTCACAACATAATCATCGATAGTCTGAACATGGTGTCACAATATGATCATTGATAGTCTGAACATGGTGTCACAATATGATCATTGATGTCTGAACATTGTGTCACAACATAATCATCGATAGTCTGAACATGGTGTCACAATATGATCATTAGGTCTGAACATGGTGTCACAATATGATCATTGATAGTCTGAACATTGTGTCACAACATAATCATTGATAGTCTGAACACGGTGTCACAATATGAGCATTGATAGTCTGAACATGGTATCACACTATGATCATTGATAGTCTGAACATGGTGTCACAATATGATCATTGATAGTTTGAACATTGTGTCAAAATATAATCATTGATAGTCTGAACATTGTGTCACAATATGATCATTGAGTCTGAACATTATGTCACAACATAATCATCGATATTCTGAACATGGTGTCACAATATGATCATCGAAGTCTGAACATGGTGTCACAATATGATCATTGATAATCTGAACATGGTGTCACAATATGATCATTGATAGTCTGAACATTGTGTTACAACATAATCATTGAGTCTGAACATCGTATCACAACATGATCATTGATAGTCTGAATATTGCATCACAACAGAATCATTGATAGTCTGAATATTGTGTCACAACATAATCATTGATAGTCTGAACATCATGTCACAACATGATCATTGAAAGTCTGAATATTATGTCACAAGATCATCGTTGATATTCTGAACATGGTGTCACAATATGATCATTGATAGTCTGAACATGGTGTCACAATTTGATCATTAGGTCTGAACATGGTGTCACAATATGATCATTAGGTCTGAACATGGTGTCACAATATGATCATTGATATTCTGAACATTGTGTCACAACATAATCATTGATAGTCTGAACACGGTGTCACAATATGAGCATTGATAGTCTGAACATTGTGTCACAACATAATCATTGCTAGTCTGAACATGGTGGCACAATATGGTCATTGATAGTCTGATCATGGTGTCACAATATGATCATTGATAGTCTGAACATGGTGTCACAATATGGTCATTGATAGTCTGATCATGGTGTCACAATATGATCATTGATAGTCTGAACATGGTGTCACAATATGATCATTGATAGTCTGAACATGGTGTCACAATATGATCATTGATAGTTTGAACATTGTGTCAAAATATAAGCATTGATAGTCTGAACATGAAGTCACAATATGATCTATGATAGTCTGAACATTGTGTCACAACATAATCATCGATAGTCTGAACATGGTGTCACAATATGATCATTGATAGTCTGAACATGGTGTCACAATATGATCATTGATGTCTGAACATTGTGTCACAACATAATCATCGATAGTCTGAACATGGTGTCACAATATGATCATTAGGTCTGAACATGGTGTCACAATATGATCATTGATAGTCTGAACATTGTGTCACAACATAATCATTGATAGTCTGAACACGGTGTCACAATATGAGCATTGATAGTCTGAACATGGTATCACACTATGATCATTGATAGTCTGAACATGGTGTCACAATATGATCATTGATAGTTTGAACATTGTGTCAAAATATAATCATTGATAGTCTGAACATTGTGTCACAATATGATCATTGAGTCTGAACATTATGTCACAACATAATCATCGATATTCTGAACATGGTGTCACAATATGATCATCAAAGTCTGAACATGGTGTCACAATATGATCATTGATAATCTGAACATGGTGTCACAATATGATCATTGATAGTCTGAACATTGTGTTACAACATAATCATTGAGTCTGAACATCGTATCACAACATGATCATTGATAGTCTGAATATTGCATCACAACAGAATCATTGATAGTCTGAATATTGTGTCACAACATAATCATTGATAGTCTGAACATCATGTCACAACATGATCATTGATAGTCTGAATATTATGTCACAAGATCATCATTGATATTCTGAACATGGTGTCACAATATGATCATTGATAGTCTGAACATTGTGTCACAATATGATCATTGATAGTCTGAACATGGTGTCACAATATGATCACTGATAGTCTGAACATTGTGTCACAATATGATCATTGATAGTCTGAACATGGTGTCACAACAAGACCATTGTGTCTGAACATTGTGTCACAATATGATCATTGATAGTCTGAACATTATGTCACAACATAATCATCGATAGTCTGCACATGGTGTCACAATATGATCATTGATAGTCTGAACCTGGTGTCACAATATGATCATTGAGTCTGAACATGGTATCACAATATGATCATTGAGTCTTAACATGGTGTCACAATATGATCATTGATGTCTGAACATTGTGTCACGACATAATCATCGATAGTCTGAACATGGTGTCACAATATGATCATTAGGTCTGAACATGGTGTCACAATATGATCATTAGGTCTGAACATGGTGTCACAATATGATCATTGATAGTCTGAACATTGTGTCACAACATAATCATTGATAGTCTGAACACGGTGTCACAATATGAGCATTGATAGTCTGAACATCGTGTCACATGATCATTGATAGTCTGAACATTGTGTCACAACATAATCATTGCTAGTCTGAACTTGGTGTCACAATATGATCATTGATAGTCTGAACATGGTGTCACAATATGATCATTGATAGTCTGAACATGGTATCACAATATGATCATTGATAGTCTGAACATGGTGTCACAATATGATCATTGATAGTTTGAACATTGTGTCAAAATATAAGCTTTTATATTCTGAACATGAAGTCACAATATGATCTATGATATTCTGAACATTGTGTCACAATATGATCATTGAGTCTGAACATTATGTCACAACATAATCATCGATAGTCTGAACATGGTGTCATAATATGATCATCGATAGTCTGAACATGGTGTCACAATATGATCATTGATGTCTGAACATTGTGTCACAACATAATCATCGATAGTCTGAACATGGTGTCACAATATGATCATTAGGTATGAACATGGTGTCACAATATGATCATTAGGTCTGACCATGGTGTCACAATATGATCATTAGGTCTGAACATGGTGTCACAATATGATCATTGGGTCTGAACATGGTGTCACAATATGATCATTGATAGTCTGAACATTGTGTCACAACATAATCATTGATAGTCTGAACACGGTGTCACAATATGAGCATTGATAATCTGAACATCGTGTCACAACATGATCATTGATAGTCTGAACATTGTGTCACAACATAATCATTGATAGTCTGAACGTGGTATCACACTATGATCATTGATAGTCTGAATATGGTGTCACAATATGATCATTGATAGTTTGAACATTGTGTCAAAATATAATCATTGATAGTCTGAACATTGTGTCACAATATGATCATTGAGTCTGAACATTATGTCACAACATAATCATCGATAGTCTGAACATGGTGTCACAATATGATCATTGAAAGTCTGAACATGGTGTCACAATATGATCATTGATAGTCTGAACATGGTGTCACAATATGATCATTGATAGTCTGAACATTGTGTTACAACATAATCATTGAGTCTGAACATCGTATCACAACATGATCATTGATAGTCTGAATATTGCATCACAACAGAATCATTGATAGTCTGAATATTGTGTCACAACATAACCATTGATAGTCTGAACATCATGTCACAACATGATCATTGATAGTCTGAATATTATGTCACAAGATCATCATTGATATTCTGAAAATGGTGTCACAATATGATCATTGATAGTCTGAACATGGTGTCACAATATGATCATTGATAGTCTGAACATGGTGTCACAACAAGACCATTGAGTCTGAACAGTGTGTGTCACAATATGATCATTGATAGTCTGAACATTATGTCACAACATAATCATCGATAGTCTGAACATCATGTCACAACATGATCATTGATAGTCTGAATATTATGTCACAAGATCATCATTGATATTCTGAACATGGTGTCACAATATGATCATTGATAGTCTGAACATGGTGTCACAATATGATCATTGACTTTGAACATTGTGTCAACACATAATCATTGCGTCTGAACATGGTGTCACAACAAGACCATTGAGTCTGAACATTGTGTCACAATATGATCATTGATGTCTGAACATTGTGTCACAACACAATCATCGATAGTCTGAACATGGTGTCACAATATGATCATTAGGTCTGAACATGGTGTCACAATATGATCATTAGGTCTGAACATGGTGTCACAATATGATCATTGATAGTCTGAACATTGTGTCACAACATAATCATTGATAGTCTGAACACGGTGTCACAATATGAGCATTGATAGTCTGAACATCGTGTCACATGATCATTGATAGTCTGAACATTGTGTCACAACATAATCATTGCTAGTCTGAACTTTGTGTCACAATATGATCATTGATAGTCTGAATATGGTGTCACAATATGATCATTGATAGTCTGAACACGGTGTCACAATATGATCATTGATAGTCTGAACATGGTATCACAATATGATCATTGATAGTCTGAACATGGTGTCACAATATGATCATTGATAGTTTGAACATTGTGTCAAAATATAAGCATTGATATTCTGAACATGAAGTCACAATATGATCTATGATAGTCTTCACATGGTGTCACAATATGATCATTGATGTCTGAACATTGTGTCACAACACAATCATCGATAGTCTGAACATGGTGTCACAATATGATCATTAGGTCTGAACATGGTGTCACAATATGATCATTAGGTCTGAACATGGTGTCACAATATGATCATTGATAGTCTGAACATTGTGTCACAACATAATCATTGATAGTCTGAACACGGTGTCACAATATGAGCATTGATAGTCTGAATATGGTGTCACAATATGATCATTGATAGTCTGAACACGGTGTCACAATATGATCATTGATAGTTTGAACATTGTGTCAAAATATAAGCATTGATATTCTGAACATGAAGTCACAATATGATCTATGATAGTCTGAACATTGTGTCACAATATGATCATTGAGTCTGAACATTATGTCACAACATAATCATCGATAGTCTGAACATGGTGTCACAATATGATCATCGATAGTCTGAACATGGTGTCACAATATGATCATTGATAGTCTGAACATGGTGTCACAATATGATCATCGATGTCTTAACATTGTGTCACAACATAATCATCGATAGTCTGAACATGGTGTCACAATATGATCATTAGGTCTGAACATGGTGTCACAATATGATCATTAGGTCTGAACATGATGTCACAATATGATCATTAGGTCTGAACATGATGTCACAATATGATCATTGATAGTCTGAACATTGTGTCACAACATAATCATTGATAGTCTGAACACGGTGTCACAATATGAGCATTGATTGTCTGAACATCGTGTCACAACATGATCATTGATAGTCTGAACATTGTATCACAACATAATCATTGATAGTCTGAACATGGTGTCACAATATGATCATTGATAGTCTGAACATGGTGTCACAATATGATCATTGATAGTTTGAACATTGTGTCAAAATATAATCATTGATAGTCTGAATATTGTGTCACAATATGATCATTGAGTCTGAACATTATGTCACAACATAATCATCGATAGTCTGAACATGGTGTCACAATATGATCATTGAAAGTCTGAACATGGTGTCACAATATGATCATTGAGTCTGAACATGGGGTCACAATATGATCATTGATAGTCTGAACATTGTGTTACAACATAATCATTGAGTCTGAACATCGTATCACAACATGATCATTGATAGTCTGAATATTGCATCACAACAGAATCATTGATAGTCTGAATATTGTGTCACAACATAATCATTGATAGTCTGAACATCATGTAACAATATGATCATTGATAGTCTGAATATTATGTCACAAGATCATCATTGATATTCTGAACATGGTGTCACAATATGATCATTGATAGTCTGAACATGGTGTCACAATATGATCATTGATAGTCTGAACATGGTGTCACAATATGATCATTGACTTTGAACATTGTGTCAAAACATAATCATTGAGTCTGAACATGGTGTCACAACAAGACCATTGAGTCTGAACATGGTGTCACAATATGATCATTGATAGTCTGAACATTATGTCACAACATAATCATCGATAGTCTGCACATGGTGTCACAATATGATCATTGATAGTCTGAACCTGGTGTCACAATATGATCATTGAGTCTGAACATGGTATCACAATATGATCATTGAGTCTTAACATGGTGTCACAATATGATCATTGATGTCTGAACATTGTGTCACAATATGATCATTAGGTCTGAACATGGTGTCACAATATGATCATTAGGTCTGAACATGGTGTCACAATATGATCATTAGGTCTGAACATGGTGTCACAATATGATCATTAGGTCTGAACATGGTGTCACAATATGATCATTGATAGTCTGAACATTGTGTCACAACATAATCATTGATAGACTGAACACGGTGTCACAATATGAGCATTGATAGTCTGAACATCGTGTCACATGATCATTGATAGTCTGAACATTGTGTCACAACATAATCATTGCTAGTCTGAACTTGGTGTCACAATATGATCATTGATAGTCTGAATATGGTGTCACAATATGATCATTGATAGTCTGAACATGGTGTCACAATATGATCATTGATAGTCTGAACATGGTATCACAATATGATCATTGATAGTCTGAACATGGTATCACAGTATGATCATTGATAGTTTGAACATTGTGTCAAAATATAAGCATTGATATTCTGAACATGAAGTCACAATATGATCTATGATAGTCTGAACATTGTTTCACAATATGATCATTGAGTCTGAACATTATGTCACAACATAATCATCGATAGTCTGAACATGGTGTCACAATTTGATCATCGATAGTCTGAACATGGTGTCACAATATGATCATTGATAGTCTGAACATGGTGTCACAATATGATCATTGATGTCTGAACATTGTGTCACAACATAATCATCGATAGTCTGAACATGGTGTCACAATATGATCATTAGGTCTGAACATGGTGTCACAATATGATCATTAGGTCTGAACATGATGTCACAATATGATCATTAGGTCTGAACATGGTGTCACAATATGATCATTGATAGTCTGAACATTGTGTCACAACATAATCATTGATAGTCTGAACACGGTGCCACAATATGAGCATTGATAGTCTGAACATCGTGTCACAACATGATCATTGATAGTCTGAACATTGTATCACAACATAATCATTGATAGTCTGAACATTGTGTCACAATATGATCATTGATAGTCTGAACATGGTGTCACAATATGATCATTGATAGTCTGAACATGGTGTCACAATATGATCATTGATAGTTTGAACATTGTGTCAAAATATAATCATTGATAGTCTGAACATTGTGTCACAATATGATCATTGAGTCTGAACATTATGTCACAACATAATCATCGATAGTCTGAACATGGTGTCACAATATGATCATTGAAAGTCTGAACATGGTGTCACAATATGATCATTGAGTCTGAACATGGTGTCACAATATGATCATTGATAGTCTGAACATTGTGTTACAACATAATCATTGAGTCTGAACATCGTATCACAACATAATCATTGATAGTCTGAATATTGCATCACAACAGAATCATTGATAGTCTGAATATTGTGTCACAACATAATCATTGATAGTCTGAACATCACGTCACAACATGATCATTGATAGTCTGAATATTATGTCATAAGATCATCATTGATATTCTGAACATGGTGTCACAATATGATCATTGATAGTCTGAACATGGTGTCACAATATGATCATTGATAGTCTGAACATGGTGTCACAATATGATCATTGATTTTGAACATTGTGTCAAAACATAATCATTGAGTCTGAACATGGTGTCACAACAAGACCATTGAGTCTGAACATTGTGTCACAATATGATCATTGATAGTCTGAACATTATGTCACAACATAATCATCGATAGTCTGCACATGGTGTCACAATATGATCATTGATAGTCTGAACCTGGTGTCACAATATGATCATTGAGTCTGAACATGGTATCACAATATGATCATTGGGTCTTAACATGGTGTCACAATATGATCATTGATGTCTCAACATTGTGTCACAACATAATCATCGATAGTCTGAACATGGTGTCACAATATGATCATTAGGTCTGAACATGGTGTCACAATATGACCATTAGGTCTGAACATGGTGTCACAATATGATCATTGATAGTCTGAGCATTGTCACAACATAATCATTGATAGTCTGAACACGGTGTCACAATATGAGCATTGATAGTCTGAACATCGTGTCACATGATCATTGATAGTCTGAACATTGTGTCACAACATAATCATTGCTAGTCTGAACTTGGTGTCACAATATGATCATTGATTGTCTGAATATGGTGTCACAATATGATCATTGATAGTCTGAACATGGGGTCACAATATGATCATTGATAGTCTGAACATGGTATCACAATATGATCATTGATAGTCTGAACATGGTGTCACAATATGATCATTGATAGTTTGAACATTGTGTCAAAATATAAGCATTGATATTCTGAACATGAAGTCACAATATGATCTATGATAATCTGAACATTGTGTCACAATATGATCATTGAGTCTGAACACTATGTCACAACATAATCATCGATAGTCTGAACATGGTGTCACAATATGATCATCGATAGTCTGAACATGGTGTCACAATATGATCATTGATAGTCTGAACATGGTGTCACAATATGATCATTGATGTCTGAACATTGTGTCACAACATAATCATCGATAGTCTGAACATGGTGTCACAATATGATCATTAGGTCTGAACATGGTGTCACAATATGATCATTGATAGTCTGAACATTGTGTCACAACATAATCATTGATAGTCTGAACACGGTGTCACAATATGAGCATTGATAGTCTGAACATCGTGTCACAACATGATCATTGATAGTCTTAACATTGTGTCACAACATAATCATTGATAGTCTGAACATGGTGTCACAATATGATCATTGATAGTCTGAACATGGTGTCACAATATGATCATTGATAGTCTGAACATGGTGTCACACTATTGTCATTGATAGTCTGAACATGGTATCACACTATGATCATTGATAGTCTGAACATGGTGTCACAATATGATCATTGATAGTTTGAACATTGTGTCAAAATATAATCATTGATAGTCTGAACATTGTGTCACAATATGATCATTGAGTCTGAACATTATGTCACAACATAATCATCGATAGTCTGAACATGGTGTCACAATATGATCATTGAAAGTCTGAACATGGTGTCACAATATGATCATTGAGTCTGAACATGGTGTCACAATATGATCATTGATAGTCTGAACATTGTGTTACAACATAATCATTGAGTCTGAACATCGTATCACAACATGATCATTGATAGTCTGAATATTGCATCACAACAGAATCGTTGATAGTCTGAATATTGTGTCACAACATAATCATTGATAGTCTGAACATCATGATCATTGATAGTCTAAATATTATGTCACAAGATCATCATTGATATTCTGAACATGGTGTCACAATATGATCATTGATAGTCTGAACATGGTGTCACAATATGATCATTGATAGTCTGAACATGGTGTCACAATATGATCATTGACTTTGAACATTGTGTCAAAACATAATCATTGAGTCTGAACATGGTGTCACAACAAGACCATTGAGTCTGAACATTGTGTCACAATATGATCATTGATAGTCTGAACATTATGTCACAACATAATCATCGATAGTCTGCACATGGTGTCACAATATGATCATTGATAGTCTGAACCTGGTGTCACAATATGATCATTGAGTCTGAACATGGTATCACAATATGATCATTGGGTCTTAACATGGTGTCACAATATGATCATTGATGTCTGAACATTGTGTCACAACATAATCATCGATAGTCTGAACATGGTGTCACAATATGATCATTAGGTCTGAACATGGTGTCACAATATGATCATTAGGTCTGAACATGGTGTCACAATATGATCATTGATAGTTTGAACATTGTGTCAAAATATAATCATTGATAGTCTGAACATTGTGTCACAATATGATCATTGATAGTCTGAACATGGTGTCACAATATGATCATTGTGCCACAACATAATCATTGATAGTCTGAACATGGTGTCACAATATGAGCATTGATAGTCTGAATATGGTGTCACAATATGATCATTGATAGTCTGAACATGGTATCACAATATGATCATTGATAGTCTGAACATGGTGTCACAATATGATCATTGATAGTTTGAACATTGTGTCAAAATATAAGCATTGATATTCTGAACATGAAGTCACAATATGATCTATGATAGTCTGAACATTGTGTCACAATATGATCATTGAGTCTGAACATTATGTCACAACATAATCATCGATAGTCTGAACATGGTGTCACAATATGATCATCGATAGTCTGAACATGGTGTCACAATATGATCATTGATAGTCTGAACATGGTGTCACAATATGATCATTGATGTCTGAACATTGTGTCACAACATAATCATCGATAGTCTGAACATGGTGTCACAATATGATCATTAGGTCTGAACATGGTGTCACAATATGATCATTGATAGTCTGAACATTGTGTCACAGCATAATCATTGATAGTCTGAACACGGTGTCACAATATGAGCATTGATAGTCTGAACATCGTGTCACAACATGATCATTGATAGTCTGAACATTGTGTCACAACATAATCATTGATAGTCTGAACATGGTGTCACAATATGATCATTGATAGTCTGAACATGGTGTCACAATATGATCATTGATAGTCTGAACATGGTGTCACAATATGATCATTGATAGTCTGAACATGGTATCACACTATGATCATTGAGTCTGAACATTGTGTCACAATATGATCATTGATAGTTTGAACATTGTGTCAAAATATAATCATTGATAGTCTGAACATTGTGTCACAATATGATCATTGATAGTCTGAACATGGTGTCACAATATGATCATTGTGCCACAACATAATCATTGATAGTCTGAACATGGTGTCACAATATGATCATTGATAGTCTGAACATTATGTCACAACATAATCATCGAGTCTGAACAGGGTGTCACAATATGATCATTGATAGTCTGAACATTGTGTCACAACATGATCATTGAGTCTGAACATTGTGTCATAACATAATCATTGATTCTGAACATGGTGTCACAATATGATCATTGATAGTCTGAACATTATGTCACAACATAATCATCGAGTCTGAACAGGGTGTCACAATATGATCATTGATAGTCTGAACATGGTATCACAATATGAGCATTGATTAGTCTGAACATGGTGTCACAATATCATCATTGATAGTCTGAACATTGTGTCACAACATAATCATTGATAGTCTGAACATTGTGTCACAACATAATCATTGAGTCTGAACATTGTGTCATAACATAATCATTGATTCTGAACATGGTGTCACAATATGATCATTGATAGTCTGAACATTATGTCACAACATAATCATCGAGTCTGAACAGGGTGTCACAATATGATCATTGATAGTCTGAACATGGTATCACAATATGAGCATTGATTAGTCTGAACATGGTGTCACAATATCATCATTGATAGTCTGAACATTGTGTCACAACATAATCATTGATAGTCTGAACATTGTGTCACAACATAATCATTGAGTCTGAACATTGTGTCATAACATAATCATTGATAGTCTGAACATCATGTCACAACATGATCATTGATAGTCTGAATATTACGTCACAAGATCATTATTGATATTCTGAACATTGTGTCACATGATCATTGATAGTCAGTAAATATGTTTTTATCTAACATTAAGTAAGTTTTCCTTCGAAATTTAAGAAAGTAGCCAGTCCGATACAATATATTGGATCACTACATTGTGGTGATAAAAGAATGGCACGATGTTTCACTATGTATGCAATGGATATTTATCCTTTGAAAAGCATCAGTACAATACGTCACAATATGATCATCAAGTCTGAATATGGTGTCACAATATAATCATTGAGTCTGAACATGGTATCACAATATGATCATTGCTAGTCTGAACATGGTGTCACAATATGATCATTGGTAGTTTGAACATTGTGTCACAACATAATCATTGAGTCTGAACATGGTGTCACAATATGATTATTGATAGTTTGAACATTGTGTCACAACATAATCATTGAGTCTGAACATGGTGTCACAATATGATCATCGAGTCTAAACATGGTGTCACAATATGATCATTGATAGTCTGAACATTATGTCACAACATAATCATCGAGTCTGAACATGGTGTCACAATATGATCATTGATAGTCTGAACATCGTGTCACAACATGATCATTGATAGTCTGAATATTGCATCACAACATAATCATTGAGAGTCTGAATATTGTGTCACAACATAATCATTGATTGTCTGAACATCATGTCACAACATGATCATTGATAGTCTGAATATTGCCTCACAACATAATCATGAACCATTCTCGGATTATACCTGCAATTAAAGATCTTCCGAAAGAGCTGTGACGTCATGCAATCGGTATCGTATATTATAGCAACATTGCACAGTTGCGATTTTACCATTAAAAATTATGTAAATCGTAAAATAACGTCGTATATTTATCTTTTGATATTTACAAAATCATTATGACTTCATGTCAAACATTTTATTGCACTAACAAAAAGTTTAAGTGTGAGAAGAATTTTTTTTTGGTAATTACCGATCAGAACTTCCCTAGTTAACACATCGACCAGTGACCACGAAAAAGACGGGAAAGTACGACAGCATTGGCGACAAAAAAGAAACTAGAGGCTCAGCACTGAGCTGAGCCAGTGTCACTCACCTTTCATTCTGCTCTGAGGAAACTTAATACAGAAACTTCCATAGCCTATAGGTGCTTCCCACCAAATTTCGGCTCATTTTGACAAAGCAGTTTCAGAGATTTTTAGAAAGCGACCAATCTAAACCAAGAATTGCCTGTGGCAGCCATGTTTGTTAATGGATCAAAACGGAATGAGCAATCTCTATAGAGGACCTTCCATAGATGCTTCTTACCAATTTTCATATCATTTGGCCAAGCGATTTTTCAGAGGAAAAGCCGTTTTAGAAATCAAACAATAAGAAACAAGAATTGTCTATGACAGCCATGTTTGTTAACGGATCAAAACGGAATGAGCAATTCCCATAGATGCTTCCTACCAAGTTTCGGTCTATTTGGCCAAGCTGTGTCAGAGAAGATTTTATAGAAATTGACCAATCAGAAAAAAGAATTGTCTGTGGTGGCCATGTTTGGTAACAGATTGGGACAAAATGAGCAATCTTTATAAAGAGGACTTTCCATAGATGCTTCCTACCAAGTTTTGGATCATTTGGCCATGCGGTTTCAGAGGAGAAGATTTTTAGAAATAGACCAATCAGAAACAAGAATCGCCTGTGGTGGCCATGTTTGTTAATGGATATGGGACAGACTGAGCAATCTTTATAGAGGACCTTCCATAGATGCTTCCTACCAAGTTTCGGTTCATTTGGCCATGTGGTTTCAGAGGAGAAGATTTTTAGAAATAGACCAATCAGAAACAAGAATCGCCTGTGGTGGTCATGTTTGTTAATGGATCGGAATGAAATGAGCACTCTTTATAGAGGACCGCCCATAGATGCTTCCTACCAAGTTTCGGTTCATTTAGCCAAGCGGTTTCAGAAGAGAAGAATTTTTTAAATCAGCCAATCAGAAACAAGCGTTGCCTGTTGCGCCCATGTTCGTTAATGGATCGGGACGAAATGAGCAATCTTTATAGAGGACCTTCCATAGATGGTTCCTACCAAGTTTCAGTTCATTTGGTTGAGGAGTTTTAGAGGCATATTTATCTGTAATTCAATTTAGAGATCACTGCATTTTGAATAGATATAAAATGTATCTATATTTAAACTAGAGTTATCTCCCTTTTAACAGAAAAAATGATTTTTTAGATATCACTCAATCAGAAACAAGAATCGCCTGTGGCGGCCATGTTTGTTAACAGATCAAGATGAAACTAGAACTGTGAGTAACCTCACTGAGTGATACTATGATGTTCAAACTTTGGAATACAGGTATATTAGCAAGTTAATTATCTTCCCTTCTAAATTTTAGACAGCAACGGTATTCCTTCATGCACATCTGCAGGTTGTGTACTACAACTGTGTAAAGTTTCATAAAAATTCAATAAGCAGTTTAGTAGGAGTTGCGCTTACTAAATATGAAAACTTTCGGACCAACGACTCAGAATTGTTGCAATCACAAACTGAAGCAGGATGGACGGATGGACAAACGAATAGACAGACTGAAAAACTACATGCCCCCATACTATAATATGCAGGCCCTTAAAAACACTTCTTGTGGACCTCTACAGGAACATTTCTGGCAGGTCTGCTGTTTTCACATTTTCAGAAAAGCTGAATTGAAAACGGTAATAGTTACATAATAACACAGAAAGGGATCTTCTTTCCCAAACGAATTCATCACAAAATAAACAGCTGCGCCAAGAGCGCATGATACACCTGTCATCAACATTCATACAATATTTGTAAAGACATTCTTTCCCATAACTCTTGAATGAAAAATCTAAATTTCACCAAAAAGTATACAGACCGTAAGACTGTCAATTCCAATAACTGTGCGAAGTTTGAAATGAATTGTCCAAGCGGTTCTCAATTTACAGAGTGACATACGAAAAATCGCCTATACAATTTAATGAATAAAGTCCCATAACTCTGGAATGAAAAATTGAAATTTCACCAAAAAGTATAGACCATAAGACTATCAATTCCAATAACTATGCGAAGTTTGAAGTGAATTGGCCAAGGGGTTCTCAATTTACAGTGTGACATACGAAAAATCACCTACAATTTGATGAATAAAGTCCCATAACTCTGGAATGAAAAATTGAAATTTCACCAAAAAGTATACAGACCATAAGACTCAATTCCAATAACTATGCGAAAGCTTGAAGTGAATTGGCCAAGGGGTTCTCAATTTACAGCACGACATACGAAAAATCGCCTACAATTTGATGAATAAAGTCCCATAACTCTGGAATGAATATTCGAAATTTCACCATAAAGTATACAGACCGTAAGACCATCAATTCCAATAACTCTATGAAATTTGAAGTGAATTGGCCAAGGGGTTCTTAAGTTAGAGCGTGACATGTGAAACGGACGGACGGATAGTCGGACATTGGTATACCATAATACGTCCCGTCTTGAAAGACGGGCGTATAAAAAACCAATCAAAATCAAATAAAAAATAAGGTCTTTGTGTACAAATAGAGATATCCATATTTCCACTTAGGGTCTCATGTTTGAAAATGGGTAGGGTTACAACACCCCAAATCAATACCGACCTATATATTCAGTGCTAAGGATCGTTGTGTTCAAAATTCATAAGGATCTGTCAACTACAACATAAGTTATTGCATAGAAACCATTCTCTCTACAGACATACGACATTTACAGCACCATAACATAATCCGACAGTAAAATTTTTGCATTTGTTTAAAAAAAAATAATTAAACTCTTCAAGTACAAAAAACAGGAACACCCAATTATGCACCTTGGGGCCTCTTATTTGGAAACAGATAGTGCTACAATACACAAAACCAATACCAATCTTAATTCTGTGCCATGCATCGTTTTAAAATTTTAAACTGAAGTTATCGCACAGAAACCATTGTGTCTACAGACAGATGAAAACGTCATACCATAATACTTTTTGCAGTTGTATAAAAATTGTGACTTGACAATGAAAATAAAACAAAGACAAATATGGATTCCTTTATTGAACACTGCATGAATATGACTACTGCAAGCATTCAGACATACATGAAAGAAAATAAAGTGATAGCAACTAGACAAAGTCATTTTTATAACAAAAGTATATTGACTTTAAAATAATTTGCTTGGGGTAATCAATAATCATATCCTCTTAAATGTTGTTTATTGTTTTTCATAAGGTTTGGTTAAGATTAAATTTGACTAGTATTTCACAATTAAAATATTGGATAACATGAATGTGTACCAACATACACACTGAACATCACATCACTCAACTAATATCTGTTTTAACTTCAAAAATCTTCATTTGTTTTGCCAGATGTGTTCAGATCTAGATTACTAATAGGTAATATGGTCGTCAATTGTTATATCCAATCTATAGATACATTGATGTCAGAAAATTGTGGCAGTTACATTATAGATGGGTTTAATGAAATCAAAATAAAAAAAATGCATAGCAGTATTAAAATTTGCTACATATAAGTTTATACAGGTGATTGGCTGTAGATAAAACTACATATAAATTGTACAATATACATGATTACTATACAACAATAAATTTTTGGTTCATAAACTTTTATTTTTACATGTTGAAAGTTTTTTGCCTCATAGATTTTCTTAAATTTTAATTAAATTAACAGAATATCTATTCTTTATCACATATTAGGAAAAAAAATGTGTATTATATTTTTGCTGGAAGACTTGATTTTTCAATGAACCTTCACAACACATCTTGCCAAATTTAAAACTTTAATGAAAGGTGAAGATTAATTCCATTTTTAATAGTGTTTTATCAATACTAATATAATTTTCTTTATCTAAAAGTACATGCATTATATATGAAATATTATATTAAGTCACTAAATTATAATAACTCCAGAAAAAAATGAATTTTCGAAGAAATGAATATTGCATTGTAATATGACATGAATATTGTGTTATACATTAATATGATTGGGACTACATTTATTCAAACAATAAGACAATTAATTATTCATGATAGAATTATACATTGTAGCTCAGAGTTTATCTTTGCTAAAAATAAAAGGAATTTTCTTGCTAAAAATGAAACAATCAAGTGTTCTGTATTTTTTTAAGGTCCATGCAAGGAGCTGTTTAAAAGAATCATATATGTAAAATAATGAAGATGAATATTGTTACACACATGTAATATTGTTTCTAATCTTCTTAATGCTCTAAATTCCTTGTATTTCCACAAATTTTCAAACTTCCAACATCAAAAAACATTTGAAATAATATTTTAAATGAAGGTCAAGACATTACAAAGTAAGATATAACATTATTTTCAAATTTGTTTCAAAATTTGTATTAAAATCAATTGCACTATTTATTCAAAGTTAGTAGTATTTGTTATATTATGCCAATGTTACAAAAAATCTTCTACACACTATAAAAATTTATACACTTTTTAAACATATTTTACATGTTTTCTAGAACATCTGCATATACAACCTTGACACTATCTCTATATCAAGTAAAATTTCTACTGAGCAACACATTATACCATATTTTTCATTTCATCAAATTCCGTCTTGAAAAAAAAAATCTAATTTGTAAAGCCACCATTTTTTTTTTTTTCATTTTTTTTTCCCTTACTTTTTTGTAAAATTTAATTATTTTAAATCATATAAAATGAAAGGAACAAGAATGTAAGGTTATGACACAAACAAACTTGTTTTCTGCCATACCCTCACTTTAATTATCTTGTGGCTATGAGGATGATTTTTAGAGACAATTGCACAAGCAAGCAGCATAAAAGGATAAAAAAAAAAATTAACAAATAAAATGATCTCACTTAAAATAGACTTTATACATTAAATACAACCTGTTGTAGATAATCATATTAATATGCTATGTGTTTTTTCTTCTGAAATTTACTCCAGGCTTTTCGAAATACTTATCTTTAAATATAAGATAAAAAATTTCATCATGGGGAATTTGTCTAATCTACTATTACCAGTTCAGGAAATAAGACATTCCTTATACAATAACAAAGCTTTTAAATGTCCATCAAATGAAGAAAGGTTACTACATCATACCAAGTTTAACTTAAATCAGCAGATAGGGTTAAGAAATGTGAGCACAAAAGACCACCATTCATATCAATGGCACAAGAATGATAAAATACAGTGTTAAATAAGAAACATAAAAATTTTAAAAACAAAAATATCAAAAATTTCATTCATGCTGGTTAAACAACTAGGCTTAAATGTACATAGTAAATACAAACTAACTTCCAACAGGCAATTTGTATATGAATAAATCAACTTTGTGTATAAAGAAGGCTAAGAATACTTTAATCAAAATTTAATATTAAAAATCTTCTTAATTTTGTACACCATGGCAAGCAAATGTTACAAGCATTTTTCTGGTCTGTGTGTTTTGTTTATCTGTAAGGCCATTTTATAAGCTACTGTTGATAAATATAATCTTCAATCAAACAACATCGAAACAAATTTAAAAAAAAATAATAATCAGTTTTTAACTGTTTTATTTCCATGTTGGAACCCACACACGACCATTAATACATGCCTTACAAATTATTTCCAACATACAACAGTTCAACGAAACACAAGGACTTAAACATCACATAGCTTGCACCAGAAAGCAGTTGTAATTTATAAAGTGCTCTCTTTGCTATCCTTGTTCTTCTTTGTTTTTGAGAATGATGGCATTCTGAACTTTTTCTTCTTTTTCTGTTTATCCTTTGATGGAGATGGAAGTTCTTTCACTGGAGAACCCTAAAAGAAGAACCATAATACAATAATTACAAATCTGACTGATATCAATTATTGTCAATCATAAATATGGGAAAATATTCATTTAGGTCTCTGTAGCACCCGAGTTCACCCCTGGTTTTTAGTGGGGTTCGTGTTAATCGATCTTTAGTTTTATGTGTATGTTTTGTAGATCGCTGTTTGTCCTTTTGCTTTTGGCCATTGTGTTGTCTGTTCTTCTTCGATATACGGATTCTGATTACCCCTTTGGTATCTTCAAACTCTTCTTCTAGCATGTGTTCTTGTACGATATTTTTTTTCAACTCTTTATTTCTGTCAAACATCCTCTTGCAATATGACTATAAGAGCAATTTTCGTTACCAAAATACATTTAGTATTGTCTCAATGAGTCAATGTAGGCTTCACGATCATCGATCTTGAAAACTTGACAGATTCCTATCACTAAAAATAAGAGGCTACATCTTATATGAATGCTTACCTCTTTACTACTCCTATCATCTAGTGTGTCTCCTCCACTGGCACTATCTGTTGATTTAAGAGTGTCTGACTTGGCTGGTGAAGATGGCTTCTCATCACCATTCAGAACACGATCTACAATAAACATTTATTGATCATCTTCATCTATCTGTATTATAATTATTCTTATTTTATATTTATGAATTGTAAACCTGAAATTAAAATTTTGTAATGAAATAATGTAAACTTGGCCATTCAAATTAATGTATCATAAAGTTTCAACTCCATCATGCAACATTCACTTAAAACTTGATCAATAAAGATAAACACATGTATAATTACTACTAGGTATTGATTTCTATGTATGTCAAGTAAATTATAAGTTAAAAAAAAGACATAATTACACTGGTTTTACTACAATATAAACTAGTTATTTATATATGTATAGGATCATTTATAAATGAAATGAACAACTTACAACTTGTTTCATTTTAAATATTATGTCATGCGATGTTGTAGTTAAAATAAGATATTTTTCACATCACTATATCAAAATAGCCATGACTTATCTGATTAAGACATCAATGTGTAAAACCTATATGTTAATCAATATTTATATGGCTTAATTAATAACAAAATTATTTCCATTTAAAAACATTGAACACTTGTATGTATCTTCATTTTCTTTCAAGGCTGACATTATAATGACATCATCATTTTAAATGCTAAGTACATTATAATAGTTCTCTTTTCAATAAGAAGCTCTGAAAACATGTTACACATTACAATTACCTAAAACCTTAAAAGAAGTGACAAAGAGAATAAATAATGGATTCACAATTAGATTAAGAGGCCAGAAACAACTTCTTACTTTAAGATATAAGTAACAACTGCCTACTTATACAAGTCAGAATGTGCTAAAACAACAGTCATCAATTACTGGCTTGTGCATACATGTCTTTTCCCTGATTGTCTGTTACAGCGTATGTTTAACATAAGATTACAAGGTACAGACCCCATAGACCCTGGAGTTTTCATTTGTAACCAAGTTTGACTTTCCATTTCATACGGATGCTTTATACAATCATATTTCCAAGAATATTATTTTTTATATGTTCTCCATTGCTGCCTATGGACTGACAGGACTCAGATCCCAAAGACCATGAGGTCTTCATTTGTGCAAGTTTAAATCCACATATTACAATGATGATCATGTCATACTGTTTTCAGTTGTGTGTATGTCTCAGCTTCCTGTTCCTCATTTGACAAGTCTGTTGTGATTATTCAACACAAGAATCCAGAAATATTATATAATTCTATTATATCAATGAACACTACATTATTACTATTCATAACCATCAGTGAATATATTTGCAATTCTAGTTCCTACTCCCCCTCCCAAACCCTTGTTACAGTCTATATAAAACTATCAAAACTAAGGTTTTTAGACCTGTATATGTACGAATCTGAATCTAAATTCCAATGAAGCTGCACACCAAATATTTAACATTTCTATTGCTGGTAGTTAAAATTTACTGAACTCTCTCCCCCCCCCCCCCTTTATACATCTATTGGTCCTCTTCCTTTCTAAAGTCTGAATAACCCCTTCCCATTTGATTGAGTAGTTCTGTAGAAGATTAAAAAATAAAATAAAGACGAGTTATGGCAAGTCCACATGGGCAGTTGAACTAAAAATTAGCAAACCATTATAACTGGCATTTCAATTACAGCACCCATAGAAAAAGAGGTTAATAGAATAATAATGATTAAACTGAATTAAAAATGCTTCAAGGTTCAGTAATCTGTAAGCAGCTAGCCATCTGAAAATCTTCCTGAAAACAGCTGGACCACATAAAGTAAGTGGTAAGCCAAGGTACAATGGAATATTTATTAGCAAACAGAAAAAATCTTAAAAATTAGCTGAGCCACATTAAATGATATGGTAAGCTAGGAGTAATTCTGGGTTATAATATAGTGACCCTCTACCACTAGTAATGTGTTGTGCCTTACCCCGACCATATCGCTCAGATTTTGATCTCTCAAAGTTCTTCTGTTTTAATTCCTCTATTACTGATATTTAAACAAAATATTTATTATTAGGTGTTTGTCTGGCAGGCTACAATAAATACTTTATACATTGTCAACTTAATTTTAAAACTTTTACATGAACTTAATCCATAATAAAATTACTATCATATTTTCTTCTACATTTTTTTACATTTTTAAATTGACTTCAATTTTGAAAATACTTTAAAATGATATGACACATATTAATCTCTTTTTTCTTTAAGTAAGTTAAACTTGAAAAAGAGTTTAACTTGTTGCAATCACTTCTAGCTTAAACTTATGATTTCATGAATGTGCTTACATTCAGGACTACGTGGAGGTTCCCTATTTGAAGAACTTCTACGTACTGCTGGTGGTTTTTCTTCTGAAAAAATATTATTTTCTGGATAATAATCTTAAATTTCTGTTTATTTGTTCAAATCATTATATGTTAATGATTATGTATCATTTCTAAATACAATACTGCTTTGGCTGTTAAAATAAAACTCCTTTATGTATTCTAAATCATAAAAATAATGCAACATTCATACACACGATACATTCAATCTCAAAACAGTGAAATACAAACACACAAACATTAAACCAAGAATTCTTTGTTTTATTTTCAATATACCGTAATTATTTTCATTTCTTTATGATTTTTAAACTTAGGCAGCCTGTATCACTCATCTGATTATTCATGCACAATTTGTGTTCAATTTTCAATTAAATCAAGATTTTAAGAAAAATTATTAGTCAAACATGTCTTATGTGACCTTCCAAGGGAATGCTGAAATAGGGTCAAATAATACAGGTGGTCGCTAAATACAGGTTTAATTAATATGAAATGCAGTGAATGAATGCACCAGTTTTTAGTGCAATCAAGTAAAACTTGAAAATCATAACAAATATAGGATATCAACTGAAATACTACCTGAAGCCCTTGTCACTAGAAATTCAATGAAAACAACACATCAAAATTAGAAGAAAAATGAAAATCGTGTATACCAGACGTAATATGAAAAATTTCTGAATTTGGGACCCTTTAAGTCCCTTTTTCCATAAAAAGAAAAAAATGGATGAAATACAAGATTTTTCTAACAATCTTGGGAATTAGCACTTTTCACACTTTGAGATTGAATTTATCTCAAATACAGTAAAAGATAGAGGAAATTCATCCACATTTGATACTACAACAATCAATTCAAAGAAGAAGAAAAAACATCAAAATTGGATAAAAAAAAAATTCTATATACCTTTAGACCCTTAAAAAAACAACAACATTTTTTAATGGCCCAACAACAGTCCTAAATGGGAACATTTTGCAAAAATTGCACTTAAAATTGGATAATTTTTTTTTTTTTAAAGTTCAAATGTGAAAATTGGCACTTTTCTGCCACTTTCGGTAAAGATTATCTCGAAAACCATAAAAGATAAAGGAAATTCTTCCACATACTATCAACAGCTCTCAACACTATCAATTCAAAGAAAACTAGAGGCTCAGCACTGAGCTGAGCCTGTGTTGCTCACCTTTCATTCTGCTTTGAGGAAACTTAATACAGAACCTTCCATAGGTGTTTCTCACCAAATTTCAGCTCATTTTGGCCAAGCAGTTTCAGAGAAGAAGATTTTTAGAAATCGACCAATCTAAAACAAGAATTGCCTGTGGCAGCCATGTTTGTTAATGGATCAAGACGAAATGAGCAATCTCTATAGAGAACCTTCCATAGATGCTTCTTACCAAGTTTCATATCATTTGGCCAAGCGGTTTCAGAGGAAAAGCTGTTTTAGAAATCGATCAATAAGAAACAAGAATTGCCTAAGATGGCCATATTTGTTAACGGATCAAAATGGAATGAGCAATTCCTATAGAGGACCTTCCATAGATGCTTCCTACCATGTTTCGGTCCATTTAGCCAAACTGTTTCAGAGTAGAAGATTTTCAGAAATCGACCAATCAGAAACAAGAATTGCCTGTGACTAAATGAGCAATCTTTATAGAGAACCTTCCATAGATGCTTCCTACCAAGCTTCGGTTCATTTGGCAAAGAGGTTTCACAGGAGAAGATTTTTTTAGAAATCAACCAATCAGAAACAAGAATTGTCTGTGGTGGCCATGTTTGTTAATGGATCGGGACGAAATGAGCAATCGCAACAGAGGACTTTCCATAGATGCTTCCTACCAAGTTTCGGTTCATTTGACCAAACGGTTTCAGAGGAGAAGAATCTAAACTAGAGGCTCAGGTGAGCCTGTATCGCTCACCTGACATAAACAAGTCCTCTTAAGAATGTCTGCATGCCGAATACATCTAAGTTACTATTCAAATCCCATACTGCCATAGGGTTCCATGTTAAAACTATGTCTGCTCATGGCAGCCATCTTGGATGGAGGTCGTGGTCACCGTACACAATTTTGAAAGTACCATCCATGCCATATTTGCTTTAAATTGGCTTACTGGTTTCAGAGGAGAAGACTTTTAAACAATTTTCCCATAGGGTCCTATGTTAAAACTATGTCTGCTGACGGCGGCCATTTTGGACCGAGATCGGGGCCACTGAACACAATTTTGGAAGTTGACCACCTAAGGACCATCGATGACATGTTTGCTATATTGGCTTACTGGTTTCAGAGGAGAAGATTTTAAAACATTTTTTGCCATAGGGTCCTATGTTAAAACTACAGTATGTCCGCTGAAGGTGGCCATCTTGGATGGAGGTCAGGGTCACTGGACACAATTTTGAAAATTGACCACTTAAGGACCATCCATGCCATGTTTGCTCTAAATTGGCTTACTGGTTTCAGAGGAGAAGATTTTTAAACATATTTCCCATAGGGTCCTATGTTAAAACTATGTCCGCTGATGGTGGCCATCTTGGATGGAGGTTTGGGTCACTGGATATAATTTTGAAAGTTGACCATTTAAGGACCATTCATGCCATGTTTGCTTTAAATTGGCTTACTGGTTTCAGAGGAAATTTTTTTTAAACATTTTTCCCATAAGGTCCTATGTTAAAACTATGTCCACTGACAGCGGCCATCTTGGATGGAGGTCGGGGTCACAGGACATAATTTTGAAAGTTGACCACATAAGGACCATTCATGCCATGTTTGCTTTAAACTGACTTACTGGTTTCAGAGGAGAAGACTTTTAAACATTTTTTCCATAGGGTCTTATG
Source organism: Bathymodiolus brooksi (assembly GCA_963680875.1). Taxonomy (NCBI): domain Eukaryota; kingdom Metazoa; phylum Mollusca; class Bivalvia; order Mytilida; family Modiolidae; genus Bathymodiolus; species Bathymodiolus brooksi. The sequence goes on from OY804577.1 coordinate 41,206,287, forward strand.
TTAAAATTAAGTCGAGTCATGGCGGCCATCTTAAATTTCCGATCAGCAAACGATTCACAAGTTTAGTACAGGACCACCCAATGATCATTCCTGCAAAGTCACAATTCAATTGGCTTAGTGGTTTCTAACAAAAAGATTTTTTTAAATTTCGACCAATCAGAACACATTATGGGCCCTGGCACCCATGTTGGATTTCCGATCAGCGCCAAAAACAAATATCTTGTATATGACCATCCAATGAACATTTCTGCCAAGTTTGGTTCAAATCTGTTTTGTGGTTTCAGAAACAAAGATGAAAATGTGAAATTCCCATAGGGTCCAATGTTAAACTAAATCGAGTCATGGTGGCCATCTTGAATTCCCGATCGGCAAACGGTTCACAAGTTACCTGCAAAGTCACAATTCAATTGGCTTAGTGGTTTCTAACAAGAAGATTTTTAAAATTTCGACCAATCAGAACACATTATGGGCCCTGGCAGCCATGTTGGTTTTCCGATCAGCACCAAAAACACAAATCTTGTATATGACCATCCAATGAAAATTTCTGCCAAGTTTGGTTCAAATTTGTTTTGTGGTTTCAGAAAAATTGATGAAAATGTGAAATTCCCATAGGGTCCAATGTTAAACTAAGTCGAGTCATGGTGGCCATCTTGAATTTCCGATCGGCAAACGATTCACAAGTTTAGTACAGGACCACCCAATGATCATTTCTGTAAAGTCACAATTCAATTGGCATGGTGGTTTCTGACAAGAGGATTTTTAAAATTTCAGCCAATGAGAACACATTATGGCCCCTGGCAGCCATGTTGGATTTCAAATCAGCACCAAAAACACAAATCTGGTAGAGGACCATCCAATGAACATTTCTGGCAAGTTTGGTTGAAATCTGTTCAGCGGTTTCAGAGAAGAAGATTTAAATGTGAAAAGCTAACGTACGGACGGACGCTTACCATGACAAAGCTCACAGTGAGCTAAAAATCAGCCAATCAGAAATAAGAATTGCCTGTGGCGGCCATGTTTGTACATGGATCAAGACGAAATTAGCACTCTTTATAGAGGACCGCCCATAGATGCTTCCTACCAAGTTTCGGTTCATTTGGCCAAGCGGTTTCAGAGGAGAAGATTTAAAAAAATCAGCCAATCAGAAACAAGAGTCGCCTGTGGTGGCCATGCTTGTTAACGGATCAGGACGAAATGAGCAATCTTTACAGAGAACCTTCCATAGATGCTTCCTACCAAGTTTCGGTTCATTTGGCCAAGCAGTTTCAGAGAAGATTTAAAAAAATCTGTATAGAGATAAATGCATTTTGAATACAGATATCTATATTTAAACAAGAGTTATCTTTCTTTTCACAGAAGATATTTTAGAAATCAACCAATCAGAAACAAGAATTGCTTGTGGCGGCCATGTTTGTTAACTAATCGGGACAAAATGAGCAATCTTTATAGAGGACCTTCCATAGATGCTTCCTACCAAGTTTCGGTTCATTTGGACAAGCGGTTTCAGAGGAGAAGATTTTTTTAAATCGGCCCATCAAAAACAAGAATTGCCTGTGGCGGCCATGTTTGTTAATGGATCGGGACAAAACGAGCAATCTTTATAGAGGACCTTCCATAGATGCTTCCTACCAAATTTCAGTTCATTTGGGAAAGCGGTTTCAGAGGAGAAGATTTTTTAGAAATCAACCAATCAGAAACAAGAATTGCCTGTGGCGGCCATGTTTGTTAACGGATTGAAACTAAATGAGCAATCTTTATAGAGGACCTTCCAAGGATGCTTCCTAATAAGTTTTGATTCATTTGGCCAGGTGGTTTCAGAGGAGAAGATTTTTTTAGAAATCAACCAATCAGAAACAAGAATTGCCTGTGGTGGCCATGTTTGTTAACGGATCGGGACGAAATGAACAATCTTTATAGAGGACTTTCCATAGAAGCTTCCTACCAAGTTTCGGTTCATTTGGCCAAGCAGTTTCAGAGGAGAAGATTTTTTAAAATCGGCCAATCAGAAACAAGAATTGCCTGTGGCAGCCATGTTTGTTAATGGATCGGAACAAAATGAGCAATCTTTATAAAGGACCTTCCATAGATGCTTCCTACCAAGTTTCAGTTCATTTGGTGAGGGGTTTCAGAGGAGAAGATTAATATGTGAAAAGTTAACTGACGACAGACGACGGACGCCAAGTGATGGCAAAAGCTCATATTGCCTTTGGCAAGGTGAGCTAAAAACACATCAAAATTGGATAAAAAAATTCTATACACCTTTACAATATGCGAAAGAAGAACATTTGATGACCCTCAAAAACCCATAATGAACATTTCACAAATCTAAATAAAAATGAAATTTTATACTAAAAATGAAAAATTAAAAAAAACTTGGAATTTTTCTTAATTTCCCCTTTCATGTCAAAAAAATTCAGTTACATGATAATGTTATTCTGAAAGGGACTTTCCTAAGATATTCCTGGGGAAAAAATCATCAAAAACAGATGATCAATTATTTATACACACTTTATTTTGACCCTTTTGGGTCTGATGTTAATTTAAAAAAAAACATAAACTTTGTAGTGGACCATCTAATGAACATTCCTACAAAGTTTGTATCTGATTGGCCCAAAGATTTCAGAGAATAAGATTAAAATGCACAAATTTACGGACAATGACACGGAAGACAGCGACGACAGATGCAAAATCATGGCAATAACTCACATGACCGTTTGGGCCAGTTGAGCTAAAAAAAAAAAATAAAAAAAAAACCAACCAAACAAAATAAGCCCTAAAATAAAATGAAAATAATTCCATAGAATGCCAATCAGTGGTTTTGGGATATCTATGAAACAAAGAATTGATAAACTATATATACTCATCACACACCTTTCAACCTACAATCAACCAGTTACCTATATATTTCTTAGATTCTATATATACATCATCAATCAGAGTTTCTCTAGAGGAACTTCCTGAAAATTCTGATTCAAGAACAAAACATTTGTAAACAGATAGTAACAATCATCAAATTTTAGAGACAAATAAATTGACTATTATTGTACATTCAGATATACAACTGAACAGAAACTACATAAAATACATGTCCCCAATCAAACTACAGTCAAACCTGCCTTAAAAGGCACCTCTATATAACAAACCACTGTCTATAAAGGGCAGCCTCATTTTCCCCATTAATGTATAGTGCATATAATTTTAACCTGTATATAAAGGGCAACTGCTCATAAAGGGCACATTTTTCAGTTCCCTTGAGTGCCCTTTATAGACAGGTTTGACTGTATTTAAATTCTTGCAAATGCTCTAAAAAGTAACTAAATATAATTTGAAATTTTGATTACTTCCAAGTGTACTGTTAAATAATATCTAATTTTGTAAGTATTCTGAAAACTAAACTTGTGCTAGTTCTATCCTAAAACTAAACTTTGATCTACATTACATTTAAAACATCACTAAACAACACCAGTACCACATAGACTGTGAGATAGACATTGTAACACCATGATCAACAAGCCAGATCAGTAATTATTTCTCCACATAGACATTGTAACACCATGATCAACAAGCCAGATCAGTAATTATTTCTCCACATAGACATTGTAACACCATGATCAACAAGCCAGATCAGTAATTATTTCTCCACATAGACATTGTAACACCATGATCAACAAGCCAGATCAGTAATTATTTCTCCCCATAGACATTGTAACACCATGATCAACAAGCCAGATCAGTAATTATTTCTCCCCATAGACATTGTAACACCATGATCAACAAGCCAGATCAGTAATTATTTCTCCACAATTTACAAAATAATCTTAATTTTCTACCTTTGTGGAGACTTAGAATTTCTACTGATAAATTATTCCTCCTTTCCAATGAATACAAAAATAATTTAAACAGGGTTGATTTAAGTGGTTGGCAAACTAAGTAGACATGGCCATGCTGGAAAAATTGTAGTAGAAAAGATCTCCTTGGTCTGATTTCTCAATTAAAATGTTTCATCCAAAACCTTTTCCCAAAAATCAAATTAATCACCAATTCCAAGACCATACCAAACTTCCTCTAAACAAATTGACCATCAATTCTAAAGACCATATCAAACTTCTTCTAAACAAATTGACCATCAATTCTAAAGACCATATCAAACTTCCTCTAAACAAATTGACCATCCATTCTAAAGACCATATCAAATTTCCTCTAAACAAATTGATTATCAACTCTGAACTGAAAAGTCCATATTGAGAAAATTAATTTATACAATTTGTTCATTCATTCCATAATACTGCTAAAGTTGGTGTTAAACGCCAATCAATTTAATCAAAGCAAAGTTCATGTACATGTATACATTTGTTCAACTTTGCAATTAAATAGTGCTAAATAATGAATATTAGAAGAGAAGCACAGGTGTAAGAGAATATAAGGCATAAGCTGAAGGCAGATTACAGAAATGTAAACATTCATCTTTTTAGTACTGTGTTCCTACATACAAATTATGTGTTTCCCTAATACTACAAATTTGTTACTGTTACAGAATTCTCTTTTCAACAATTATTTTTTAATTATATATTATCTTGGGTAACTTTTAACATCAAAGTATTAAAGAGTTACTTGTCAATAATAAGGTTTTGTATACAAATATTTTCAGTCTTTACTGATCTGACTTCCATGTAATGATGTGTTACCATAACAATACACACCATTATACTTATCAAATATATCATCAATATTCGTTTCTTTTGAAGGTCTCTTTTTCTGAGACAAAACTGAGAAAATGCAAACACAAGTGTTACAAAAAGCCGTCTAAAATTACTATAAAAACTTAAAAGTTGTTCTGAAAAAAAGAAAAGAAAGGAAACAGGGATAAATTAAAGCATGCATAGATAATAAATCTAGAAATTAGATTAAAAGCTGCTAACATTTTACTTGAAATACTACAATTTAATCTAATTAATCTTGTAATCTTCAAAAGCAACAACTACTGCTAATATTTTACTTGAAATAGTACAATTTAATCTAATTAATCTTGTAATCTTTAAATGATCATGTGATATATTGCAAAAAACCAGAGGCTCTCAACAGCCTGTATTGTTCACCTGGTTATAAAAAGAACCAATTGGTCCTATGTAAAAACTATGTCCTGCAGTGGTAGTCATCTTGGAATTCCGATCAACATAAAAAACACAAAGTTTGTAAAGGACCTTCCAATGATTGATGCACAGTTTAGGTTCAATCAGTGCAATAGCTTCAGAGAAGAACATATTTCTGTATTTTCTCCATATGGTTCTGTGTTAATACTATGACCTGTGGTGGCAGCCATCTTGGATTTCCGATCGGCATAAAAAACACACAACTTTGTAGAGGACCTTCCAATGATCATTCCTGGGCTTTTTTTTGTCCAAGTGGTTTCAGAGAAGAAGCGTTTTGAAACATTTTTCCCATAGGGTCCAATGCTAAACTAAGTCCTGCCGTAGCCGCCATCTTGAATTTCATATCAGAACAAAAAACGTAAAGTTTGTAGAGGACCATCCAATGAACATTCTCCCTTATGGTCCAATGTTAATCTATGTCCTGCAGTGGTGGCCATCTTGGATTTCCGATCGGCATAAAAAACAGAAACTTTGTAGAGGACCTTCCAATGATCATTCCTGGGAAGTTTGGTTTCAATTGTCCAAGTGGTTTCAGAGAAGAAGCGTTTTGAAAGATTTTTTCCATAGGGTCCAATGTTAAACTAAGTCCTGCTGTAGCTGCCATTTTGAATTTTATATCGGACCAAAAAACCTAAAGTTTGTAGAGGACCATCCAATGAACATTCATGTACAGTTTGGCTTTAATCATATTTGTAGTTTCTGAGAAGAAGGCATTTGAACATTTTCCCATATGGTCCAATGTTAATCTATGTCTTGCGGTGGTGGCCATCTTGGATTTCCGATCGGCATAAAAAACACAAACTTTGTAGAGGACCTTCCAATGATCATTACTGGGCAGTTTGGTTTCAATTGTCCTAGTGGTTTCAGAGAAGAAGTATTTTGAAACATTTTCCCCATAGGGTCCAATGTTAAACTAAGTCCTGCCGTAGCCGCCATTTTGAATTTCATATCGGAACAAAAAACCTAAAGCTTGTAGAGGACCATCCAATGAACATTCATATATAGTTTGGCTTTAATCATATTTGTAGTTTCTGAGAAGAAGGCATTTGAACATTTTCCCATAGGGTCCAATGTTAATCTATGTCCTGCGTTGGTGGCCATCTTGGATTTCCGATCGGCATAAAAAACAGACACTTTGTAGAGGACCTTCCAATGATCATTCATGGGCAGTTTGGTTTCAATTGTCCAAGTGGTTTCAGAGAAGAAGCGTTTTGAAACATTTTCCCCATAGGGTTCAATGTTAAACTAAGTCCTGCCGTAGCCGCCATTTTGAATTTCATATCGGAACAAAAAACCTACTGATTGTAGAGGACCATCCAATGAACACTCATGTACAGTTTGGCTTTAATCATATTTGTAGTTTCTGAGAAGAAGGCATTTGAACATTTTCCCATAGGGTCCAATGTTAATTTATGTATTGCGGTGGCGGCCATCTTGGATTTCCGATCGGCATAAAAAACACAAACTTTGTAGAGGACCTTCCAATGATCATTCCTGGGCAGTTTGGTTTCAATTGTCCAAGTGGTTTCAGAGAAGAAGCGTTTTGAAACATTTTTCCCATAGGGTCCAATGTTAAACTAAGTCCTGCCGTAGCCACCATTTTGAATTTCATATCAGAACAAAAAACCTTAAGATTGTAGAGGACCATCCAATGAACATTCATGTACAGTTTGGCTTTAATCATATCTGTAGTTTCTGAGAAGAAGGTATTTGAACATTTTCCCATAGGGTCCAATGTTAATCTATGTCCTGCGGTGGCGGCCATCTTGGATTTCCGATCGGCATAAAAAACACCTACTTTGTAGAGGACCTTCCAATGATCATTCCTGGGCAGTTTGGTTTCAATTGTCCAAGTGGTTTCAGAGAAGAAGCATTTTGAAACATTTTTCCCATAGGGTCCAATGTTAAACTAAGTCCTGCTGTAGAAATTTCAGCGGACGCCAAGTGATGGCAATGTCCAGGTGAACTAAAAAGTCTTGAAAACAAAATGGACACTATTTATATTGCAAAGTTTTGTTCTTAGTGATGGCATTACAACATGGAAACTATAAAATTGATAGCAATAGAGCAGAGAAAATATTTACAGCAATGGTGATATAAATCAGAATATGGCAATAGATTGAGGAAAACCTATATTTAATTTGTTAAAAAAAAGTGTCTTAAAAAGACAAACTGTGACTCTTTGTGAGGTAGTAAACAACATGTGTCATTTTAACAATGGTGTACTGTACAACCTTTCTTATAGCTTAAAACATGAATTAAGACAAATATGTCACATTCTTAAGAATATCTTTAGAGCATATATTAGAGTTTACCTGTATAATATACCTTAACATACCTTTTTGTTCTGTAGGTGTTTGTACAGGATAATTAGATTGAAATACATCCTCAATGGTTGTTTCTTCACTATGAGAGGTGTTAGACAACTGACGTTTGGTTTCTATGGGAACTACACAAACATGCAGTAACAAATAAATAATACATGCATATGGAACATAAAACTATCACTAAACTTCTCCAGGAAACTGGTAGCGAAAAAACTGATTTAAATACAAAATTAGTGTTGAAAACTTTTTTTTTTATAGTTTCAGTCATTACAAAATAAACATCTTTATTGTATGTATACTGCCACTTACTACCAATTTCCTGATTAGATGTGAAATATTTACTTCATATCCTTTTGAAATTCAGTTTCAGGCAAAATCAAAATGAACATTTTTTTCTTGAATTCTTTTTTCTCTCTTCAAATTACATTTAAATCTTTAATAACAGCTTTAAAACAAGGATGTTTTTTTTTACATTGAATTGTAGTATTGACATTTAATCACAACAGATAAAGCAATGAATGAACACAAAAGACACATACTGAAGGAAGCTATTGAATATCTAATATAACATGTAAAACATTAAAACAACATTAAACACAAAATAACTAGCTATGGCTTTCCTATCTTCTAGTCAAATGAAGGCATAGAACGTTCAATTAAAACAAAATGGTTAGAATATATTTCCTAAATTTGTTATGTTGGTCATGTAGAATTTCAGATTGCCACAGTCCGGTGAGGTCCACAAAGGTGTACAATGTCACAGTTGTTTCAGAGAAAGAACATGTTAAACTATGATGACAATGTGTTCTATAGTATACTTGTATACAGGCTTTAACAGCAGGAGGGCCATCATGGTCGTGATCGCATGGTAGTTGGATTTACAACTACCTGTGCAATCAGTGCCTATAATCACTAAATTTGTGAGTTAGAACCCCGTTCATGGCGAGGTGTTCTCGATACAACTTTATGTGATAAAGTTTGTCAGTAACTTGGTACTGGTCAGTGGTTTTCTCCGGGTACTCTGGTTTCCTCCATCAATAAAACTGACCACCACGATATAACTGAAATATTGTTGAAAGTGGCATTAAACACCATAAACAAACAAACAAAATTAACAGCAGGTTGTGTATATTGTTCAAGACTATTTCTCATCATTCCCTTATTATATGTAGTTCATATATCTTGATACATTCTCCATGTTTTCTTTTTTTCTTTGGTGTAGCACTTGCAACGTCACATTGATTTTTTAAATAATTTTTATAGGTTGCCATGGATTCAATAAATTTCTCCATCATCAAAGTGTAGACCAAATAAGATGAGGCTAGGTTGTATGGTAATATATAAACTGATCTAATAATGAAAATTTGAAATAGATTTAAAAAAGTAGACCGTGACAATAGCTGATATGACCATTTTGGCCAGGGGAGATAATAATTAATTAGAAGAGACCTTCTTAAACTTCATTTGCTCTATAATAGGATAACCCATAACTTGTTTAATATAACATTTTAGACTGTAATTGACTTACCTTCTGGTTTCGGTTTTTCTACTTCTGGTTTGTTTTCTGGTGTGCTCTCTACTTGTTGCTGTTGTATGATCTGCATGCGTTCATCAGTAGAAATTAATTTACCATCAGGTCCTGGTGATAAGTCTTCTGCTAGCACTAAAAAAATAAACATAAAAATTCCTTCTTTGTAAGGGACAATCTAATGATCATATGCAATTCAAGTACAGTTTGAATATTCAAGAAGAAAAAGTGTTTAATCATTTTGCTATAGTGTTGTAATCAACACTGCTAAAAACAACATTCTGCATTGGTGGCCATCTTGGATTTCTGATCAACATAAAAAACATTAAGCTTTGCAAGAAACCATTCAATGACCATTCATATGCAGTTTGGGTTCAATCATTTTTGTTGTTTCTAACACTAGCGGCTCAGTGAGCTGAGCCTGTGTTCCTCACCTTTCATTCTGCTTTGAGGAAACTTAATACAGAATCTTCCATACATGTAGATGCTTCCTACCAAGTTTCGGTTCATATGGCTAAGCAGTTTCAAAGGAGAAGATTTCTTAGAAATCGACCAATCAGAAACAAGAATTGCATGTGGTGGCCATGTTTGCTAACTGATCAGGACCAAATGAGCAATCTTCATAGAGGACATTCCATAGATGCTTCCTACCAAGTTTCCGTTCATTTGGCTAAGTGGTTTCAGAGGAGAAGATTTAAAAAAATCGGCCAATCAAAAACAAGAATTGCCTGTGGCGGCCATGTTTGGTAATGGATCATAACAAAATGTGCACTCTTTAGAGACGACCTACCATAGATGCTTCCTACCAAGTTTCAGTTCATTTGGAATTGGCTGAGGGTTTTCAGAGGAGAAGATTAAAATGTGAAAAGTAAACGGATGACAGACACCAAGTGATGGCAAAAGCACATATTGCTTTTGGCAAGGTTTGCTAAAAAGAATATTAAAATGTAAATACCTACTTGTAATGTATAAAATAAACATGTTGCACTATATCAGCATTAGTTAATTTCTAAGGGGGATAATGGCAAGAGTTATCTTTCTTTTAACAGAGGAGAAGATTTTTTTTTAGAAATTAACCAATTAGAAACAAGAATTGCCTGTGGTGGCCATGTTTGTTAACCGATCGGGACAAAATGAGCAATCTTTATAGAGGACCTTCCATAGATGCTTCCAACCAAGTTTCGGTTCATTTGGCAAAGTGGTTTCAGAGAAGAAGATTTTTAGAAATCGACCAATCAGAAACAAGAATTGCCTGTGGCGGCCATGTCTGTTAATGAATCAGGATGAAATGAGCAATCTTTATAGAGGACCTTCCAAGGATACTCCCTACCAAGTTTCGATTCATTTGGCCAAGTGGTTCCAGAGGAGAATATTTTTTAGAAATCAACCAATCAGAAACAAGAATGGCCTGTGGCGGCCATGTTTGTTGATGGATCGGGACAAAATTAGTAATCTTTAGAGAGGACCTTCCATAGATGCTTCCTACCAAGTTTCACTTCATTTGGCTGAGAGGTTTCAGAGGAGAAGATTAAAATGTTTAAAGTTAACGGACGACGGACGCCAAGTGATGGCAAAAGCTCACGTTGCCTTTGGCAAGGTGAGCTAAAAAAGCTTTCATTCATTTTCCCATAGGGTCCTATATTAAAAACTGCCATGGCAGCCAAAGGATCATCTAATGAACATTTCTACAATGTCATAATCAAATCTGCCTAGTGGTTTCTGAGATGAAGATTTTTTAAATATCAGCTAATCAGAACACATTATTGGCCATGGCAGCCATGTTGAATTTCACCAAAAACTCAAACTTTGTAAAGGACCTCTTAATGAACATTCATGCCATGTTTGTTTCCAATGGGCCATGTGTTTTGTGGGAAGATTGAAATGTGAAAAATTTACAGACAACAGGTCAGGTGAGCTAAAAAAAAAGTTCTGCCTGAATTGAATAGTACAAAAACTATTACATTGTGTTGGCAGCCATATGTGAATTGTAGAATTTCACATATTTGGGAATCCTAACATTTCATAGTAGGTCAAATAATCCTAAAGTTTCACTAAGGTATGTAAAGTAGTACAGCTCTACCTAAAACCTTAATTGGAAACCACATATCTTCCTTTGAAAAACCTGCTTAAAAAGTTGTACATAAGGAATATATAAAAAATATCATAATAGAGCTGATCCATCTTCAGCTTAAAACTTCCAATTAATCATTGTTTTAAATAGCCTAAATATATTGTAAATATAGTTAGTGGACAAATACAGCTACAATCTACCCAGTAGTGAAACTGCTACAGTACACGTACACTCAAGGACATATTGTGGTGGATCACCTTCAGAGACGGACTGTCTGTCATGTCTGAATTGGAGTCTACAGGTGTTTGTTGATTGCACACCTGTTGTGTGAATATCTGATAGTGGCTAAATTGGGGGTCGTAAATTTGTACCTGAAGGTGATAAAGCTATGACTTACATGTACCTGTTCTTGTATTTATTTAATCACACATTACAATTTTAATTCAATAATTTTAGACAAATAAAAAAATAACTATGCTTTTTTCCCCAAGTATTCATGGCCATGTTTGTGAAAAAAGATGAAGAAAATAAAATTAGTTATTCTCATTTGTTTTCTTTTTACTGAAAAAAAAATGTAATTCAATATTTATAAATACTGATAAAAGACAATTTTAACATCAATATACTACTTGAATTTTTACATTTTTATCACCTTACTTTGATCATTTACATTAAAAGAATTATTAGTTTCAAATTAATCAAGCTGTCTTAAAACAATTTACAGATGGTTTTTTTTACAGGTAAAGCTACTAAATGTGTAAAATAATTTGTATTTTTTCTAATTATGAAGAATGAATGAATAAAGATGATTATTAAAAATTAAAGCAATGAATGTGTATTTACTTTAAATAGTAAAGAATGATTTATCAAAATTGATTGCACAGAAAAACTAATATGGTTAAAAATCATATAATCCACTTAATTTATCACTTCAAAACTAGTCCTATAGAAGTTTAATAAATATGGTTGTTTTTTTTACACATTCATGTACACATATAATTGCAAAATAAAGGACCATAGTCGGACAAAAAGATTTATTCAAACAAATTTTTTTTTGGTATGTCAAATAGTATTTCAAATTTAAAAGAGAAAGAGACAGTCAGATGGGGGCTGGGGAAAAGCTAACATTAATTTGAGAATTGACAACAACTTTTGTTACTTTTTGAAATATTTGTGTAGCCCTGAAAAGGGCTGTTTTCTGTAAAAGTTGTTACTGCTGTTTGATGCCAGTGATCTTTGCCTGAAATTCTGGTTGCTGAAGCTTTTCTGCAAAGTACTTGAGCGATCTGTGTCTGGATCTTTCAGGGAAAACTTGTTTCAATTTTGGTTGTTGATTCCCGGATTTGTCTGTTTCACAGACTTCGATTTTTTTCCGTATTTTGTATTATTTCTGTCACTCTAGACAGCTTCCTTGGTGATCGGTATTTTGTTGTTACTTGTTATTATATCGGTTGGGTAAATCAATAAGTTTCAGCCGATTTAAGTTTAAAAATTGCAAACCTTTACATTGAAGTTTTGTATTTTTAAGATAAAATCTGCTGAAATTTAGTTGCGAACGGAAAAAAATGTACATATAAATTTAGGTCACATTTTACACTCTTGTAAAATTATGTGAACGAAAATACACGATTCAGTTGTAGGTTTAAATGTTTGACGCAAATGACACACCTGTAAAACAAAAAAACGATCATACTTCTGAAAGTCAGCAAATTTTGCCACAATGGAAGTAACACTGCAAGATTAAATCTAAAAATAGATAGATTCCAGGTAAATAATGAATATTCAAGAGATGGGATGCGAACGGAACAAATACACATCGAAATACACTTGTAAAATTATGTGCACGAAAAAACACAATTCAGCTGAAGGTTGAAAATATTGAAAACGCAAACAACACACATATAAAACAAACAAAAAATGATCGTACTTCTAAATGTCAGCAAATTTTGCCACAATGGAATAGTGTAGATTCAGTGAGAAAAGACAGCTAAATAAGGTCTAAAAATAGATAGATTCCAAGTAAAAAATGAATATTCAAGAGATGAGCTTAGAGTTGGAAAAAAACCACGAAAATAGAACAAATTGTAAAATATATTTAGTGAAGGACTACTGATTTTCATAAAATTCGACAGAAATAAATTATTTTCTACATGCTTCCACAAACAAGAATAGTTTGATTCTAATAAATATTGATGACCCATGACCCATGTCTCATTTTATCCAAACCATGTTACATGAAAAAGAAATTTTATTCAAAATTAACCTAATCAGGTCATATCCTGTCACAGGTAGCAATTAAAGGCAATTAAACATGTAATCTTGTTAACTACACCTGTTGGCTCAACTCTCTAGTTTTATGACCCTTTTTATTGCACCTGTCTCCATCCGACCTGTTGTCTGACATGTCAAATCCGACACATCGGACATCTATTACAATATGTCCTTGAGTGTACTGTACCACTATAATAACATTCTTTCATCTTCAAGGAGTACAACTCCTCTAAATATAAAAGAAATATTCTGAATTTGAAGTGAGATATATACACTCCGACAAAAGTTAAGCACCACCCTATATTTTTATTGATATTTTTTTTTTACATCAATACTGTTAAAACAATAAAATAGATATCACCATTTTTCTTATACTTCTTAAAAGACTACAACAAGGGCTCTAAAATTACCAATCTACGAAGTATTTATCATCCTGAAAGACGTGAATATGACGTGGCAAAAATGGGGTTCAAAACAGGCGCTGGAAAAACGTAAAACCAGTTTGTCTTTGATGGAAGTTTTTAACATTGCATTAAAATGCTGAGTCTTCAGAATTTAAGAACTTTTAAATGCATCTATTGTGCATATGTGTAAGGCATAAAAATCAATAACGAGTATTTCCACCACATTTATTGTGAAGTTCTGTAACACGCCTCGTCATGCTTCGCACAAGACGCCTAAGCCGTTCTTGGGGGAACTCCTGTAAGATAGCAGTTCTTAATTCGTCTATATTTTGACATTTTGGATTGCGTTGGTTAATTTTTCTACCAATAAAGTCCCATGCATGCTCTATAGGGTTCATGTCTGGCGACATCGCAGGCCATGGAATTGTCTGAACAGACTCTTGCTGTAAAAAATGTACAATTCAGGCTCTATGTGGCCTAGCGTTGTTGTCCATGAACATTGGCCTGTCAGCTAACGCATGATTGTCGAAATGGGAGACTATGCATGGAGTGAGCACATTGTCACGGTATTTTTGGCCTGTCAGATTACCATCAAGAACGTACAAGTCCAACTTACAGTCAAAGGAAAAACAACCCCAGACAGTTACACCCCCACCCCCAAAAGCGGTTGTCCCCAAAATGTGGTTGTCCTGAAATGAAGTGTTTCGTTGGCGCCAAACCCTTGCACGACAGTCGGTAGGGCGTAACAAAAAACGACTTTCATCAGACCAGTGGACCTGTCTCCATGTGCGAATAGTCCACCCCAAATGATCATGTGACCAGTCAAATCGAGCATGGCGATGACGTAATGTCAACTGTGGATGTTTTATGGGTCGTCACGCTCGCATTCCCTGATGGTGGAGGCGTCTGATTACAGTGCGTGTGCTAATGTGGCCTCCAAATGCTAAATTACTACGAAGTGCACCAGCTGTACTGAACGGCCGTTGCCGCGCCCGTCTGGATATGAGCCGGTCCTCTCTCGGCGTCGTTTTGCGAGGTCTACCTGCACGTGGACGGTCAGTAACATTCCCCGTTTGACGAAAACGCTGCATCAGTCGTACAATGATGGAATGGTTAACCCTGAAGTGGTCTCCCACTCTTCTATGGCTAAAACCACCATCATGCATGCCAACAGCTTGCCACCTTTCTGGTATGGTTAATTTTCGCCGCACCATACCAAACCAATAGAAAATGAAACTTAAAACTCTACCCAAAAAAAATCAGCTTTCGCTCACAAACACAAATGTTGAAAAGTACATGTGGCACTTTACACACCGTCATATACACATAAATAAAAATCGATCAATAACCTGTTTCACAGGTAAGTAAGTATGTGTGTACAGGTAACTAAAACAGCAAACCGATTTGAAATAAGTACATTATTAGAAAAGATATTATTGAAACAAGTCAGGTGGTGCTTAACTTTTGTCTGACTGTATATAATGATATTTAAGGATTGATCGCAATTTTTGTTCGGTTCATGAAGAAATAACCTCAATCAGGTTGTACACACTGTGTAACCCGCATAAGCGTGTGTACAACCTGATTGAGGTTATTTCGAATGAACCGAACAAATAATTTCGATCAATCCTTATAAATTAATTCAAACTTTTTTTGTTATGATATTGAAAAATATATTTATTTTTCCAAAATAATGCAAATAATCGGAAATAAATTTAAACTAGTATTACTGTGAGCTAGTGGTGTACCGATCATCGGAAACATCGACTAATCAGTCGGACTTCATCATACGATCCGATGATCGATTCTTAAACCTTGTGGTCGATTCTGATTCTATAGTGTCTAAAATATATATGCTTAACTTTGTTTTTTGGTTGTTTTTGTCTCCATACTGACAAAAATATTGCAGTTTTATTCCAGCTGTTTTTTTTTGCCCTCATAGTGACAAACATCTGGTAGTTTTGTCCAAGCATATTTTTGACACTCAGTCAATACACATATTTGGACTAGTCTATTATTTATCTACTTCCCAGAATAGTCCATTTTATATCAGGTGTTACACATATGGAAAAATTGTAGTTAGTAAATATATTATTTGATTTTATTCAAATCTTTACTTTTGTCAAACACATATTTGGACTAGTCTATTATTTATCTATCTATATCAGGTGTTGTTACACATATGGAAAACGATCTTTTGTTTTGTTCTAAGTTAATATTTACTAATGGAAAAATTATAGTTTATAAATTTATGATACAATTTTATTTATATCTTTACTTTTGTCGATCATACTCTTGAAATAAAGACTACTTGATTAATTATAGTCAGTAAATACATTTAGCAGGCAATTGTCACCGATGATCGATCATCGGTCGATGTTGATATAACGATCATCGATCTTGAAAACGTTACCGATTCCCATCACTACTGTGAGCTAAGATATACCCCCCGCTCCCCACATCTGTCCAACCTATTTCCATAACCAAAACATTACTGATTGCTCCGACCAAAAATGAAAGTGAAAATCGTCAAAAATGAAAGGGATCCTCCTCTCTTCACCGGTAAGCTGCTGATAAAATTTCAAAACATTCTGAGAAACACTACTCAAGTTATCATACGACATAGGGTAAAAATCATATTTTCTGTCATATCAAGTCCAATAACTCTGGAACAGCAAAAGTGAAAATCGTCAAAAATGAAAGGGATCCTCCTCTCTTCACCGTTAAGCTGCTGATAAAATTTCAAAACATTCTGAAAAACACTACTCAAGTTATCATACGACATAGGGTAAAAATCCTATTTTCCGTCATATCAAGTTCAATAACTCTGGAACGGCAAAAGTGAAAATCGTCAAAAAAGAAAGGGATCCTCCTCTCTTCACCAGTAAACAGCTGATAAAATTTAAAAAGATTCTAAGAAACACAACTCAAGTTATCGTATGACATAGGATTTGTCTACAGACGGACATGGTGAAACCAGTATACCCCCCTACAACATCATTGCGGGGGTATAATACAGGGATTCCCTTAGGGGCTGGCCTATGGCCAGTAAAATTATGGACGGGCCAGTTAAAATGAATACTGAGTGGTCCGTCTGGCCAGTGCACGTTCTCGGGCCAGTCGGGCCAGCATTTTTCAACCGGCATTCTCCTACGCTCGTTTGGTTTTATTCCATTAGAAAAATACTTCCTTGTTGTGACGAAAATCGAAAGACTGAAATAATAACCAATCAAATCTTTCATTATTCGGAGACTGTCGATCTCGTCGTAATCGGTAATTTTCGTAAGAAAATGGCAGCGCCCAGTTAACATATTGACAACTTTGTAGGATCATGAAAAATGGAACGTTTCCTGACAAATTTTAAACAAAAGTGCTCCGTGGAGCCTTCAAATGAGGAAAGAAAGATTAATATGCAGAATTATGAAACGGAGAAAAGAAAGACTTTATTCCATTTTGGACCACCACGTATACGTGTTTAGAAAATGGATCCTTTTTTAGTAAATTAAGTATGTATCCAGTAAAAAAAATGACTTTTTCAATACAGAAATAAGGTCTTAGCATTTTGCAGACCCCCCACCAATAGTGGCTGCACGCTTGGTAGGGCCAGTGAATTACAAATGGGGCCAGTTAACTTCAAATTGTACTGGCTTGTCTTTTTCTTAAATCTACCCCTGTAATAACCCCAAAGGTGCTTCATTTAAAGAAAATCACCTGATGACAACGGCACGTGATGCCTTGAGAACGACGTCTATTTTTAGATTCCGTTCATTAACAAATATCCTCAACTTTTTAAACCAATCAAAACACGTATAAAATGACATATGATAAAATTAATTTATATAGGTTTGGTGTAGGCTTATAGTGATTAACGCCACTTTCAACAATATTTCAGTTATATCGTGGCAGTCAGTTTTATTGGTGGAAGAAACCGGAGTACCCAGAGAAAACCACAGACGTATAGACTTGATTATTTGTCAATAAATGAACTAGCTACAGCAGCAAGAAACACCATTCCAATTTGTTAGTACTAAAAAGAATTTCCTTTCATTTACTCCTATATTCATGCTGACAATAAAAAGGTTTTGCTTAGAATTCAAATGAGATACCATTGATCTATGGTTGACAATCTGTTAGTATACTAAAAGTTAAATGTCTTACAACTCTGTAACAACGTCTAGATATTCTGGTTTCACGCTCCTTGGTCATGTTAACAAAATGGCTATAACCTAGTAAGTTTATTGAGAATATGAAATCGGAGGATCACATGAATCCTAAACTGTACAAATAACTAAATGACATTTTTCATAGACCTACATGTATCTCCTTTGCCCTTGTTCTCCACATCTATCTTATACTGTTCTATTTCATCCTCATTGATACTATCAAATGGATTAGCAGCATACTGTGTTTTATACACCTGGACATTATGTTGTTGGTCTCTCTGGATAATTCCTCTAGAGGCTGCTCCATATACAATAACATTGTCACCTACCATACTCAAGTCACCATCCTGTAATACAAACAAATATTGAATAAATTTGTTGTCAAGTTTGGTCCTCTAAATAACCATTTCATCACACATATGGTTTCTGAGTAGAGATTGGAATTTTCAATTTGAGTTGCTATAACAACTTCTAAATGCTGGGTCAGTAACCAGACAACTCTGAAACAAATGCAATTGTTTCAATGGACCCACTGGTCATTACCAGTGTGATCAGCCGTTGATTGCAGATGATAAACCTTGATCTGTACATGTATTTTGTCATACACGTAATCATACCATATATGAATGGTACACTTCAAACATTGCTCGAGATATTATCCTGAAACCATTTGTGTAGAACAAATGGACAATCAGAGCAATTACATGTTTCTCCTGTCCCCTGTTGATGTTTGTCAGCCATTCTTAGGTCTTCTATGATCAACATCACACAATTTTTTTCATTAAAAGAACATCAATATTGTTAACTTGAGATTTAGGTTTGGTTTGGTTTATGGTGTCAAACGCCACTTTCAACGATATTTCAGTTATATCGTGGCGATCAGTTTTATTGGTGGAGGAAATCGGAGCATCCGGAGTAAACCACTGACCTGTCGCAAGTCACTGACAAACTTTATCACATAATGTTGTATCAAATACACCTCGCATGAGTGGGGTTCAAACTCATAACTTTAGTGGTGATAGGCACCGATTGCACAGGTAGTCGTAAATCCAACTATCATATGATCATGACCAAGACAGCCTCTTCTTGAGATTTAAGTGATATGTGGGATATTACGAATGAAATACAACCTGTTGTCTGTTGTTCGTCATCGAGTTCAAAGTAAGCTGCAGTGAAATGAAATATAAATTATGTACCTGTAATCTTGGTTCTGAATGAAGCTGGTTATATGTAACTGATGGTTAAATGAATGAATCACAAATTTGCAATCACAGCCAAGACATATTTATATTAAACAGAAACAATCATACTTATAATAATGCAGTATGCCCATGTCTTTCAATTTTTCAAAACAATAATATAAAGACAATTTCATTATTCCTAAAGCCCATTAAGAATACAATTAACAACAAACAAATTTATAGGACTTAAATCATTATCAAATACATATATGTACAATTTTGTACATTGTAAACATATAAATATCATGCATACGTTAATCAAATAAAGCATCTAAACTATGATACAGTGGCATACAATCTAGTGTATTGGACATTTTTTCATAATTAAGAGGAATTCTATCATTGATTGCTGCATCTGTTATATTTTTTTGATGATTGCTTCACACCAGTACACAAAAAAATTTCTTAAAATAAATTTCATTTGTTTTGCAGATGCATATTACCTGACAAGTTATGGATATAATTCATGTGGGATTTCATGTATTTTTATATAGCAGAGTGTGTAGACATGTCACTCTGTCACATTTTCTTGATTTCGAGCCAACCAGTCTTTGCTTAAGAGAAGCAGAAAATACCAATTTTATAGTCTTTGGTTTGATCGACTTGAACCCACAATCTACCACACCCTAACCACAGATTAAAATTACACCTATATTTTCAAAAGCTGGCAGGTAATTTTATGACATGGGAAAATATATTTATCAATTTACCAATATGGGATAAATGTTTTAAACATGTATGTCTTATGTACTATCAAAGCTGGTTATTGTATTATACCTTCACCAATCAAAGACCACCATTAAACATTTACAACATATCAATACTGTGGTTTCATTATAGTTTTGTTGGTCTTCATTTTTGTACATTGGCAGAAGATTGACATCAGAATTTGTGGATCGGTAGAAACCGAGATGTGGTTGACATCAGAATTTGTGGATTGGCAGAAACTGAAATGTGGTTGACATCAGAATTTGTGGATTGACAGAAACTGGGATGTGGTTGACATCAGAATTTGTGGATTGGTAGAAACTGAGATGTGGTTGACATCAGAATTTGTGGATTGGTAGAAACTGAGATGTGGTTGACATCAGAATTTGTGGATTGGTAGAAACTGAGATGTGGTTGACATCAGAATTTGTGGATTGGTAGAAACTGAGAATAGGGTTGACATCAGAGTTTGTGGTTTTATTTCTTCCAAATGACTTCTCTTGTAATTTACACATATCGTTGTGGACTACATTCTGTGGTATGATTGAACAACAAAAATTGTATTCAACAAACAAAAATGAATTCACAGTATTGTGTAAATGGTTAATATTCATTTGGTAACAGAAAATATTCATTATTCTAACATGACGTCCTTCTTTCGCTTTGTAAACAAATGAGCGATTTAACAATTGGGTATAATCTCATCAGCACATGCGCCGGTGCATGCGACTGACTTTCACGTCGTAAATGTACATGTTGATGAATTATCTTCTGCTCGAATTTGGCAGCATAAATTGTGTGCGACATTGTCCGCAAATGTAAATATAAATTATCGTCTTCCAATCAAAGTATACTACCGTATTTGTACTCTTAGACATATCAGAATCGAATTATAATTCATGGAAGCCCAAATGTGTTTCGAGTTTTAACATGGGTTGACGGATATTAGTAAATTGTATCCCTCGCATCTGGCTCAGGATAAAATACTGATATCCGCCAACCCATGTTAAAACTCAAAACACATTCGCGCTTCCATGATTTATTTCTTAATTAATCCAGAAATATGTTGTATTCTTCAACTCTTGATGAAAACTTAATATTAAACCCCCTTTTTTTTTAATTTGCCATTCAGAAATTAATTTTTCCACTAAAATAAACTTCTCTCTAAAATATGCAATATTGCCCTAATTAATGGCACATGAACTTCAATTCAGACTGTAGAGAATGGAATTAGACGACTATTCTATAGACAATTTACCCCCAGCTTATATGGCTTATTCAAGTGTTCTTTCTAGAACATATTACTAATAACTAAATGTTTGCTCGACAAATACAGTGAAATAGTCTAAACTGGATATCTATGGGAACCATGCTTTTGTTCTGATCAGACAGGTATTCAAAATTGACAGGTGAAACATGAGAACATTTCAGACATTTTAAGCTATATTTATTGTTCGGTTTACACAGGATCGCAGTATATTCAGGATTTTGGCTTAGACCTGTTTTACTGTAATTTGTTTTGTTATATATATATATATACGTCTGAAAATTAAACCAAACAGTGTTAGAATTAGATTTTAGAGCTGTCAAATTTTTGTTCTTCCCTCAACGGGATTTGAACCCACACCATTGATACACTGCAGCACCATTCGCTTAGCCTTATGTCCAGCACCCTAGACCACTCGACCACATCCATATATATATATATATATATTCCATTACATAATTAGGCTGTAAAAATGCACATTCACGTGAGCATGCTGCCAAGGGTTGGAGAATGTACATTCATGTTAGAATAATGCTAAGGTAGAACCAACAGTGATATGAAATGCTACAATTCTGTAGTGTAATATGTTTTCTTGAGTTAAGTTCAATTTCAAATGCTCTCCTAAGGTGAATTTCATTCATTTATCTTCCATTTTGACATAAAATTTAAAGATAATTTTAAATGTCTACAATAGGAAATACTCATATTGTCACAAATGATAATATAAATTTGATTTGTTTTGAATGGTAGCATATTATATATTGTTGTGAGAGGTAAAAGTAATAGTTAGATTATCACCATATATATTAACCACACTTACAAGCTTTCCTTCTGCCTGTTATAATAAAAACAAAATTCATTCACATTAACAACAAAAAATAATTTGACCTGACTGCCACTTAGTCTATTTCTAATCTTTTTCCAGGATAAATTTAGTTTTTGAAGGAAAAAAATATAACCACATTTAGAAATGGGTCTATATTTAATGAATCTCAGTGCTCGATAAATTCATACAACTTGAAAAATTAAAACTTATAGAAAATATTAGAAGATATATCATTAAATTATAATTAGCCTATTTTTGAAATTTAAAGAAATTTCTATTTTTCTTAAGGTAGTTGGGCTGTCACACACAATTTTAAAGTGGACAGATCGGTAATTTTCTTTGATGGAGGGTTGGGCTGTCACACAATTTTAAAGTGGAAAGATCGGTAATTATCTTAGATGGAGAGTTGGGCTGTCACATACAATTTTAAAGTGGACAGATCGGTAATTATCTTAGATGAAGGGTTGGGCTATCACACACAAGTTTTAAAGTGGACAGATCGGTAATTATCTTAGATAGAGGGTTGGGCTGTCACACAATTTTAAAGTGGACAGATCGGTAATTATCTTAGATGGAGGGTTGGGCTGTCACATACAATTTTAAAGTGGACAGAACAAAGATCCCCTCGGCTCAATCTTAAGAGTTGTGTATCTGCATATTTAACCCAATTACAATTGATAAAAACACATGAGTTGTAAACAGTCAGTGTACAATTACATGTGTGTAATGTTAAATATGTATTAATACCAAATCATTACAGCTGTAATAAGATTACCTTGTTCTTTACGAAGACAAATGTAATCATACAAAAGATAAAGATTCTAGTAGTTAATGTAAATTAGGATTTAATCGGTTATTGACTCTATATCTATCTTAAAATAAAGATTAAAAATCCTCGTAAAATGTAAACACATCAAAAAGTCATGTCGAAGAGGATGCGGAAATCTGCACCAGATGATTAAATTTAAAATGTTTAATGTTACACCAGTTTCCGCTAAAAATATTATAAAACAATACATAATGAAAAGATAAAAAAATATCAGAATGTATGCATATTTTAGCTCGATTATATTCATAGTAACAGCAGCCATTTTGTATGATAAACGGGATCATCAGGATTTAAAAAAAAAATTACGACGATGAATAAGGACAGACATCAAGTGATGGCAAAAGCTCACATTACTCTTTGGTTCAGGTGAGTTAAAAAAATACTGAAGACATTGAAATAAAATTCAGCAATCAGGTCAAATATGGCATCAATATAAAATAATCTATTCTGTAGTGCTAAACAAACAAATAAACAACACTTCATACTCAAAACATGAAATTAAATGTAATGAAATGACATGAAAATTGAATAAATTAAAATGACATGAAAATTGAATAAATTAAAATGACATAAAAATTGAATAAATTAGAATGACATGAAAATTGAATAAATTAGAATGACATGAATATTGAATAAATTAGAATGACACGAAAATTGTATAAATTAGAATGACATGAAAATTGAAAAAATTAGAATGACACGAAAATTGAATAAATTAAAATCAGACTTTTTGAAATTCGTCGGACCGAGCGGGCAGAAAATCACAAGGACCACCAATACTGCCAAATATGCCGGTCCGGGTGACCGACAAAATTTTTTGTTTGTGTATTTTGTTTTGCACCGGAAATCGGAAATGCAACTGGTATACCGGAACGATCACGTGCAACTCGGAATTAGATTCTGCTTCAAATCACATTTACTTCTTAAACATGCAACTGTTTCCATGGTAATTCTATTAATCATTGTATTTTTATAGTTTAAACTGGCTGTGATGCATCAATGCGACCATTTCGTGTGTTTGTACATTTTTTGTATTTGAAAACATGGCGGGTCAGGTTTTTATTGTCCCCATCACCGATTCCGTTAAAATTTTAGAATTTTGTAAATTCCGGTCCTGCACAATTTCAGTAGGACCTGCAGAAAATTATTGGGTGCAGGACCTATGTCTGTCCTGCACATTGAATTTTTTTCTCTCAAAAAGTCTGTAAAATTACATGAAAATTGAATAAATTATCATAAAAAAAAATGTGTTCACAGCAAAACTAGTTTATCCTTCTAATACTTAACTTTGACATAGATTCTTCAGTCTAGAAATAAAAGTCACATTTGCATTTGAAGATGACAACACTAAAGTGTCATTTAAACTCGGCTTTAAAAACATTTGCTATAGACAAACTGCATCATTTTCCTGATCTTAACCCAAAGTATAGACTAACTGCATCATTTTCCTAATCTCATGATGTTCTTGTCTATAATTTTTTTTATGATAACTTGTAATTGTATTGTAATGAAAGGCATTTTAGTATATTACGGTGAATTTCTATAAATAAATGAAGCAGCCCATATTAGAATTTGAATTAAGCAATAAATTGGGTATCTAGTCATCAAATAAAGCATCTTCTATGACTTTGATATAGCAAGATTCAAAAATACTACTTTATTTTCTTCTTCTACTTCCTTCAAAAATAAAAATAAAGGGCAATGTCAGGCACAGCATGATACAACTGCAGCAAGTCAACACAAACTTTAAAAATTTATTAAAAAATCTTAAAGTACTGCAGAGTTTTTGAAATTCGTTGGACCGAAGGGGGCAGATTTTCAGCAGGTCCTACAGAAGCCTCATACTTGGCGGTCCTATCAACATTTCTTTGTTCTTTTGTATGTAATGGCTTTGTCAAACATGTCCCGTGGTTATTGATTTCTTGCTTAACAGATTGCTTATGCAACCTTGGTTCTAAATATAATGGTCGTATTTGTCCAGGTTTTATAAATAGCAAATCCGGTAATCAAAGTTATCCACAGTCGTTCTGTAACATTATCGTTGATTGGTGGGATTTGGGGAATCCCTTAAAGAATATCGCGTACAATCTCGTGATTGCCAACCGTTACCAAATATACATGTAGAACTTAAAACTAGTTCCGATCAATGGAAATTGCTTAAAGGCGATGACGTCGATTTCTAAAAAAAGCGATTCTATTTTTGTAACAGATTGTTTATTGACTTCACCATCATCAAAACATTTTACCCATTTTGAATTTTGATATTTTTTAATTTACCGGCAAGGCTTTAAAATGTTTATTTTCTCTACTATTGTATTTTTCGCGGAATGAAGGTACCGATAACGATTTGTATCTTAATATCTTATGTCCTACCAGCTTCAAAGAAATGTCGTGGTCCATAAAATTTATAAAGGGGGCTCGTCCTGGATTAAAAAGGCCGGCACAAGTCACAAGTGACAGTGCAACAAATGCAGAAAAAAGATTTAAATATCAGAGCCCCAGATAATTTTCAAGTCCAAAGGGTAATTACCCCCTACTTTTGAAAATGATGCGTATTTGCATATTTCCTTTGCACTGTTGTACTCTCTACTTCAGAAAAGATTGCTTACATGTACACTTTTAAAATTATGTTTGACACAAATGTTATTCAATAAACGCAGGATGCAAGTGAAATGTATATCTCTGCTTAATTTGACACGATTGTGTCATGTTTATTAATAAAATGTTGTAAATATTTTGTTTTTTGCTGGTCGACTTTGGCAGTTTTCACAGCCGTGTTGATAATGTCATCAATGATTCCTTAACTATACTGTCACTAGACACAGATGAAACTGTCGGGAACTTAAATATATAATTTTCCGTAGCGCGCTTATTTATGTTCTTGCTCATTTTCAACAAACAACGTGTTCCCAAATTTACTTTCGTTTTAGTTCTTACTTATTACGTAAACTGCATTTATTTGTAATATTGACCGCGATTGGATGATTTATCGTAAACATCCAATCAGATCTCTTTTGACATCGATGCTTAGAAAGGCAAGCATTCTGTACCTCTCGGATGTATACGCTCTCTCCTTCGAAAAGTATAAATGGAAGTAATTACGGGGAATTTCTCAAAGACAAAAATGTATTGTTATGTACACGACTGTACAAGTATGCTCCGAATTTGGAAAGTTTGCTTACACAGCAATATGTATGCTTAATGTGTACACTCTTGATCTGATAATACATGCGTTTTTACTCGTTTTTATAGCGTAAAAAACGCAAATATGCAGCTTATCTGGAGCTCTGAATATGAAAAGGCCTGTACGGATTTTCAACGCAAAATGATGCGAAGGACATCCCTGGTTAAAATATGACCGTGATGAAAATGTCACGACATGTACAATATGTACAAAGTATGGTAAACGAGGGGAAACCGGAAATCTAAAAAATTAGCTCTGGAGGTGGAGCTTGAAATTGAAAGAGAATTTATCTGAATTAAATGTTATATAAAATTATATTGAATGAAATAAAATGTTACATCTTAATAACACTTATGTATATGCCCAATACATGTAGATTGGTATGGAATAAAAATTACATGCTTTCAGAAATTTCTGTTAAAGTGTTTAGGTCTGGCAGAAAACTAGTAGGTCCAGCAGAAACTGATATAGTGTAAGACCTATTGTCCTGCAGTCATACATTTTTTTTCAAAAACTCTGGTACTGTCACTATTATCCATTTATTTAATTTTTGTTTACAATATCAGCTAAGTAATGCTAGAATGATGATAATGAATGAAACAGGTGTGTTTGTATCTAATCTGATGCTGCCTTTAAGAAATCACCACTGCTGAAGCAGCTGAATTATGTCATTACAAAGAAGCTGCACTAGTTATGGTAGGGCAATCTGACAAGCACCTTCCAGTAGTAGTGTCTACACTATTACCTGTAATTGCTTGGCTTCCTCCCATGTTATTCCTTCTAAAATCTTTGACTGAGGTCCTGCTGAAATCCTTTCTTCATAGTAATCTTTCCTGATCTGTAATGTTTTTATTTAACCAAATAAAAAATTCAAATAAATAAGACATTATGTCCAGGATTTTTTAGATGTTGTCCATATTGATGTATGCAATATTACTCATTCATAGCCTAAACAAGAGCCATAGACTGTTCTCACAGAATGTTATATGTTATTCAGCTATCAGACAGAGTATATAATGTCACATTATAATACCCTGTCTGATAGCTGAATAACACATATATTACGGATTTAACCATTGGTTTTTTTTAATACGGAATCCAACCGCATTAAATAAATTTGTGTCTTATTTTCATTTTTCGAATTTCTAGATGTCCCTTTCCTCTTTCTACAATGGGTCAAAATATGGGTCACGTCATATTTCATGTATGAAGTGTCTCATGAAGGAAAATCCTGTACTAAATTTCTAAATCAACACAATTTCATATGTAGTAAATTTAATAAACTTTATAAATATAACATTAATCAGGGCTCACCAAACCAGGCGAAGTGGGCGACTTCTTCGCCTTGGTTTCAATGAAGTCGCCCAATTTCTGTCAAAAAGCGAAGTTTTAGTCGCCCTGTCAGTCTTTTCAAGTCCGTATCTTTTCACCAATAATCATACTTTTTCTTCAATATTCCCATGTTCCTGAAATGTGACCCATACAGGGTTTGATGTTCAATATTATATTCCAAACTCGTTAATTGCATCCTTTTAAGATCATTGTGCAAGCATGTTCGTTTTTGTCAAAGGTAGGGAAACATGCGGTAGTGGGGAAAGAAACGTTAAAATTTGGATCAATTTTCGGAAGTCTCCCAGATTTTCCCTCACTTCGCCCTTAAGTCAAGAGAGAGAGAAGTCAAGTCACCCTGTTTTTACTATGTGTGGTGAGCCCTGATTAATATATTATTCGACCCTAATTTTTGCTAGCGACCCTATCAATTTTTACACAGAATTCGGATAACCATTTTTGTTGTTTAATCAGCAGTAATGTTTTATTTATTCAACTGCAAGCTTTTTGTCGAAATTGAGAGCAAAGAAGGTAGAAAAACTGTGTAACTCGTCATAAAACAGCTTCAACAAATGACGGCTTACCGGAAATTTCGAAAATGAAATACTGGAATCGGATTCCGGATACGACTATTTCAGGTTTTGCTGATAATAAAAAAAATTAATGCCGACCGACCGACCCTAGCTTTTTTTGACATGTGACAGTAAACACACATTTTTTTCTTGGCCTAATCTCAGACCGAACAGTAAATAAATTACCAAGTTACAATATACAAGCAGAACAAATCTGCAAAATAGTATTTTGCTTTTCTAATCTTTATAATATTCATGATACCAAATCATTGAAAAACCCAATACATGGGAACCATTTGAAATTATAAATTACCGCTTTCTGTTTGAGTTTATATTCCTTTGGATTTTCTCCCTGTGGCGCAAACTGGTTTGGATTATCTATCTTTATTGGTGTACTTTTTCTGTTAGGTGAGCCATCCACTTCAGGTATCCACTACAAAATAAGGGTACAATGATGCTTACAATATTATTTGACCAATAAAATCACATTAATTTCTTTGGAATCCACAAGTAAATTAAAGCTTCATGTGAAACAAACAAAAATATTGCAGGGGTTGAAAATTATGTAGGTTTGAGGCCTTTCGTTATTGACTTTGAACTTTTACATTGGGTATTAGCTGCACCCACGGACCTTCTGATTTTTGTTTGAAGTGTCATTATATTTTGATAAGTTTATTATACTCTTGAAACATCTAATGCATCAAATCATAGATATGCTCATTTTGCTAAAATTTTCATTAGAAATGATATTTAACGGTACTGGTCACAAACAGTTATAAGCTGTTTTGCAAAGTGAACCACTGGTATCAACTTACAGGGCACAAACAATGAGCTGGGACATAAATAACATGTATGTTTGCAGAGAATCGCCTTCAGTATGTAACTATGTTAATTAAATTAAAGTGCTCCCTCCATTCATCTGAAAAATGTGTTGCTTGCCTCATGAAGGACACTAGTAAAACTAAATACATGACTGGTTTGATGGTCAAAATCATTGCCAGAGTTAATCAAAATGAACTTAATCGATATGAGAAGCTTTTCAACACAGCTAATGCTGTATTTAAAAACATCCTGCCAACATCTTTTCAAGATGAACAATTAAAAAAAACCCAGAAAAAGTATGATTTTGTATGGACAAGTAACTTTTTTTTTAGATAACTTGTCCGAGGACAAGCAGTAAATTAAAATATATCCACACCCCTGGTACCTGAAAGAAATTGGATGTATACATACCTTTGAAAACTTTTTTGGGTTCTGTGTTCCAGTCTCTTCCATTTCTTGTTTTACATAGTTATTGGGAGAATTTACCAACCAGCCTGCCTTATAATTTTGCTTCTGTCTGTCTCTGGCCATTTTCAATGGTGACCTACAAAAAAAAAAAAAAACAGTTGTAATTAAAATTTGCAGACTAATAATACAAGTACAGTAATATTAATGCTAGAGGATCTACAGAGCCTGTAATTGCTCACCTGATATATAAAGGTAACAGTCTGCACCAAAAACCACTAGCCCTATGCCCCTGTCTAGTAAAAATTGGTTCGGGCTAGTAAAATTTGCATAACATTTGCTTAAACAAATAGAAAAAAATTCTTCTAAAATGCTGTTCGCGCTAGTTTATCCAAATGTTTTTGGCACAGACTGAGGTAATTACCTAAAAAAAAACTGAAATTCCTCCTCAAGAGTGTTTTACCTCCAATGTTCTATATGCTGTAAAAGCAGCCATGGTGATTGGTTGACATTATCGTGGGATGCATACCCTAATGGTGACTCATGGAAACAGCAGCAGTATTTGACTAACTGATTCCATTTTTTTCACCCAACTGATTCCAATTGGTCTAAAGATTGTTCCTACGAGGTTTCATAAAATTCTGTTCACGTGGGAGACTTAATAATAACAAGAGAGCCAAGTATTTCTGAGCGATACATGTCCACTACGGTTCAATATATTTGTGAAAGGGCATGTAAGTAATGGATAGCTAAGAGCAAATAAAAATGTCAACAAAATGTCTTCCAAATAGCCACCATTCGTCCATCATAACTTTCCCCCAAAAAAATATTTTGCATGTATCTGCCCTTCTTTACGCACTATTTCACTACATAATATAATTTGTTATTTTTGACAGCTTGGTACTCTAGTTTTATCAATGAATTGTGTATCTTTTAAGAAGTTTGTAAAAGTCAACCAACTTTTTATTATATTATTATCAATTAACACATTTAGCCCCAATACAATCCTTCTTATTTCCTCTAAGATCGGTCTTACATGGGCCAACTTATCATGCCCAGGGTTACCACAAACTGGATTTGCAGAAGTATCTGCAACATGTAAGTTTCGCTGCATATTTTCATATCGGTTCCTTGAAAATTTCATTTCCAAACAAGAAGAATGAAAAAGTTTGTCCTTGTACCAATACATATCATGGGCAGGTACTGGCAGCATCTCCATAACGATCTGAGCTCCCAAAAAAAGCCTTGATCTCCTCAGACGTAGTTGGGTACCATTCCAAGTTTGGTTTCTCGGCAATGCACTGTGTAGCGTATGCATTTGTCTTGAGTTGCAATGTCTCCATAAAGCATTTCAGGAAAGATCAGGTGAAAGAAATCCTGTTCCGTCTTTTCCTTCTCCATTATTGTTGATGGGCCAGGATTAGGGCCGGTAAAATCCTTTATTTCGACAGGTCGTAGATGTTCACTCCATCTCGTAAATTGCGCCAGTGCAACATCATCATCGCTGTCAAAATCGTCTGAATTCTCGTCGGAATCGATGTCCGAAAATTCTATGTCAGAATCAATATCAACCAAAGCTTCCATTCTCTGCAAATATTTTTCTTCTGCTGCATTAACATCCCGTATTTCGAAGCCTACAAACTCATTCTCACTATCGCTATCAAATATTTCCGCCATCTTTGTTTATTATTTTTTATGAATGAAGCATGTGCTTGGGAAAATTCCTATTGTAGCGTCACCTTTCAACTTTGAATACTAATTTTTTCAAAGAAAGGAATGTTATCTATTCTGCCATTGGTTCGTAATTCTAGAATGCAGAATTACCCTCGTATTTTGACCAATCGGAGTCCTTTTAACAACGGGGGTAAACCACGACCTGAGACCTGATCGGCCATTGAATGATGTAAACAAACCACGACTACAGACGGTATCGGCCAATTACTGTAGTATCTTTATCACGACTACAGACGGGATTGGGGTCGAATGAGTTAATAAAATGAATATAATGTTTCAAAATGAACATAAAAATTACAAAATGAGCTTTAATACCCTTTTAGTGTAAAGTTTAAAAGTTATATGGCATTGAGAACAAATCATATTACTCAATGCAGATTTACATGTATGCTTTAATCAATTAATGTACTATACACGAGATCAATTGGAATTCATAAAGTAACATCTACCCTGATCATCAGCAATCAGGGACATATTATTCTAACATGTTATCTATCAATCCATTCTTTAACACAGAGTGATTATCTGAGAAAGTATATATTTTACAAAATTTTATCAGATCAATGTACAAAATTACAGAATGATTTTGAATTGAAAAGACTTAAAATTATCCCATAAAAAAATAATCTTACACATATTTGGAGTGTTCCATATCACCATCAAAATAATAGGTGAATGAACTAGATGTTGGAGGTATTTCTACGTCACTGTTTTTTTTTTCTTTCTTCACTTCCTGCTTAATGACTGGATGCCTATACAAGTAACCAGTTCTGTATCCCTAAAAGTATAAAGAATTCAATGATAAAATACAGATAAGCTTCAATGCTCATCAATAACTCCACTATATTTCTGAATAGCCTACCCCAACATTGACCCACTATGTAAGAAATGGCACTGGATGCAAATGAATTCTTGACTGGGTTGTACAAACCTCAATATTAAAGTCTGAAATAAATGTAGTGTAAATTTCATGTATATTTCAAATAATTTCAAGGATCAATTAGATATTAAATGAAACTTAAATTTAATTAAGGTTTGTGCAATCCAATATAATTTTTCACCTTTTTTTACGTAAAGCAACAAAAATGAAATATGTTTTTACGGTTAAGACTTGAAGCTAGTACAAAGGCACGGACAATTGTCAGGTGTTAGGCTTGTGGTCAAATGAAAATGACCATAATCACTCGGCCACCAGACCCATGTACTAATAGTAACTTTAATTATTAGAATCCTATAAGATTAGATTCCTCAAATAAAATTCTGTTCTTTTTACTTACAACTAGTGATGGGAATCGAAAGGAATTTCATAATCGATCATCGGTTTCACATGAATAACTAATTATCGGTTATTATCGGAAAAAAGGATGTTTTGTTGAAAACGACCTATTTTATACAAATTTTACATTATACCTCTTATATATAATGTTGTGTATGTTTTTTGTCATGTTTATCTTAAGGTTGTTTGACCAAATTAAACATGCTAAACTATTGTCTGAATGTATTAATGTATTGTTTTCATATTATTGAGGCCTGAATTATGTTTTATTACTAGATTGATCAATGGTACAGTACCTTAAATAATTAGTGGTAACTAACTCACAGACTGCCTTTATCACATCAGATTATAAATCCATACAGACAGTGAACAAACTTAATAAATTCTGAGGAAAATTCAACAAATGACAAACAATATCAAACATAAATAAATTTGATTGAACAGTCCATAGAAAACAGAATATTATCATCCACACTCTTATAGTGTAGTTATTAGTATTATTACCAGTAGTATTCCATGCTTTTATTCATTGATATTGCCAATAATTGAACGACTGAGGCGAGACCTCATTTTTTTCACTAAATGAGCCACAAGACTAAACACTCGTTTTGAGGGTACATACGATGCTGGAATGGCAAGATATTTTTGGCTAAAATGCTTAATAGTAGGCTGCATTTCCCCCCATCACTGCAGTATATTTTCAGTCAGAAATCTACAAATTTGACGATTTTTTTTAGTTTTCACTGTACTTATTATACTTTTAATGGACGTTAGAAATATATTTCATTTGCAAATACATGTATAAACTAGAAAAGAAGTATGCCCCTGCACTTGATAATTATGGACAAAGTTGTTTTGTTAGGAGTGATTTAAAAAAAAATGAAGTGTGTCTGTAAGACACAAATGATGCCCCTGCCTGACCATCAAAATCCTGTGGACATGCACACCTCCATTATGTGTATAAACATCATACAAAATATTAAAGCTGTAGCTCCAAAACTGTAGGAGGAGATAGCCGGACAAACCATGTATCTATATCCGAACGGACGAACAAAATGACTAAGTCCAACTACCTGTCATTTTGAGAATATTTGATGAAAATCAAAATCCTGTGGACATGCACACCTCCATTATGTGTATAAACATCATATGAAACTGTTATTTTCTGCTTAATTACGTCACAAGATTTCCAGAAAATCTAAGTGAAAGTGAAAGTAGAATTGTTCGATTAATCGGAAATAGATTTTTGGGCTCAAGTGCTTGGTTTAAGACACCAACCACCTGATTATCGGTTATAATCGATCATCGGAACACCACTACTTACAACATTATCTAACTGTCTCATTATAGCTTCAAATTCTAACTCTCCAGATTTCCATTTCTTTCCTCCAGTATCCACTCCTCCACCTCCTTGGCTGCCTAATTGGAACGTTCTCTTCTTTATTTCTTCACCAATTAAAATTAAGTTATCTAATCCAGCTGGCACTGCCCTTGTCTGTAAACATTATAAGGAAACATCTAATCTATCAAATACTTTATATTCAATGTTTTCTCTCCTTGAAATCTCAACAAATTGAAATCCAAGATAATTGAAATCTCAACAAATTGAAATCTCAGCCAATTGAAAATTCAACACTTGTATTTCACAATTTTAGGAAAAAATCACAAAGAAATGTTTAATTTTCTGTAGTGTTGCTTTTCGAGAAGGAATGGATATACAATACCCTCTGAATACTTTCCTATTGCTTTAAAGGCAATAAAACTGCTTTAAAACATGTTTTATTTTTCTGTTATTAACTGGCTTCTCCAGAATACTGTCTCGGCAAAATACTTCCGGACCAACAGACATGTCAGACAATACTGTCGTTGGTCACAGAGAAATTTTATAAGGCCAGTATCAACTGTCCGGCAGTGACAAAATCCACATTTTGTTCATATACTTGATTATTTTGGTACTAAAATCTGATTACTGCTTGAAGCAATCCTTCATCAATATACTCTGACATAATCTTAAACTTGTAGAAGGAGGTCAGTATTTGGTAGATCATAGATGTAGAAAATATAAATGCCCAACTTTTTAAGATCAATTGCCAATGTAAAAGTTGTACAAAACACTTCAAATCATGCTCCATCTTAAGAAAACCTTTGCCATGGAGGAACTGGAAATTACCAAACAATTGTAAAACTGGAAGCAAATCACAACCTAATATGACCATTTCCAGATTACAAAAGTAATGACCTTACTTCTTAAATGATTTCCTGTCAGATATAATAATAATATTCTTTCTTTTATTACTTATAAAAATGATTATTTTATTATAGTTATACATTGTTTTGGTGAATTTATCCTAAGTACAGTGCCCATTGTATAATAATACAATAAATCATGAATTCAAAGAATATTAATTGACATATCACCTGTGTTTGACATGCTGACATAACATTAACTGCATAATGATAAGCTTCCTCTACTGTAGATCCACACGCTACAACTCCATGGTTTCTTAAAAACATAACCTGTAATATAAATATGTACCATAAAGTTGACCTGCTGTTACAGAATATACTACCACTTCTTCATTAAATAAAAATAGGCAGCATAAATATTATAAGTTGATCTGCTGTTACAGATACTACCACTTCTTCATCAAATATCTTGATGTACAATGTATATGTTTTAAAGTTCAACCTTACAGAAGATATATGTTACACCATAACTAAAATTTAATATACTAGTATGTACAATGTTTACCAACTCCAGGCCAACACGGCTTAAAGCATACATCGAAGAGAGTACTTGTCTAATAGCCTCGAGGTACCATTTATAGACAACCTTTATATAGTTTATGAAGTGCTTATTGCAGGTCAAATATGGATTTATATTGGAAACATCAATTACCTCCATCCCCCTTAACATGGAACGAGCATAAAACTAGTTTAATTTCATCTATTTTCAGGGGTTAAAAAATCCGCTAGTCCGAGGTCCGGGGCCGTCGATTTGTGGGTTCGGACCTAACATTTTCTAATCCTGTAAAGACTGACAGACCAGTTGAAACTGTCCAATTACGGACTTGAATTAAACAGGAGAGGTTAAAAGTCTGAGTGACAGATGTACTGCATAATTTTAATCCAACATTGATTGCCTCTTTTAATATTGTAAACATTGGATTACGTAATCTGAAATAATTCAAGATCATTTTAGTGCTTTACCAAGTGTGTTTTGTTCCGTATGAACCTCCGTTAATTAACGGAGCATACACACCTGGGATGGTTATAACAGAATAACTCAAGATCAGTTTTGCACTTTACAGAAACAGTAATTCTTTCGATAATACTTAAGCGTATTAGTGAAGCAGTTCAAACATAAAAATGGCCAGAGTCACTGACCAGTTTTTTTTTAGGTTAACAGAGCGGCTTGTGATGCTGACAACAATAAATTACATAATGAAAAAACACCACAACTAAGAAAAGGTCAAAGATATGATAGGCTTAAACGGAGTACATTTCAAACATCGTGGAAGGAAAAATATCCTTGGGTTGAGGCAAGTGGTAAGGCTGATAACCACGGCGATCTAATTTCGTTGAAATTAAACTTCCGAAGACATTTTCTGCTCTGTATCTCCAGAGATTAGACTTTTGAAGACATTTTCTGCTCTGTGTCTTTGGAAGTCTAATCTCAACGAGATTATCGGCGATCATGCTAATGAGAATTATGAAGTAAATATGTGAGGTAAATACTGTAAAATATATCCAGAATTTGCACAAATAAAACCCCCCAAAAAACCAGTGCTTTATTTAAAGTACCATACAACCAATATACGAACATTGACTGTTTGATAACCCAGAAAAAATGAAAAGTAGGTTTTATAAAATTAAGTTTACAGCAGCATCTGATCAAGTGTTAAATTGCCAACCTAAAATAGTCATTTTAAATAATATATGTCACTCAGTTACTACTACAGGGGTAAGTTAATTTTGTGTTCAACAAATTTTAATTCCTCCATTCCGATATTCAGGACCAGTGGAAAATTTTTCAGGACCAGTGGATTCCTGGTGCTCACTAATCCTGGACCAGTGAACTTTTGGGAAATTTTTTAACATACACACCTCCATTATGTGTATTAACATCATACAAAATATTAAAGCTGTAGGAGGAGTTAGCCTGACAAACCATGTATCTATATCCGGACGGACAAACAAAATGACTAAGTCCAACTACCTGTCATTTTGAGACATGCACACCTCCATTATGTGTATAAACATCCTGCAAAATATTAAAGCTGTAGCTCTAAAACTGTAGGAGGAGTTAGCCGGACAAACCATGTTCCCTTTATGCAGCTAGTACGAAAAAAATTACTAAGTCCAACTACTTGTCATTTTGAGAATATTTGATGAAAATCAAAATCCTGTGGACATGCACACCTTCATTATGTGTATAAACATCATACAAAATATTAAAGCTGTAGCTCCAAAACTGTAGGAGGAGATAGCCGGACAAACCATGTATCTATATCCGGACAGACGAACAGGGGTAAATTAATACCCCACTCTTCGTCGTGGGGGCATAAAAAAATCAAATAATCGAATACCCATCACCGATTCGATTTCCGATTATAATTGGAATGTGTTGTTTGTTAAAGAAGCTAATTGAAACAAGATGAACTGTGAGCTAATGCTCACTTATGATACCCCCGCTCTTCGGCAAACAGGAAGTAGGAATCTGACGGGTCCAAAAACGCTTCCCATGATATGGGGTACCCGTATGAAGCTTGTGACCAAATATAAGATCTCTGCCATCAATAGTTGCTGAGAAAAATGTGATGAACTAGTATTACTGTGAGCACAGCTCACTAAGATATACCCAACGCTCCCCACATCTGTCCAACCTATTTCCATAACCAAAACATTACTGATTGTTCCGACCAAAAATGAAAGGGACCCTCCTCTCTTCACCGGTAAGCTGCTGATAAAAATCCTATTTTCCGTCATATCAAGTCCAATAACTCTGGAACGGCAAAAGTGAAAATCGTCAAAAATGAAAGGGATCCATCCTCCTCTCTTCACCGGTAAGTTGCTGATAAAATTTCAAAACATTCTGAGAAACACTACTCAAGTTATCATACGACAGGGTAAAAATCCTATTTTCCGTCATATCAAGTCCAATAACTCTGGAACGGCAAAAGTGAAAATCGTCAAAAAAGAAAGGGATCCTCATCTCTTCACCAGTAAGCAGCTGATAAAATTTTAAAAGATTCTAAGAAACACAACTCAATTTATCGTACGACATAGGATTTGTCTACAGACGGACATGGTGAAACCAGTATACCCCCCTACAACTTCGTTGCGTGGGGTATAAAAATGTGCATATATGTTCAATGTGTCATCAATAGTTGTTGAGAAAAATGCGACGAAAAATTAGCATATATGTTCAATGTGTATAAAAATCAACAAAGTCTGCAAACAGGAAGTAGGAATCTGATGGGTCCAAAAACATTTCCCACGATACGGGGTACCTACATGAAGCTTGTGACCAAATATCAGATTTCTGCCATCAATAGTTGCTGAGAAAAATGTGACGAAAAATGTGCATATATGTTCAATGTGTATAAAAACCAACTAAGTCGGCAAACAGGAAGTAGGAATCTGACGGGTCCAAAAACGCTACCCACAATATGGTATACCTATATGACACTTGTGACCAAATATCAGATTTCTGCCATCAACAGTTACTGAGAAAAATGCGACGAAAAATATCTTGGACGGACGGAAGGACAGGGGTAAAACAGTATACCCCCCTCCACCTTCGGGGAGCGGGGGTATAAATATCTTTTGCTAGGTGCCAATGTAGTTGATGACAAAGCTTTCCATGTTTAATAACTCATAATTGTAGTTTATTATCATAAAACATGTGTAACAAAATATTTCCACACAACTCGTTTTTAGCTGCTGGGAAGTCATATAGTATAGTTTTGGAGTCTGACTGGCTTCCTTTGTGCTAGCCTCCATGACCTTGATGAGTCTCTGTCAGATTTACGCTTTGAAGGGGATAATTTACTGTAACTTATAAACGCTTACAAGACATACACTGTAAATACAAAACAGATTGTACAAACTGTATTTCCAGAAAAGTTTGAGAAGATCGATTATAATCGACTGTCATTGAAATTATATCTTGAAATCATTTTAGTTAAAATACAGATATTTTTGCAATTTTGCAAGAAGAAAAAAAAAACTGAAAATAAAATTGATTATGATGTAAACATCCAAAGCACGTCTTGCACCTCATGTAGCAAGCATCTCGTCCAATACAAGCTTTCAATACAATACAGACCAACTCTGTACAATAACCTATTTGAATTTGAATTTACGCCACTTTCAGCAATATTTCAGCTGTATCATGGCGACCAGTTTTAGTGGTGGAGGAAGCCGGAGTACCCGAAGAGAACCACCGACCCTGGGCAAGCAACTGGGCCTGTATGCATAAAGCTACTAAAGTTAAGATTTTCCTTAGAAAACACTTAAGTTAAGGTAACACCGCCCATTTTACTTAAGTGGTATGCATAGAACTGCTTAAACTAAGAATTTCCATAGCAAAATCTTAGTTTTAAATAGCTCCACCCATCCCACTTAAGTGGTATGCGTAAAGCTCATTAAAATAAAAATACACTTAAGTTTTCACTTAAATCTAAGGTACTTATTGAGGTATCTTAAATATGTAAAATGCAGCGACTTCGAACCAATCAACAACGAAAAATTTTCAATATCGTTGATATTCATACTTAATGAATATCGGATGGGTAAATTGTCCGAAATATTTTTTATGAGCTCTAATTATCAATTAATTCATATCTCAACAGAAAGTATACGTAAATTTTCCAGGGCAATTTACTTGATTTATTCAGTCAAAAATATCAATATTCGTTGTTGGAACCACAAGTCTTGTTTTTCAAATTCAAATACAGGATATTTGTACCCCCTCTAAATAAGCCTCTTGTAACTGCCTTGCCTTAAAGGGAGCTTGTGAATTATGAATTCCAGTGTCAAACTAGTATTACTGTGAGCACAGCTCACTAAGATATACCCCCCGCTCCCCACATCTGACCAACCTATTTCC
Organism: Bathymodiolus brooksi; assembly: GCA_963680875.1. Taxonomy (NCBI): domain Eukaryota; kingdom Metazoa; phylum Mollusca; class Bivalvia; order Mytilida; family Modiolidae; genus Bathymodiolus; species Bathymodiolus brooksi. The sequence continues at coordinate 41,245,508 of OY804577.1, forward strand.
ATAACCAAAACATTACTGATTGTTCCGACCAAAAATGAAAGGGACCCTCCTCTCTTCACAGATAAGCTGCTGATAAAATTTCAAAACATTCTGAGAAACACTACTCAAGTTAACATACGACATAGGTTAAAAATCCTATTTCCCGTCATATCAAGTCCAATAACTCTGGAACAGCAAAAGTGAAAATCATCAAAAATGAAAGAGATCCTCCTCTCTTCACCGGTAAGCTGTTGATCAAATTTCAAAACATTCCGAGAAACACTACTCAAGTTATCATACGACATAGGGTAAAAATCCTATTTTCCATCATATTAAGTCCAATAACTCTGGAACGTCAAAAGTGAAAATCGTCAAAAATGAACGGGATCCTCCTCTCTTCACCGGTAAGCTGCTGATAAAATTTCAAAACATTCTGAGAAACAATACTCAAGTTATCATACGACATAGGGTAAAAATCATATTTTCCTTCATATCAAGTCCAATAACTCTGGAACGACAAAAGTGAAAATCGTCAAAAAAGAAAGGGATCCTCCTCTCTTCACCAGTAAACAGCTGATAAAATTTTAAGATTCTAAGAAACACAACTCAAGTTATCGTACGACATAGGATTTGTCTACAGACGGACGGACATGGTGAAACCAGTATACCCCCCTACAACTTCGTTACGGGGGGTATAAAAACTATTGTTCCGTTTTGGGTGATTCTACTATTATAATTTTTTTTTTTAATGTATAAGTTTAAATATCAATTACCTGTTTGTCTTTGGCTCCGACGATGCAAAAAAACCTCAGTTTTTGCAGTGGCACATATATTGTCCCATTTTTTCTGTATTTCTTTAATGTCTCTTTTTACAGAATTCCCGGCATTTACTATGTTTGCAATTTCCTGCCATGCCCTATTTTTGTCCCCAGAAGTTATCGACGAGGAAAACTTTGCCTTCAAAATAACTTTTTCTCTTCTCGTACACCTCCAACAATACAACTTTTTCTATATATCTGTCCAATTTGGCTTCAGTTTAGACATTTTTTTATTTTCAACAGTCACGAATAGTAACATTCAAACACACCCGACCTTGAATGTTTACCCACACAAAGTAATAAAGTGTGCATTATCTATCTATTGAAAAGTTAAAGCGAAATTACCAAGGATGAGTAAATATAATATTAAACGGTAAATGGAAAAGCGTTCCGATAATTTCCACTTAAGGTTTCCTTAGTTAAGTCCAAACTTAAGTAGTTATGTGCATACTACTTAATATCATTACTTAACTAAGGGATTCCTTAGTGGAATCTTAGTATAAGGGATACTTAAGTTAAGATGTTTTATGCATACGGGCCCAGGTAAACTTTATCACTTGCGGCTGCGAGTCGAGTGCACCCTTTTTTGTAATTTACAAAGCTGGGCGCGAACCCACGGCGTATTGGTGATAGGCGTGTACGAGCTGTTAGATCCAATGACTTAAGTCATTGAGCCACCCCAATAATAACCTATTAATATCATTAAAATACTGATACCTTATTAGTTGGTCCTAGATTGCGTTGTAATGCATCTCTTTCTTCTTGATCCACTAGTATTCCATTATAATCATGATAACTAACATCTCCTACTATAAGGGATTCTTGCGACAAGGGGAGGAAACCACATTTCATTGTTGAAACCTGTTTAAATAAATAATTACAAACAAAAATATATCATAACAAATTACTGCATGCATTGTAATTATTGTAATAGATAGAACAAGAATTCTGAGAGTATTGCACATAGCAATACATTGTCCCCTACCGGCCGCAAAAATCAGAGGACCTAAAATATTAGAAGTATCACCTTGCAGTGACTAGATTTTAAAATACAAGTTCAAGGGCCATAATTCAGCCAAAAATCATTCGACTGGAACGAAATTTGAACATAAACTGTAACTTATCTAGATATAGCCACATACCAAATATCAAGTCAATATCTCAAATGACGTCAAAAAAAAGTCCGGACAAATTAAAATTTGAAAAAAAAATACAAGTTCAAGGGCCATAACTCAGCCAAAAATCATTTGACCAGAACAAAATTCGAACTTATACTGTAACTCATCTAGATATAGCCACATACCAAATATCAAGTCAATATATCAAAGGACGTCAAAATAAAGGCCGGACAACTTAAAATTTTAATGTGACGGACGGATGGAACCTAAAACTAGTCCCCTTCGGCTTTCACCGGTAGGGGACTAATAAAAATTAATTTATGAAGCCTTAAATATAGATTATTTCCCATATATTCTTCTTTTAAGTATTGGTGTTTTAAAACTAGTATTACTGTGAGCACAGCTCACTAAGATATACCCCCGCTCCCCACATCTGTCCAACCTATTTCCATAACCAAAACATTACTAGTGATGGGAATCGGTAACATTTTCAAGATCGATGATCGTTATATCAACATCGACCGATGATCGATCATCGGTGACAATTGCCTGCTAAATGTATTTACTGACTATAATTAATCAAATAGTCTTTATTTCAAGAGTATGATTGACAAAAGTAAAGATATGAATAAAATTGTATCATAAATTTATAAACAATAATTTTTCCATTAGTAAACATTAACTTTAAAATAGAACAAAACAAAAGATCGTGTTCCATGTGCAACACCTGATATAGATAGATAAATAATAGACTAGTCCAAATATGTGTTTGACAAAAGTAAAGATTTGAATAAAATCAAATAATATATTTACAAACTACAATTTTTCCATTTGTAAACATTAACTTAGAACAAAACAAAAGATCGTTTTCCATATGTGCAACACCTGATATACAATAGACTATTCCGGGAAGTAGATAAATAATAAACTAGTCCAAATATGTGTATTAACTGAGTGTCAAAAGTACGCTTGGACAAAACTGCCAGATGTTTGTCCGTATGAGGGCAAAAAAAAAAAGCTGGGATAAAACTGCAATATTTTTGTCAGTATAGAGACAGAAAAAAACCCAACCAAAGAACAAAGTTAAACAATATTTTAGACACTATAGAATCAGAATCGACTACAAGATTTAAGAATCGATCATCGGATCGTATGATGACGTCCGACTGATTAGTCGATGTTTCCAATGATCGGTGCACCACTAAACATTACTGATGGTCCCGACCAAAAATGAAAGGGACCCTCCTCTCTTCACCGGTAAGCTGCTGATAAAATTTCAAAACATTCTGAGAAACACTACTCAAGTTATCATACGACATAGGGTAAAAATCCTATTTTCCGTCATATCAAGTCCAATAACTCTGGAACGGCAAAAGTGAAAATCGTCAAAAATGAAAGGGGTCCTCCTCTCTTCACCGGTAAGCTGCAGATAACTTTTCAAAACATTCTGAGAAACACTACTCAAGTTATCATATGACATAGCATAAAAATCCTATTTTCCGTCATATCAAGTCCAATAACTCTGGAACGGCAAAAGTGAAAATCGTCAAAAATAAAAGGGATCCTCCTCTCTTCACCGGTAAGCTGGTGATAAAATTTCAAAACATTCTGAGAAACACTACTCAAGTTATCATATGACATAGGGTAAAAATCCTATTTTCCGTCATATCAAGTCCAATAACTCTGGAACGGCAAAAGTGAGAATCGTCAAATATGAAAGGGATCCTCCTCTCTTCACCGGTAAGCTGCTGATAAAATTTCAAAACATTCTGAGAAACAATACTCAAGTTATCATACAACATAGGGTAAAAATCCTATTTTCCGTCATATCAAGTCCAATAACTCTGGAACGGCAAAAGTGAAAATCGTCAAAAAAGAAAGGGATCCTCCTCTCTTCACCAGTAAGCAGCTGATAAAAATTTTAAAAGATTCTAAGAAACACAACTCAAGTTATCGTACGACATAGGATTTGTCTACAGACGGATATGGTGAAACAGTAATAAGCAGCCAGAGCCTGCAGAGTTCACCTTATAATTCATGTATTTATTGTACCTCAGCAATCCATCAGCCTGATTATAATGTCCTTTTAATAATATATGAAAATATATAATAGATCTAATAATTACTATTAAGTTAACAAAAGTTAATGATTAATTAAGCATTTAAGCACTGTGTCTACAGACTGACATGACAAGGACAACAGATCCATAACAAAATAACAGCAAATTTTTTCCTGTAGTATAAAAATACCGAAGCCGTCAGAACAATTCCAGTATAAAAATACCACAGCCGTCAGAACAATTCCAGTATAAAAATACGACAGCCGTCAGAACAATTCCAGTATAATAATACCACAGCCGTCAGAACAATTCCAGTATAAAAATATGACAGCCGTCAGAACAATTCCAGTATAATAATACCACAGCTGTCAGAACAATTCCAGTATAAAAATACCACAGCCGTCAGAACAATTCCAGTATAAAAATACCATAGCTGTCAGAACAATTCCAGTAAAAAAATACCACAGCCGTCAGAACAATTCCAGTATAAAAATACCACAGCTGTCAGAACAATTCCAGTATAAAAATACCATAGCTGTCAGAACAATTCCAGTAAAAAAATACCACAGCTGTCAGAACAATTCAAGTATAATAATACCACAGCTGTTAGAACAATTCCAGTATAAAAATACCACAGCCATCAGAACAATTCCAGTATAAAAATACCACAGCTGTCAGAACAATTCCAGTATAAAAATACCACAGCTGTCAGAACAATTCCAGTATAAAAATACCACAGCTGTCAGAACAATTCCAGTATAAAAATACCACAGCTGTCAGAACAATTCCAGTATAAAAATACCACAGCTGTCAGAACAATTCCAGTAAAAAAATACCACAGCTGTCAGAACAATTCCAGTATAAAAATACCACAGCTGTCAGAACAATTCCAGTATAAAAATACCACAGCTGTCAGAACAATTCCAGTATAAAAATACCACAGCCGTCAGAACAATTCCAGTATAAAAATACCACAGCCGTCAGAACAATTCAAGTATAATAATACCACAGCTGTTAGAACAATTCCAGTATAAAAATACCACAGCCGTCAGAACAATTCCAGTATAAAAATACCACAGCTGTCAGAACAATTCCAGTATAAAAATACCACAGCTGTCAGAACAATTCCAGTATAAAAATACCACAGCTGTCAGAACAATTCCAGTATAAAAATACCACAGCTGTCGGAATAATTCCTGTATAAAAATACCACAGCTGTCAGAACAATTCCAGTATAAAAATACCACAGCTGTCAGAACAATTCCAGTATAAAAATACCACAGCCGTCAGAACAATTCTAAAATGCAACTGGAAAATTGTAGAAACAGAGGCAAAATTGAATACTCTAGCATGGATATATATGACCGTTCACTTAGTACAGGCACCAGGGCCCAAACCTCCATTCTTTATGGAAAGTGTTGTAATGCAATTCTTGTCCACATGTAAGTGAAATGAAGAACCTTAAACAAACAAAATCTAAATTTATAATCTATATCAGAAATTATTTTTGTAAGTTTTCCAGTCTTTCAATGCTAAATTTGTGCTCAATGTAGCTTATTGATACTTACAGCGATGGCTTCGGGTGTATGTAGATGAATAATGCACTTAATATCCGGCCTAGCCTGGTGAATGGCTGAGTGTAATATAAAACCAGCTTTATTAATTCCTAGTGTTGTTGATCCAGGATCTATTATTTCTCCTTGCATGTCAACCTTCACTAGTGATGATGCTGTTACTTCTGAATACAACACTCCAAAAGGATTTATTAAAAAGTGTTCATGTTCTTGGTTAATTCTTGCCTGAAAAAATGAAATTAATAGTTAAATTTTCTTGCATACCAACTTTTTAAATCATTTCATACTGATCTACCATAATAATGTTTATCACTTTTATTTAAGAATTGAATGCAATCTTTTGTAGATTAAAGCATTGACCAATGTACATTTTGTATGAAGTTCAGTAGCGTTTCATATAAAAAATGTGCTTGTCAATGCTTTTACAACCCTATAAAACTGCAAAGAAATCACATTCAATATTTACAATTACATTTGCACATTATTAATAACAATTGAAATTATTATCTTTTGTTTTAATATTCCAAATTTTCAACTATTGTTATTGTGTGTAGTTATTAGTTTCCATGACATATGAATAGTTCCTAGAAGTGGGTGTGGTTGAATGGTTGTGCTCTTCATTGACTGATGAAGTTTCAATTTCAAAGTCACATGTCAACCTTTTAACCAATCACATGGAAATTTCTAAATGAAATGTATACATATACAGGGGTTGACTTAAGATTTTTTTTTTTGAACAACTGGTCCCTTCAAAACTCCACTGGCCCGAGAAATATCGGTCCACGTAGTGTACCAATATGAAAGGGGGGCTTTGCCCCCCCCCCCCCTCCCCCAAGAAAATTAGTATTTAGAGAGAAATGTTGTCTTGAAAAAAGTTTTTTTTATACTGAGCAATCACTTATGATAACTTTTATTGATCTGATCTTAATCAAAATTTTTATTCCAGAATTTATAATATGATGTCATTTTAGTTTATTCTGTTGCATGCCTCTTATTTTTCTTTATATTAACAATGATTTAGTTTCAAAATTTTATTAGTTTTCACAAAACACTTCAAATTCTAGGATTCTGTTTCAAGTAGTTCACTTAAGTCAGAAAAAGCATTGGACTGATCATTCCTTCTATAATCAATATCTTTATATTGCTTTTATACTATCCCTTTTATAGTTTTTGCATCCGGTAATGAAAGTGCCGGTTTTATCAAATTTAGTACAAACTGTACATGTCATTCCGCTAATGCCATTCTGCAACCATGGACAAGTTGTCATCCAGGACGGAATAAATACACATTTTCTTTTTTCCGTTTCATACGCTTTACTTTTTTCGTTATTTGTAATTTCGACATTACGTTTTTTTTAATTCGTTAAGAAACAATCCATGATGGTGCTTTTCCTTAACTGGGCGCTGCCATGTTTTTCACGACGAATTTCGAATAGACGAGATCCGACGATATTCTCGGGCAATGAATCAGCGGAACGGAATTCAACGATTTTTACAGAATAATGTGATTGGCTGCTATACTTATCAGCAAGGACTTTATTAACATTCTATTTTAAAGTCCTTGTTATCAGTCGATATTGAATGACACGGAAGTACGAAAAATCTACCAGTTGGAAGAAACGAAAGTTGCTGGCCCAAGTGGCCGGAGAATATCAACTGGCCCAGCGGGCCGATCTTTGTTGTTTAACTGGCCCGACCGTAAATATACTGGCCACGGGCCAGCAGTTACGTCGAACCCTGATATAATGTAATTATTTTGTTATTAACCAATTAAATTCATCTAGTCGAATCTTGTTATATCAAATTTCACGGACCGTTGAAAACATTGAGTTATCTGAAATTCCACTAAAGGGGAGCAAAAGATTAAGTAAGATAGGTAATTCTGTCAGGTAAGATTATATTGATAATATTATATAGCTGATGTGCCACAATATATCTGAAATACTGCTAAAGTTGGTGTTATACACCAATCAATCATATATAGCTGAAATACTGTTGAGAAATAGCTATCAATCCTACAATAAAGTAAAATATTACATGATAGAGTAATTGGTGATTAAAAAATTGGTGGCCAAAAATATTTAACCACAGTTCTGCTATATATCACCTAAAGTTTTTCAATGACACCTTGCCATAAGGGAATCAAACTCACTACAGTGGTTATAGACACACATTGTATAGGTTGATGTAAATAAAACTACCACAACAATATGGGCCAAGATGACCCTCAATAATCTGCATGCATCAGTTGTTGATCAGGAGAATAACTATCATGCTTTTGTTACATGTACCATATTACAACTATAATGAAGTGTTAGGCCGAGAGCAGCACGATATGTCTGCAGCATGTCAACAAGGCAAAGTTGAACTGAGAGCAGCACAATGTCTGCAGCATGTCAACAAGGCAAAGTTGAACTGAGAGCAGCACGATATGTCTGCAGCATGTCAACAAGGCAAAGTTGAACTGAGAGCAGCACAATGTCTGCAGCATGTCAACAAGGCAAAGTTGAACTGAGAGCAGCACAATATGTCTGCAGCATGTCAACAAGGCAAAGTTGAAACGAGAGCAGCACGATATGTCTGCAGCATGTCCACAAGGGAAAGTTGAACTGAGGGCAGCACGATATGTCTGCAGCATGTCAACAAGGCAAAGTTGAACTGAGAGCAGCACGATGTGTCTGCAGCATGTTGACAAGGCAAAGTTGAACTGAGAGCAGCACAATATGTCTGCAGCATGTCAACAAGGCAAAGTTGAACTGAGAGCAGCACGATGTCTGCAGCATGTCAACAAGGCAAAGTTGAACTGAGAGCAGCACGATATGTCTGCAGCATGTCCACAAGGCAAAGTTGAACTGAGAGCAGCACGATATGTCTGCAGCATGTCAACAAGGCAAAATTGAACTGAGAGCAGCATGATATGTCTGCAGCGTGTTGACAAGGCAAAGTTGAACTGAGAGCAGCACGATATGTCTGCAGCATGTCGACAAGGCAAAGTTGAACTGAGAGCAGCACGATATGTCTGCAGCATGTCCACAAGGGAAAGTTGAACTGAGAGCAGCACGATATGTCTGCAGCATGTCAACAAGGCAAAGTTGAACTGAGAGCAGCACGATATGTCTGCAGCATGTCAACAAGGCAAAGTTGAACTGAGAGCAGCACGATATGTCTGCAGCATGTCCACAAGGGAAAGTTGAACTGAGAGCAGCATGATATGTCTGCAGCATGTCAACAAGGCAAAGTTGAACTGAGAGCAGCACGATATGTCTGCAGCATGTTGACAAGGCAAAGTTGAACTGAGAGCAGCACGATATGTCTGCAGCATGTCAACAAGGCAAAGTTGAACTGAGAGCAGCACAATGTCTGCAGCATGTCAACAAGGCAAAGTTGAAACAAGAGCAGCACGATATGTCTGCAGCATGTCCACAAGGCAAAGTTGAACTGAGAGTAGCACGATATGTCTGCAGCATGTCCACAAGGGAAAGTTGAACTGAGAGCAGCACGATATGTCTGCAGCATGTCAACAAGGCAAAGTTGAACTGAGAGCAGCACGATGTCTGCAGCATGTCCACAAGGGAAAGTTGAACTGAGAGCAGCACGATATGTCTGCAGCATGTCCACAAGGGAAAGTTGAACTGAGAGCAGCACGATATGTCTGCAGCGTGTCAACAAGGCAAAGTTGAACTGAGAGCAGCACGATATGTCTGCAGCATGTTGACAAGGCAAAGTTGAACTGAGAGCAGCACGATATGTCTGCAGCATGTCAACAAGGCAAAGTTGAACTGAAAGCAGCACAATGTCTGCAGCATGTCAACAAGGCAAAGTTGAAACAAGAGCAGCACAATATGTCTGCAGCATGTCCACAAGGCAAAGTTGAACTGAGAGCAGCACGATATGTCTGCAGCATGTCAACAAGGCAAAGTTGAACTGAGAGCAGCACGATATGTCTGCAGCATGTCGACAAGGCAAAGTTGAACAACTGTATATTGAAAGCATAGTGTGGATACAGTATTTTGCTTGACAAAGAAATTGCTGGAAACAATGTGTTGGACAGTAATTTGCTGGACCCACTGTATTTTGTACATTTGTCGGGTAGAGGGCTGCAATACTCAAAATCAATGCCAACCATAATTCTGTGCAAAGAATCTAATGTTACAAATTTAGATAGATTAGTCAACTAGAACAAAAGTTTATCGCATGGAAACCATTGTGTCTACAGACAGATGCAACAGACCCATAACATATATGATTGCAAAATGTTTGCATCCATATCAAAATACAGCATATAAAATTCCTAAATATACGTCAGTATTCATGTGATATTTGTGCAAATTGGCCAATATACTATTTTTGGCAATAAACACTGAAGTTGTAAACCAATAGCTTTTCTACAACAAATGCCCAATTTATTATGATTTTTAGATTGTTATTTGTAAGTATATGGTATTATTCTACAGACAAGTGTTTCCAGGGATACCTACACTAATGTGATTATAAATCCCATAGCTCCATCCATTAAGATCTATAATTCTGTACAAGGAGGCCACTTTACACCGTAGCTGTTTTTCTTGTTTTGTATATTTTGCAGCCTCCATACCCTTAATATCTGTGATTGGAATGACAGAAGGAACTGGAAAAAAAGATCTGAACATGATGCACATTGAAGATATACTTTTTTTTGGGGTATATATTCACTATTATAAAGTTTGTGTATGCTTTCAGAACAAATGTCTTTCCATGTGTAATTTAAAACATTTTTAATGACAGACTGTGTTCATACATGAAAATGTTTTTCTTTCTAATCAAAACTACCTCAAATTAAAATCTCACATTATGTAATGCTGGAATGTTCTGAAAGCAAAATATAATTGTTTTCCAAATAGAATATGTGTACGTGTATTTAATCCACTAAAACATTTAGTGATACTTTATATATATATATATATATATATATATACGCCTGAAAATTAAACCAAACAGTGTTAGAATTAGATTTTAGAGCTGTCTAATTTTTTTGTTCTTCCCTTGACGGGATTTGAACCCACACCATTGATACACTGCAGCACCATTCGCTTAGCCTTACGTCCAGCGTCCTAGACCACTCGACCTCAGTAGGCTCCTGTATACATACAAACATTGTAAATACTTCAGACTTACTACAAGTCCCTGTCTTAACCACCATCCCTTTAACTAAAGTCCCTGTCTTAACAACCATCCCTTTAACTAAAGTCCCTGTCTTAACAACCATCCCTTTGACTAAAATCCCTGTCTTAACAACCATCCCTTTAACTAAAGTTTTACTATGAAATATGAAATCCTGACTTGACCACTTATATTTACTATCCACATGTAATCAGTAAAGTCAGTCAAGATTTGAACTTGCATAGCAGCATTAATAAAGTTACTTGTACCATGTCTGTAAGTACTTCAACACAACCATTTTACACTATAATTGATCAACACCATAAATGCATAATCAAAAAATTAATCTCAATTATCTATTTCTCATCATACACTTTGTTTATTTTTGTTTACAATATCTCTCAACAAGTGTTATTTTTTTCCAATAACAGTATACATGTGTCACTTTACTGAGGGGCCGTCATGGTCGTGATTTAATGGTAGTTGGATTTACAACTACCTGTGCAATCAATGTCTATCATCACAAAAGTTGTGAGTTCGAACCCCGTTCATGGAGGGGTATACTTGATATAACATTATGTGATAAAAGTTTGTCAGTGACTTGCGACAGGTCAGTGGTTTTCTCCAGGTACTCTGGTCTCCTCCACCAATAAAACTGACCACCACAATATAACTGAAATATTGTTGAAAGTGGCATTAAACACCATTAACCAACCAATCAACCATTTTATTGAAACTTATTGAAAAGAATTAACATAGAATATCAATAGCCATATTTGTTGACATGATGATAAAAATGGAGTCTTGTGTTTGTACTAGAGAGTAACTAGACCAACACACTTACTGAAGTGAATAATAATAATATTAGCTCACTGAAACTTCAGTCCCCAGGTAGATGTTGCTACCATCAGACACATTATTCTGCCTCAGAGCCAAACAGTTTTTGTTCGTACTCCTTAAAGTTGTGTGCAAAAGCAGAAATGCATCAAATACCAATTATATAATTTTTGGTGTCTGAGGATCGTAGTCATGATCTTCTTCACTTTATGGAAATGAGCTAACCTTTATACTACTGAGGCAGGTTGTATCCGCTGAAAGGACTAGTTGCATGGAAACCTATTCATTTACATAAATCACTATTATTTCCCTTCCAAAATGTTGCATTGCTTAATAAAAACAAATCTATGGTGAATATAAATATTGCACTGAAGTTGGTATTGATTTTCTGATACAGCACTTACGTCCTCTACCAAGACCACCATAAGATTGGCCCGATCTGTTGTTTGGTAAAAGTAAATCTGTAATTTGTTGTAGAGCTAGGAGACCGGTGGGATAATTTCCTGTAGACAGCTGTTCATCAATAATCTCTTCTAATTCTTTACGAAATGCCTCACTGTTGAGGACAAGTGACACTCTGGATCTATCTTGCATTTGTTTGACATCTTCTTTTACCTCTGCAGGCCTCCTCATCTGACGCTGATATTCTGGGTCATCTGGATCTGAAAGTCAAAATACACAAGATTTATCTGGCGCTGATATTCTGGGTAATCTGGATCTGAAAGTCAAAATACACAATATTTATCTGACGCTGATATTCTGGGTCATCTGGATCTGAAAGTCAAAATACACAAGATTTATCTGACGCTGATATTCTGGGTCATCTGGATCTGAAAGTCAAAATACACAGGATTTACAGGTATGGTTAAGAACTACTATAGCTAAAACAATGACAAATTTTTTTAAGTATTCCATTTTACTTTCATATACTTAAGCCTCTCTTTTCCTTGTAGATTTCCAATCTGGAAAAAGAAACACTTTGGAGAGGACCATCAAAAGACAATTCCTACCAAGTTTAGTTTCAACTTACCCGGTGGTTTAATATAGAAGATTAAAATGTAAAAGTTTATGGACAACGACTGACCGACACAAAGCAATGACAATACTTCATATGACTCTCTGGGTCAGGTGAACTAATAAATACAGGGTTTAATCATTTATTAAAAATCTATTTACAAATGGTAAGTACACAATACTTTTCAGATTTATCAGTGATATTTTAAACATTTAATAAGATTTAATAAATTGAAATAAAATAAAATTGAAGTAATTTGACAACAGAGGGGAGAAACGCTATATAAAGTGTTAAGGGCATATGGCTGATAGTAGTTATATGTAATGAACATATTCACACTATATTTAAAGGTTGATATAACAATATGCCAGTAAAATATGAAGGTTGAATATGTGACAAGGCCTTTGACACAGGTTCCATTGTTCCAAAAAAATGTTAAAAATTATCTATATAAATCTGATACAATAGTTGATCATTTTAACTGATTAACTTATTCATCTGTTCATAAATATTGTTTTTTAACAGAGCCTTAAAAGTAAACACTCAATTCAAGCAGGTTAATTTAAAATATATGTTGAGTGGAATAACAAAGCACAAACACTGTTTTCTCATTGTAATGTTTTCAGCAAACTTTTAAATACATGAACAAGAATACACATGACATGCCTGTCAATACCAAAGATTGGTAAGTTAACATCCACCTGCAGGTTGTATGCCCAAATCAGTTGTCCTTCTCTCCCAAGGAACATGTTTTCATTATTTTCAGTTTTTCATTGATAAACATGTAGGAGATATGAGAAAGACTTTAATCAATGTTTAATTTTTTTTCTTCAAATCTTCAAAATGACTTTCCTTCAGTCAAATCAATGACTGATAATCATTCATGTCATGTTCAAATAAACACTTTTGAATCTTTTAATCTCTCAACAATCCATAAGATTTTTTCTATAAAACAATTCGGATGTTTTAACAGAAAATCTGCTGATTAGGGAGACAATCTGCTGGACAACTCCAACAAACATAATATAGAGGAAAACAATAGGTTGTCGTCCGATCTACAACCCCTGACAATTGGAAAAGTGTTGAAAATCAGTTTTTTTATACTGGAAAATAATTTAGGTCTTATACAAAACAAAATATTCGAAACTATCAGAATAGAATAATGGAATCAACTCGCTTTTGGAGGGCATCAGAATGTGAAATTCAAATGCACTGACAAGTTTTAAACATGTTTTTCTTAGAGTAGTTTTGATAAAATAAAACAGTTATTGTCTTCATATGAGGTGAATATCAAGTTGTCAACCCTCTGGCTAAAGCCCTCAAAATAACAAACACCCTACAATCGATGTTCACCTCCTATGAAGACAGTAAATTTTTTTGTATATTGTTTTTATGAAATTCAATAATTTACCTTCAGGAATTTCCTCCTCAATTTCCCATTTTTTTTGTTTCATTTTCATCCTTGCTACTTATAATATCCCAATATCTCAATACTTGTATGGGAAATATTGTCATTCAGCCTCATTATTTGACATCAAAATGGTTTCTTGTGAATACTTCAGAGTAAAATAGGAGGCAGGATATCCCCACTTTATATCTAATTATTATAATATGTACATGTATTACAATGTACTTGAACACCCACAAGACTTTAATGGAGCTACTTTCTGGGGATCTTTTCTTTCCAAGGAAATAGTTTATTATTCAGGCTCCTGCTTCAAAACCATTAATTATTTAATATCAATTTATTCATTAACATGTATATGAACAAATTGATATTAAATAATTTATGTACATGTAGAATTAATACAAGTAGACCCTGTAGCTTTGTTGATACAAGTAGACACTATTCTAACTTTTCCCTCAAAGACCATGTGTCTTATAAATTTCTTATTCTAACTTTTCCCTCAAAGACCATGTGTCTTATAAATTTCTTATTCTAACTTTTCCCTCAAAGACCATGTGTCTTATAAATTTCTTATTCTAACTTTTCCCTCAAAGACCATGTGTCTTATAAATTTCTTATTCTAACTTTTCCCTCAAAGACCATGTGTCTGATAAATTTCTTATTCTAAATTTTCCCTCAAAGACCATGTGTATTATAAATTTCGTATTCTAACTTTTCCCTCAAAGACCATGTGTATTATAAATTTCTTATTCTAACTTTTTCCTCAAAGACCATGTGTATTATAAATTTCTTATTCTAACTTTTCCTTCAAAGACCATGTGTCTTATAAATTTCTTATTCTAACTTTTCCCTCAAAGACCATGTGTCTTATAAATTTCTTATTCTAACTTTTCCCTCAAAGACCATGTGTATTATAAATTTCTTATTCTAACTTTTCCCTCAAAGACCATGTGTATTATAAATTTCTTATTCTAACTTTTCCCTCAAAGACCATGTGTCTTATAAATTTCGTATTCTAACTTTTCCCTCAAAGACCATGTGTCTTATAAATTTCTTATTCTAACTTTTCCCTCAAAGACCATGTGTCTTATAAATTTCTTATTCTAACTTTTCCCTCAAAGACCATGTGTCTGATAAATTTCTTATTCTAACTTTTCCCTCAAAGACCATGTGTCTTATAATTTTTTTATTCTAACTTTTTCCTCAAAGACCATGTGTCTGATAAATTTCTTATTCTAACTTTTCCCTCAAAGACCATGTGCATTATAAATTTCGTATTCTAACTTTTCCCTCATAGACCATGTGTCTTATAATTTTTGTATTCTAACTTTTCCCTCAAAGATCATGTGTATTATAAATTTCTTATTCTAACTTTTTCCTCAAAGACCATGTGTATTATAAATTTCTTATTCTAACTTTTCCCTCAAAGACCATGTGTCTTATAAATTTCTTATTCTAACTTTTCCCTCAAAGACCATGTGTATTATAAATTTCTTATTCTAACTTTTCCCTCAAAGACCATGTGTATTATAAATTTCTTATTCTAACTTTTCCTTCAAAGACCATGTGTATTATGAATTTCTTATTTTAACTTTTTCCTCAAAGACCATGTGTCTTATAAATTTCTTATTCTAACTTTTCCCTCAAAGACCATGTGTCTTATAAATTTCTTATTCTAACTTTTCCTTCAAAGACCATGTGTCTTATAAATTTCTTATTCTAACTTTTCCCTCAAAGACCATGTGTATTATAAATTTCTTATTCTAACTTTTCCCTCAAAGACCATGTGTATTATAAATGTCTGCTTCCCATCACCTCCAAACCAACAGTGTTGTAGTCAATGAATATCTAGTCCATGCTACTAGGTACTTCAATACCTTTTTCTTCACACCAGAATTGATTTCCACTTTCGTGATTTCAGAGTTTGTCTATCAATGATGACACACCAGATCCCACCCCCTAAGGTAACAGAGAAGGCTATCATAAACTATGACCACCTAAATTCATTGGTTAGTAATGTTGTGTTAGCCTGTCTGTCAATTTGTGTGACTGTAGATTAATTGACATGTCTATTTCCACATGTTAAACTGCAAAAGTGCAAATCAATTATGTTATGATGCAAATGGTGTTATGATAGTAGCATGAACTAGATAATCATTGACTGCAATATTGTTAGTTTGGAGCCACTGGAATATTCCCAATTAATTTCTAATTTTATCCCCTATAAAGAGCATGTGTACTATATATCATAAATTTCTAATTCTAGTATTTTTCCCCGTCTGATTTCAACTAACACAAGATGATTTAAAAAAGATTATACAAATGGGTGAATATCCTTTACAAAAATACTTTTTTATGATCTGGTTACATGATGAAACAGTATAGTATCTAATAAAGTTATACAGTTTACTACTGTAACCTGATTATCTAATTGTGTAAAAAGTAATTAGGTTCTCAAGTATACTTTTGATGTAATGATTCTATAAATAGATCAGTAAATGAAGATACTTAACATTCCTATGATAAAGTATTACAGTAGAACCTCCTCTAAATGTCAATATAGTCAAGACAGGTCTAGTGTTGGAGTTATCCTCTTATTATTATTATGTAAACCTTGAAAATTGATAATGAGATACGTGTATCCTGGTAAATAACTTCAATAAAAGAACCTAAAGTAATAATTTTTTTATTAGAATAACGAAAAATCCAAATATCTTTTAAACTACAATGTATAGATTTTTGAACAGCAAAATAAACGAGAGTATTATTTAGAATTAGGAGTGCTAACTAAAAATGTTACAGTAATGCTTCTTATTGTTTTGGCTGAGGCTGCACTCAGATAAAATTTTGTATTTTGGTCCTATTTTGTTGTCATTTTTCGGGTGGGAGTAGATGTACTTTATAGAAGAGCCATCGGTACGTTAGGTATCTTACCTGTAAAATCTTTCTCTCAGCCACTTGTACTTTAGACGAACCTGACAAGCATTTCTCTCATAAATTATTGTTATATTTTGCATTTTTTGTAAAATGGGTAAAAAGTCTGACTTATCTACGGAATGCCAAAAGTTTGTAAAAAAATTGTTTGCCTTTTTTAGTAAGGAAAAGGCAAGGAAGAAGCCAATTGTCTCATTTGATAGGGTATATCAAAAGACATCTAAAGCTTTGGGTGTGTCTTACACTTCAGTGCACCATATTATGAATGGTAAGAGGCCTTGTAAGTCAAATAGACCCAAAGAAAGAGCTAAAATTTTGGATGACATTGATCATTGTGTTATTAAAAGAACAATCCACGGTTCATATTCACGGAAAATTGCTCCGACAGTCTCAATAATACATAAGGAAATAAAAGATTCTATTAAAATATCAAAGTCTAAACTTACTCTAACTCTTATTGATCTTGGATATACTTATAAAAAAAATAGGTGATAATTGAAGAGTTCTGTACAATCAAGTGTCTATTATCAATGATAGACCTGTGTAATTATCTGAGAAAGATCAAATCTTTTAGGGAAGCAGGGTATGATATCGTGTACATGGATGAAACATGGTCATGGGTTAACCAAAATCACTGCACAGATTATATGTGGCTTCCGAATGATGGGTCTGATGCCCCAAAAATACCCTCGGATAAAGGCAAACGCTTGATTGTTTTGCATGCAGGTACGCGAAGTGAGGGTTTGATTGACGGCTGCGATTTAGTGTTTCTGGCCAAATCAAAGGATGGTGACTATCACCAGGAGATGAAAAGTGTTGTCTTTCTTGAGTGGTTTGAAAATCAATTGATGCCTGCTCTGAAAAATCCTAGCTTGCTTGTGTTAGATAATGCAAGTTATCACAATGTTCAAACAGAAGATATGGTGTGCCCAAATTTTAGTCAGAAAAAAGCTGTTCTCCAAAACTATCTTGCACAACACAACATTCCTTTTTCTGCTACTGATACCAAAAAAGTATTATATGAAAAAATAAAACAAAAAAAGACCCCAGTAGTTTATAAAACAGATAAAATTGCTAATTTACACGGACATGAAGTATTAAGAACCCCCGTTTGACACAAACTTAACCCGATATAATTAATATGGGCGCAAGTCAAAGGTTTCGTGGCTAAAAACAATACCACCTTCCGATTAAAAGATGTTGAAGAACTCATGTACGCCGCTTTTGGAAAAATTACAAAAGATGTGTGGACAAAAGCAGAAGAACATGTGGTCAAAATTGAAAAAGAATACTGCAAAGAAAACTGTATAGATAGAAGTGTCATAGAACCTATTATCATTGATTTTTGTGATGATGACTCGGATGATGACACAGGTTGAAGTATAATCATATTAAGTATAATAGACAGAGAAAAAATGTAAAAATCGAATAAATGTCACTTAAAGCCAATGCCGAAAATATTTGGAACATGTGTCTGCCAATTCATTAAGGTTTAAGAACACTTGTAACTGTTGAAACTATCTGGGGTCAGATGAATTATTTAAACTTATATTGATTATAACACATAAATAATACACAAAACAACTTGACACAAAAAAAGATAAACAGGGACAGTTTATAATACAACCGAAAACCAAAGACAAAACGGGCCTCGTATTCATGAAAAGTCAAAACAAACAAACACAAAGGTCAAATTTCGGATTCCTGTTTTGGATAAGCATTTCGAAGTGGAATAGGTTAAATATATATTTCCAAACTTTTAGCTCACGTTCGAGTTCAAAGATATAACTTGGTTTAGTAGAATATTAGTTACGTAAAACAATTGCAAGTATCAATGATTCATCAATAATTTTTTGCAGTTTTTAGGTATTTTTTTTACCAATGTTAAGTTGAAGGTTTGGTAAAAAATAGCTCAAACAAGATGTTGTACGCTACGTTGTGCTAAGAATACCCCCACTCGTTCATTTGTGTCAAATTTGTATATATCTCAACACTCATTACCAGAAAATGCCGTAAAAACATGAAAAATTTAAGTCACACGGTAAACAGGAAGTAGATGTGCAGTAAACCTGGAAAGGGGAGACACGGTACAAGTCACCATGCCAAAGCCACATGTATATCAAATATAAAATCATTTCTTCCAGTAGCAGGCCTCTACATTAACATATTTTTCAACTTGTCCCTTTGGACAACTAACTAAAAAAAAGTCTTGACTCAATCTTTTAGTTGTCCGAAAAAATTAATAAAAATTACAAAAACTAGAGAATAATTATCCAGGGCTCCCACTACTTTCCAATTAGAGGGAGAAGTGACTTCTCTTTCAGAGAGCTCACAGGGAGAAGTGGGAGACAACAGAGAGAAGTGGGGAGACTACTGGGAGAAGTCAATTGCGATTAATCGAAACATTGTTTCGCGACCCCTCTGACGTTACCCTGCCCAAATTAAGTAAATAGTTAAAGCTGCCTGAACTGATTTATTCTGGGTTTTTTTTTTATCCATAACTACCTTAAGGACATATATTCAATGTCACATTTTTATTTCTGTCTATCTTGATTGGAGTCTTGCATACCAGTGATTTTTATGTGTACCCCCCCCCCCCCCCCCCCCCCACCCTTTTTCCTTTTGAAATATTACTGTGTTGTGATCCAATACCACACAAATTGTAATAACTCATATTTGTTTTATATAAATCCTTGTTTTTGGTAAAAAAAAATAATGCCTAGATACTATATATACCAGTATTTAGGTTTTGGTTTTTTTACCAGAAACAAGTGCCTGTGATATAAATGAAGCAAAGTATTTTATTTAAATTCACAGAGAAATAAAAATTTTAGTGGATCTTTTCAACCAGATCAGGAAAAAGCTTGTAATATTTGTCCATTTCAAAGGTTTCAATATTTCCCAAAAGCCTAAATCAAGTCCTCTATCATATTTTGCACAAAAGACAAGTTTAAATTTGGCACCAAATTGATATCCGATCATTTTTACGTGTCCGTTCCGGAGTGATTCTTGTTCTTATATTTCAAATATTTATATTTCCGTTCATTAAAGCGTTTATGAGATTGCGACTTTAATTTTGTCAATGTCCTTGAACTTCATTCTTCATTTCTTTATCATAATTGTAGTCTCTTTGTTTTTGGTCACCGTCTCATTTCCATCTATATCTAATTTACGTTTAGTTTTGATTTCAAAATATCTGTGTAAGTTCGACATTGCAAACCACAGGGGATTGCAAACCACACGATATCTGGTACCTCATGTCAATACAATTTTATACATTTACATACGGAATTCAGACTTAAAATAAATCGTAAATCAGTTGGAAACTGATCAGATAACCGTAAAGTACAACAAAGAGCAGCAATGGACTTATAATACTTTCCCGACGAGAAGTACTGATCAGCATGTCACTTTCCCCGTGATTTTTTTACTTTCCCCAGGAAACAGGAATTTTCATGTACTGATGTATATCTTATGCCATGGGAGATTGACACATGTACTTGTATAATGTAAATACAGTCAAACCTGTCTATGCGGTCACCTCTATTAAGCAGTCACCTGTATTAAAAGGTTACATTCTTCTTGTCCCGTCATAGAAAATATCATATGAATTGAACCTCTTTTAAGAGGTCACCCGTCTTAAATGACCACTTTTTAATTGTCCCAAAGGTGACCTTTTAATACAGGTTTGACTGTATAAAGATATATTTCAGACTTATTATTGACAGAAATGTCAAATCATTCATGAAATGGGATTACAGATCTGTCAACTTTATCAAAATTTTACTGTGTACTTTAATACCACTTACAATGTTATCAATAACATATTCCATCTTTATAACATTTTTCCTCAAACTTTGTGCAGAGCTGACCTTAGAATCAGCAGTAACTTGGGTCAAATATCAAATTTCTAATCCTAATGAACTTTTAATGGACAATCCACAAAGATAAAAATGATAAATTTTAACTGTCATGCCTACTTGCACAATAGCATCAAGTGCTATGTAAACTTAGCTGGTTTGGTATTATCATTACAAGTAAATGTTGGGCAACGCCCTATATAACATGCTCTTAATCAATTCATGATACAGGCCTTCAAGTGTAACACTGTTGTTACAAACACTTCAGCAATTTTCATGGTTCATAAATTGAATGTAAAAATAAGGTTAATGTACTGATTGTATTGTAACAACTGTCAAAATGTACATGTGTTTTGTCATTATTTATGTTTATTAATAGCCAATTGTAGTCAAGATTATCATTATTGACATATTTCTTCATTTTTTTCATGTTTTCATTAATTTGAAACATGAGTGGTTATCTAACAAGTTGGTTTTTTTGTTAATGCATATACATGTTTAGTATCTCAGACAGGTGTATTTTCTTTTTTCTTGGAGATAAACATTTATGTCATCCATTCACATATTTTAAATCTTTACATATAAATACCTTAAACATACATAAAGAGGGCACCAAGTATTTTACAGTGTGGGGTATTGAAGTGGAATGTTTCTGGAGTACAATGAAACCTGTCTAAGGCCGGTACACACAGTATGTTTTATCCTATACTACAAATCATATACGATTTTTGTAGTATACTACTCCACTGTACACACCTAGCAATTAATCCCATACTATTTTTATCAAATTCACTTTTCCCTCCAAAACAAAATGGTTCTCACAGATCAAGAATGCATGGCTGCAGCTGCATGCATTATTATTATTCTTGGTGCAATAAGGAGGAGACGAAAGAATCGACGTCCTGTACGTAGATCCTGTAGGGTTCGGCCATGGATTTAGAAGACTTCCACAGTTTGGGGCATTTCATGCTCTTTTGAAGGAATTGTCAACAGAAGATCCTCCAATGCATCATTCATCCCTTCTTTTATCCTTTGCAAGGCAGCATCTCTTTTTGTCTTTTTGGTGATAGTTTTCAGAAGAGATATTCCACAGATCCTCTTCTTGTTCAAAAAGATCAATTAATTGATCTGTTTTATCTCTAGTCATCACAATCTCTTTTCTTCTTGTATTCTTTTTATTTGTTTATATTAATTATTATACAGCAGGTTGCATGATGCATTTACCTTTGACCCTCTTTTCAAGGCTTCTGATTGGTTCATATTATCAAAATCCTATACTACACATTTTGGAATAGAGCAGTGCTCTAATCTAAAGTCAAACATAATATGTTATATTAAAAGTTGTATATGTCAAATAATTAGCCAGCACACATGTTATTATTTGTAGTATACTATTAATCTTCTTGTGTGTACCCAGCCTTAAACCGAACATCCTTGGGGCCAGCTTTTGTATTCTGAATAGACAGGTGTTCAGTTTATACAGGTTAAATTAATAAAGATTTCCTACATTGTGACTTTATTTAAAGTTCGGTTTATAGAGGATACCGGCTTCTTCAGAATTCATCAATATCTGGATTCCTGGAGAAAACATCAATTCAGACCAAACTACATATTCTATCATCTATTTAACATGGATTTGTATTCTTCTCCATAACATTTTTATAATTTGCAAAGACATAAAATCAGTAAAGACTTCAATAAAGAAACAATCTGAAGACTGTGTACACTATAATTAAGTATTCTAAGTGTTGTTACAATCAAATATACATTGTGTAATGTATTTACATACAAACCACTTAAAGATAAGTTTGTTTATATACCTATGCTGTCTATATACTTCCCAGTGGGGCTGGATGGCCCGTTGACCTGAGGGGCACCATTTGACATGATTGCTTCACAGATCACCTACTGGGGCCCTGAAATAAACAAAATAATTTTTTTATTAGTACAAATTACACATTTTCTACAAATAGCTTGAGGATTATATAAACATTGTAATTCTGATTATTTTGTTTGCTTCACTAGTCATGAGCCAGGGAACACTTATTTACATTTTTAACTTGGAGCATTAATCTCTAGATCATATATATTGATGATTCTCTTTTCATTTCCTTATTAATAAGACAACACAAAATATCAAATCATTTTCATAAATCTGGAAAAGAATTTGATAAGCACTAAATTTTTGAACAAACAAATCTTTTTGAGATTTTTCATTGATTTTTGTTTCACACATTTCATGGAATCCTATTAAAATTCAAATTTCGCATAACAATTTTATCATTTTCATTTCCTGAAAACTAGTCCAAAAAAATAATTTCTACCACATATAAAGGTACATGATAATAATGATGCATGCCAATACACAATACAAGTGTTATACCTTTAATAAACCTCTAAAACAAAGATTATTACATATACAAAAAAAATATAAACCAGACAGGTACTTTGTATAGTACTTATTGAATGACTATCCTATAATCTTTTGTAATAATAGATTTGGTCAGTACTAACATTTTAATAGTACATATACCGGTACTGTTCACTTCAGGGTAACATAAAGGATTACTTTAATCTAATTTATTAGATAAATCTGTCTAGGAATGTACCATTCATAAACATATTGACCAGTTACTACATGTGTATTTAACACTATGAAAATAAACAAGGACAAGGACTAGTACAGAATTTCTGAATCTCCCAGTTTTTATTTAGAAGCGTAGAAGGTTGATTGATTGATTGGTAAGGTGTGTGATACCAGAACACTATAAATCAATCACATAATATTGGTCTAGTACAAGGCAAGAATCATCTTCATTCATCAAAAAGTTGTTTGTTGTCAGTATGAGTATAATAAAAGTTGTTTGTTGTCACTATGAGTATAATAAAAGTTGTTTGTTGTCAGTATGAGTATAATAAAAGTTGTTTGTTGTCACTATGAGTATAATAAAAGTTGTTTGTTGTCAGTATGAGTATAATAAAAGTTGTTTGTTGTCACTATGAGTATGATATAGCTGAAAAATTGCTCACTATGCAGTCAACAACAATCACTCACTCAGAGCTAAATATTCAAATAAATGCAAGTGTATAAATTGAATGATTTAATGTTAATTATTTTTCAGCTACATGTATATCATTGCCATCATGTTTACTTGTAGAGGGAGTCGAGTTTCCTAGATCAAATAACATCAATCTTTGGTAAATACTTTTTCAAGTCAGAAAATCTTCCAGTATGACTTTGCATTAAACTGTCCCTTCCTTTCAAGACTCAATACAACTTTATGTGATAAAGTTTGTCATTGACTTGCGGCAGGTTGGTGGTTTTCTCCGGGTACTACGGTTTCCTCAACCAATAAAACTGACCGCCACCATGTAACTGAAATATTGTTGAAAGTGGCATTAAACACCATAACCATAACCCTAACCTTTTCACTAATCAATAACATATAAACATCAGCTTAATTAACCTCCACATAAATATATGTTTTATTTCTAAAATTAAATAAAGGTTCAATGCTCCCAAATATCAATACATTACATTTATTATATCAACAACACCAAAAGAATGTTACATTTGTAACAATAATGATTTAGTGATCAATAACCACTACAAGTACTGTACATGAATCAGTTGATGTAAAACATGTGATATAGGGTTAGTCAGTAGAGATTAAAGCACCACATACAGACCATGCCTGTTCTTCATTAGCTTTTAATTTACAAGTACAGTGAAACCTGTCAAAACCTCCTGGCACCAGATGATTTAGGCAGATGTTATATACAGGTTAAATTCAATAATGATTTATTACATTGGGACTTTATTTAAACTATACATGTACATGATTTTATTTTATTCAGGATTTGGTTAAGACAGGTTTCACTTTACTATCCTGAGCATAAAACACTACTTTGGTCACAGTATCACCAAATTCAGACAAATGTGCACTTTTTTTTTATCAACAAAATTTGGTGGATCTAGAATTGAATTATAGGTTAAATACTATTACCAAAAAGATAGACCCCACCCCTGTTTGGACCTAAACAAATATATCTCTAAAAGCTAAAACACAACACCAAAATATATTAGGGCAAAAAGACATCCAGACATAACACAATATAAAAAGCTGCAGACAACGTTATGGAGAGAAAGATAAATGGTCACAACTGCCCCTGAAACTTGAGATACAGATCCCTCAAAGTGTATCAACGCTCATACTCTCAGGTCGGACTTGGAGTCACCCGAAATTTCGTCGGATTTGAAGAGGGTGTCACTCTTAAAATCGTCGGATAAAATCCTCCCCGGTCGGAGTGAGAGTGAGAGTATCCCATATCGGAGTGAGAGTCTCCACTCTAAGATAGTTAAACTGTAAACAGGAAACGACCCCAAATTCTGCTAACCATTAAATTTGTGCATAAAGAAACATGCATATCTTAGTAAAGCTGAAATAAACTAGTAAACTAGAGGCTCCCAGGAGCCTGTATAGCTCACCTGGGTATAATAACAACATCAGTCAATAAAACTTGATAACTTCGGTAAAAAAAATTAACAAATGTAGCCTTCGTCATTGCAGACTCTTTCTACAAAAAAAATTGGGCAGGGGTTCCCCCTTTAATGTAAGTTATCAAAATTGCTGTAAAAAAACATATGTCAATGATTCTCAAAATTTTGCTTTTCCTACTTCACATTTTGTAATAGAGTTGCTTCCCTTTGATTATTTGAGTAACCAAAAGCAGTGAGTCAACAAAAAAATGCATTTCAAGAGGAATAATTTCATCCCCCCTTTTTTCTATTTTTAGCCTGGTGGCCATCTTGGTTGGAAGTCGGGATCACCGGACACAATTTTGGAAGGGAGCCATCCAAGGATCATTCCACAAAAGTTTGATTGCAATTGGCTCAGTGGTTTCTGAGGAGAAGATTTTTATGTGAATTTCCCATAGGGTCCTATGTTAAGCTAAATTCGGCTGTGGGGGCCATCTTGATCGAAGGGCCGAACCGCCCGACACATTTTTGGAAGAGAACCATCCAATGACTATTTCATCAAAATTTTGTTCTTATTGAGAAATGGTTTTAGACAAGAAGATTTTTATGGGAATTTCCCATAGGGTCCTATGTTAAATTAAGTTCAGCTGTGGCGGCCATCTTGGTCGGTGTTCTGAAATGCCGGACACAATTTTGGAAGAGGACCACCCAAGAATCATTTCAGCAAAGTTTGGTTGAGATTGGCTCAGTAGTTTCAGAGGAGAAGATTTTTTTTTTAATTTCATCCCCCCTTTTTTCTAATTTGCATAATCGGTCAAAATAGGCAAAAGTTCAAAGTTCATAAAAAATCCCGTAATATATGTTAAAAAGCTCATCATTATGCTTATGCAGTTCAAATTTGGGCACTTTCTGGCTTAAAATAGAGCAGTTTTGGCCATTTGAAGAAATTTCTATTTTTAGTAATGGCGGCCATCTTGGATACAGGATGGCGCTGACGGACACAATTTTGAAAGGGGACCATCAAAGGATCATTTCAGCAAAGTTTGGTTGAGATTGGCTCAGTAGTTTCAGAGGAGAAGATTTTTTTTAAATTTCATCCCCCCTTTTTTCTAATTTGCATAATCGGTCAAAATCGGCAAAAGTTCAAAGTTCATAAAAAATCCTGTAATATATGTTAAAAAGCTCATCATTATGCTTATGCAGTTCAAATTTGGGCACTTTCTGGCTTAAAATAGAGCAGTTTTGGCCATTTGAAGAAATTTCTATTTTTAGTAATGGTGGCCATCTTGGATACAGGACGGCGATGACGGACACATTTTTGAAAGGGGACCACCTAAGGATCATTTCAGCAAAGTTTGGTTGAAATTGGCTCAGTAGTTTCAGAGCAGAAGATTTTTTTTTAATTTCATCCCC
Organism: Bathymodiolus brooksi; assembly: GCA_963680875.1. NCBI lineage: Eukaryota > Metazoa > Mollusca > Bivalvia > Mytilida > Modiolidae > Bathymodiolus > Bathymodiolus brooksi. The sequence continues at coordinate 41,272,143 of OY804577.1, forward strand.
CCTTTTTTCTAATTTGCATAATCGGTCAAAATCGGCAAAAGTTCAAAGTTCATAAAAAATCCCGTAATAATGTTAAAAAGCTCATCATTATGCTTATACAGTTCAAATTTGGGCATTTTCTGGCTTAAAATAGAGCAGTTTTGGCCATTTGAAGAAATTTCTATTTTTAGTAATGGCGGTCATCTTGGATACAGGACGGCGCTGATGGACACAATTTTGAAAGGGGACCATCCAAGGATCATTTCAGCAAAGTTTGGTTGAGATTGGCTCAGTAGTTTCAGAGGAGAAGAATTTTTTTAAATTTCATCCCCCCTTTTTTCTAATTTGCATAATCGGTCAAAATCGGCAAAAGTCCAAAGTTCATAAACCAGAGGCTCTCCAGAGCCTGTATCGTTCACCTGGTTATAAAAAAAACCAATTGGTCCTATGTAAAAACTATGTCCTGCAGTGGTAGTCATCTTGGAATTACGATCAACATAAAAAACACAAAGTTTGTAAAGGACCTTCCAATGATTGATGCACAGTTTAGGTTCAATCAGTGCAATAGCTTCAGAGAAGAATATATTTCTGTATTTTCCCCATAACTGTGTTAATACTATGACCTGTGGTGGCAGCCATCTTGGATTTCCGATCGGCATAAAAAACAGAAACTTTGTAGAGGACCTTCCAATGATCATTCCTGGGCAGTTTGGTTTCAACTGTCCAAGTGGTTTCAGAGAAGCGTTTTGAAACATTTTTCCCATAAGGTCCAATGTTAAACTAAGTCCTGCCGTAGCCGCCATTTTGAATTTCATATCAGAACAAAAAACGTAAAGTTTGTAGAGGACCATCCAATGAACATTCATGTACAGTTTGGCTTTAATCATATTTGTAGTTTCTGAGAAGAAGGCATTTGAATATTTTCCCATAGGGTCCAATGTTAATCTATGTCCTGCGGTGGCGGCCATCTTGGATTTCCGATCGGCATAAAAAACAGAAACTTTGTAGAGGACCTTCCAATGATCATTCCTGGGCAGTTTGGTTTCAACTGTCCAAGTGGTTTCAGAGAAGAAGCATTTTGAAACATTTTTCCCATAGGGTCCAATGTTAAACTAAGTCCTGCCGTAGCCGCCATTTTGAATTTCATATCGGAACAAAAAACCTTAAGATTGTAGAGGACCATCCAATGAACATTCATGTACAGTTTGGCTTTAATCATATTTGTAGTTTCTGAGAAGAAGGCATTTGAATATTTTCCCATAGGGTCCAATGTTAATCTATGTCCTGCGGAGGCGGCCATCTTGGATTTCCGATCGGCATAAAAAACAGATACTTTGTAGAGGACCTTCCAATGATCATTCATGGGCAGTTTGGTTTCAACTGTCCAAGTGGTTTCAGAGAAGAAGCATTTTGAAACATTTTTCCCATAGGGTCCAATGTTAAACTAAGTCCTGCCGTAGCCGCCATTTTGAATTTCATATCGGAACAAAAAACCTTAAGATTGTAGAGGACTATCCAATGAACATTCATGTACAGTTTGGCTTTAATAATATTTGTAGTTTCTGAGAAGAAGGTATTTGAATATTTTCCCATAGGGTCCAATGTTAATCTATGTATTGCGGTGGTGGCCATCTTGGATTTCCGATCGGCATAAAAAACAAAAAATTTGTAGAGGACCTTCCAATGATCATTCCTGGGCAGTTTGGTTTCAACTGTCCAAGTGGTTTCAGAGAAAAAGCATTTTGAAACATTTTTCCCATAGGGTCCAATGTTAAACTAAGTCCTGCCGTAGCCGCCATTTTGAATTTCATACCGGAACAAAAAACCTAAAGTTTGTAGAGGACCATCTAATGAACATTCATGTACAGTTTGGCTTTAATCATATTTGTAGTTTCTGAGAAGAAGGCATTTGAATATTTTCACATAGGGTCCAATGTTAATCTATGTCCTGCGGTGGCAGCCATCTTGGATTTCCGATCGGCATAAAAAACAGAAACTTTGTAGAGGACCTTCCAATGATCATTCCTGGGCAGTTTGGTTTCAACTGTCCAAGTGGTTTCAGAGAAGAAGCGTTTTGAAACATTTTCCCCATAGGGTCCAATGTTAAACTAGGTCCTGCCGTAGCCGCCATTTTGAATTTCATATCAGAACAAAAAATGTAAAGTTTGTAGAGGACCATCCAATGAACATTCATGTACAGTTTGGCTTTAATCATATTTGTAGTTTCTGAGAAGAAGGCATTTGAATATTTTCCCATAGGGTCCAATGTTAATCTATGTCCTGCGGTGGCGGCCATCTTGGATTTCCGATCGGCATAAAAAACAGAAACTTTGTAGAGGACCTTCCAATGATCATTCCTGGGCAGTTTGGTTTCAACTGTCCAAGTGGTTTCAGAGAAGAAGCATTTTGAAACATTTTTCCCATAGGGTCCAATCTTAAACTAAGTCCTGCCGTAGCCGCCATTTTGAATTTCATATCGGAACAAAAAACCTTAAGATTGTAGAGGACCATCCAATGAACATTCATGTACAGTTTGGCTTTAATCATATTTGTAGTTTCTGAGAAGAAGGCATTTGAATATTTTCCCATAGGGTCCAATGTTAATCTATGTCCTGCGGAGGCGGCCATCTTGGATTTCCGATCGGCATAAAAAACAGATACTTTGTAGAGGACCTTCCAATGATCATTCATGGGCAGTTTGGTTTCAACTGTCCAAGTGGTTTCAGAGAAGAAGCATTTTGAAACATTTTTCCCATAGGGTCCAATGTTAAACTAAGTCCTGCCGTAGCCGCCATTTTGAATTTCATATCGGAACAAAAAACCTTAAGATTGTAGAGGACTATCCAATGAACATTCATGTACAGTTTGGCTTTAATAATATTTGTAGTTTCTGAGAAGAAGGCATTTGAATATTTTCCCATAGGGTCCAATGTTAATCTATGTATTGCGGTGGTGGCCATCTTGGATTTCCGATCGGCATAAAAAACAGTAACTTTGTAGAGGACCTTCCAATGATCATTCCTGGGCAGTTTGATTTCAACTGTCCAAGTGGTTTCAGAGAAGAAGCGTTTTGAAACATTTTCCCCATAGGGTCCAATGTTAAACTAGGTCCTGCCGTAGCCGCCATTTTGAATTTCATATCAGAACAAAAAACGTAAAGTTTGTAGAGGACCATCCAATGAACATTCATGTACAGTTTGGCTTTAATCATATTTGTAGTTTCTGAGAAGAAGGCATTTGAATATTTTCCCATAGGGCCCAATGTTAATCTATGAGGCACACTTTTTAATCAAATGTGACAAATTCAATAACAAGAGAGAGAAGTTGTTCAAACTTATTTCATCAAAAGTGAAAAATTTCACCAAATTATCTAATATCCTAACCTGCAAAGATCAAGAAATCCTACAATCTGTTGGTAGGTTTCTATATGAAAACATGCCTTAAATTACTGTTAACCAATTTAATTTTTTTTTTCTTTTTCTTTTACCATGTCTTAATATTTTAATATACATTTTATATATGGTATTTGTGTATGTTCATACATATTGCTTTACTGTTGTATTGTTATGTCTATCAATCAAACAACTCTTTCCCCTTTATATGTGTATTTGTAGTTTAACTTGTTGCCCCTCGAGGGCCCTTGATTGGTTAATAAAATATTTGATTTTGATTTGATTTGTTAATTACATACCTGTTAACCTCTGGGAACTGCTAGGGGGGAGATCTCCCCCCTACCAACTCTTCTAAGGGGGAGATTTTGTGCATCGCCTTTAAACACACAAAATTGTACCTTGTAGTTGCATATACATGTGATAGAGTTGCTATGCTACAACTGGAGATTTGGTCTCATAACTGGAGATTTTGTATCGACGTATTTGATGCATGTTTTTATTGTTAATTGATGTTTTCTTTTTGTTTGTTTCAGTATTGAACCAACTGCATCCCATTTCAATATACAGTGCTCCCTCGGTCTATCGCCCCCCGTTTTATCGCCAAAATTCTCGTCTGTCCCGATTTCCCCCATTAAAAATCCCCCGTTATACTGCCAAACTCAGCTACCGCCATCCGCCACAGGTTTTCAGACACAAAAATCGTAAAACCAATTTAAATTCCCCCCGTTAGTACCGCCTACAACTACCCTTTGACAGCTGTGTATTAATCGGTAATTATGGAATGTCAAAACTGGTCATCGGACACGGTCATTCATCTCATAGTTGAGGGTCGGAACAGGTGATCAGTTGTTTTGATTAGAATAATTACCTGTAATGCTGTATTTACTTTTCTAGTGATTACATTTGTACTTTTAATCCTGAGTAAAATTTGTAATTTAATTAGTTGTCATAAAAATATTGTGCTTGAAGAGAAAGCGTAATTAATTAGACTGACAAACAAAAACATGCAATTATAAGTTATGCAAAGGAAAATTCAAAATTAACATAACAACATATTGCCGATAATTTGACAATTAAATGGGATCTTCCAATAACCCCACAAATGAAGATGAACTGTGGCTGTCACGTGTTTATAATGACCTTAATGTCCCGAGCTACAAATGACGGTTCAAGAATTTGTCAACATTGACAAAGATCTGCAAACTGTACAGGACATTTCCGATGTGAATATAATTATTCTAATTTATTTATTTATTAAACATGTATTATTTATACTTATGTATTTGTACAAGTGCAAAATGCATGTCAGTCGAGTTGAAAGTTTATCTTTTAATATGATCACATAACTTCCGGTTTGCAATGTCCCTCAGTTTATCGCCAAACTCGTTATACCGCCAAACTACCGACTGCACAGAAGGTGGCGGTTTAACGAGGGAGCACTGTATATTGTTTACATTTCTGTCTTATTAGTAGTGAATGATGAATGAAGGATAAAAACTGTATTTATAATTTATTCATAATCATAAGGTTATAACAAAGCAATAACAATGAACTTGAAGACAAAATGTTCTGAACAATAAAGTCATAGAGCACTAAAATTAAAAAGTCACTTTGCTGCTGGTGCGTTGGGTGATAGCATACCCTTCAGCATTTTTGTGGTTTATCAATTCCATCATGGAACTTAGTCCTTAAATAATACTTTGATCGGCTTTGGTCCCAAACAAACCATAACAACTCAATCTGAGATGAATTCATTGCACATTTGATCGAAATAAGAAGTTTTCCTCGGCATCAAAGGTTGTCAGACTCCTGTTTGCACAACGGTTTATAACTATTTTTACTATTTTTAATTGCCGCTATCACACTTCTAATCATCTAAGCGTGTGCCACAAACCCACTTCCTTATCCCCAATTAACTGTCAATCAGTGAATAATTGTTGTATAATCATCAACACCTTAATTAATCTCCATGACCCAATTTACCTGTAAAGGTGTCAAACAGATCAATAACCGGATATCATTTAAACACCTTTACCATTCGTATCTCTCAGCGTTTTTCATCAGTGCGGGAGTTCCAAATGGGGAATTTCCAGAAATATTGATTGCAAAATGTAGGTCAAGATTTTCTTGTACTTGATTTTTTTGTTGGGGGGAGATCGTGCGGGAGATTAATGTCTCCCGTGCAGGAGACCCAGTCCATGCGGGAGATAAGGCTCTTACGCGGGAGACTCCCACGCAAAGGGGAGGGTTAACAGGTATGTAATTATATAAATCCTTGCCTTCTATAAATTCTAATTTCTTATCTAATTCTTATTCTTATTATGTAACAATATGGTCAGGTTGTTATTTTCATTGAATGGCTTCACAGTAGGTGCTCTTCCTGTATGTTGGTTACATCCTGTATATTACAACTGACAGCTAATGCATGACAAACAATTTTAATCAGCCATCATTATCATAAAATACATTTTTTTTAATCTTTATTTTAAATGAAATTAAAAAATCATTACAAGAGTGAATTCAATTCAAGCTTTTAGCTTTTATTTACTTTCCAACTTTGAATTAAAAAATATTAATTATTCATTTAAGTTTTATTTCATGTTTGGTTGTATTTATCCGGATATGTGTATTGCATACAGCTTTGGTTGCATTTCTCCGGACATGTGCATTGCATATAGGGGCGTAACGATACACTTTTTCCACAAACGGTACATATCACGATATTTGATATGTATTACGATACGTATCACTATACGTTTTATAGGAAACTGTAACTATTCCTTGAAGTTCATACTGGTCGACATGGGTGCTGCCATGTTTTTTTTTATATGAGGTCGCTTACGTAATAGCGTAAATTATAAATATTTGATATTTGATTAATTAATTTTAAAAGCGTAAATTATTCGATTCACTTTTCTCAAAATATTAATGATCACCAAAAGAAGAAAACGGTAGTTCAACACTACTTTTTTTCAAAAAATGAGCATCATATCGTTTGTATCGTAAGCGGTCTCCACGTATTGTGAGCCGAACCGTCCCCAAAATAATCACGATTTCGGTACATATGGTGAATCGTTTCCCCCTTAATTGCATACACTTTGGTTTTGTCTTCTATACAAGTTATACAAGGTTTTATTCATGATGATGGCACCTAATTCCAATCACCTAGAAAATATTCCCACGACATACATATTTTTTTATAACCAGTGATGAACCTTGCAAATTGACACAACTTGGATCAACTTGATATAAATGAAAAGTTTTTATAAAAAAAATATTTGGTAATATGCTGTAAATCTGTTGTTTTTGAAATGTTCTTGGTGTTATTTTTGTTTAAACAAAGCAATAAAAGTATACTAACAGGGGGTGCAATTCGGGGGGGGGGGAATATTCAACATCCGAAAAAATCAATATTCAATGATTTAAAGTGTTAGCAAAAATCAGTTAAATATTGTATTTTATAACAAAATATATACTATAAAAAATGTATCTTGTTGAAAAAAAATTGGGCCTGCAGGCCCCGATACCCCGGCCTAATGGCCCATTACTTTTCAAAAGCTAGGGTGATCTCTGTATGGTGGCAGTAATATGAAGATGTTATTTATCACAATACAGACCGAAAATTTAGAAATAAATAGAAATGAGTATTATATAAAAAAAAAAAAAAATTACAATAAAGAGAGAAAAATGTTAACAAAAACAAATTGAATTAAAAGAGTAGAAAAAGGTATTATTGTTATGATATACAGGTATAATTATTTATCATATTTTAACTTATTTGAGTCTAGTACACGACATCACATTTTTTTTACAAATGCATTTTGGCATGTACATAATGTACTTCCAGTATATAAATCCTTGTTTAATCCCAACATTTCGATTGGTTTATATCGGTGTTATTTTTTTTTCTCTCACGAGGTGATAATCACCTGTGTTTTATCAATGTACGGATGTGTCTATTTTTATGTAGTGCACACATTGAACTCGTTCACTAAAAGGTCAAATACACAGTTACCTGAGGCTGAGGGATTGATTTAAAAACACACCGAGAATGATTGAAAAGAAAAAAAAAATCGATGTAATTTTTTTATCTAAAGCAAACGTGCTTTTTCGTATTTGTATGTCGTTAATCCCCTTGCAAGCCACGTGTCATTTTACCTTTAATAAAAGTTCCATTTCTGATTTGCACACATTTTTTTCACATGAATGAGAATCTAGGAAGGTTTCCACATGTTATCGATCAAAGCGTGCTTTTGGGGATCTAGAAACTTTTGTAACAGGTGAACTTAAGTCATGTGCCAAGTTGACATTAATTGAACACACGAAAGCAAATTAACTTGGGATACCAAGCTTGCATTCAAAAGATCAACTTTATTTTAATTAACAAAATAATACAACACAAGCTTATAAATGGTAATGATCACATAATACTAAACGTTTGTACCGGCATTGTTTTCTTAACATAATAGATTAAAACAAAAGCAATTAAAGTTTGTTTTTGCCCGCAAAAATGTATGTCTCCCCCGTCCCACAAACTGTAGTCATAGGTAAAAAATCTATTTGGGTAACAAATAAAATCAAGCTTCAATGAATAACAAAAAAAACCTGTTTTTAATCCATGAAACACAAAAAAAAAAATTGATCAAAAGTGCTAAAGCAAGGGTTACAGGTACTATTCCATATTGTCATGGCAAAGTTCCCCATTCCAGAAAATTGCTCAGCCTATGTTCCAATGATTTTAAAGGAGTTTTGTTCTTCTAAAATCAATGGATTGGTGATGAAAACTTTTTCAGGGAAATAGTGACATTATGATAGACTCTTGTACATATATATATACAAGTTTCAGTAAGGGATATTACACTAGAGTGTTTGCAAATAACTCCCACAAAATTTAGGGGATCAACATTTCCTGGTAATATGCACAACTACATATGGTGTCCTTACTATCTACCAAGTTTCATGAAATTCTGTTCAGTAGTTTCAGAGGAGCTGCGCTGACAAGCTGCTTCAGTAGTAAATTTCGGGAAATTTCTAAGTTCAAAGGGGCATAACTCCCACAAAATTCAGGAGATCAAAATTTCCTGGTGATATGCACAACTACATATGGTGTCCTCACTACCTACCAAGTTTCATCCAGTAGTTAATTTCGGGAAATTTCCAAGTTCAAAGGGGCATAACTCCCACAAAATTCAGGCGATCAAAATTTCCTGGTAATATGCACAACTACATATGGTGTCCTTAGTATCTACAAAGTTTCATGAAATTCTGTTCAGTAGTTTCAGAGGAGTTGCGTTGACAAACTGTGTGACGGACAGACAGACAGACGGACAGGACAAAAACAATACATGTATGTCTCCCCACAAAAGTGGGGGGGAGACATAAATATCAGAATTAAAGAACGAAAAATGATCACATAGCTTGCACACCTGAAAAAGAAAATAAGTATTTGCTCTGAATCATTCATATTATCAAAAATGACAGTCTCAAGAACATACATGTACAAATGTACAAATAAAGGTTAATATCCCATTTCTTTATTTCGCGGCGTCTAATCGTCAATGTCGGCGTTTTATAGTAAATCACTGTGTTCGATTTTTCTCTGACATTTCGCAGTGTCAACACCGACTTTTTTTTAATTTCTCCGACATTTTCTTGATTTCACCGACGTCGGACCCGAGTGATTTCTTGCTAAATCGTGTTGTGCGTGCTGTACATGTATATCTTACTGGTTGCTTTTGAACTAGAATTACTGGTATTCAATCAAGTCTTAGTGGTATTACACAATCAGGGCTCACGTTGGAGGGCGATTCGGGCGAAGAAGTCGCCTTGTGGCTGCTCACTTCGCTTTGTACTAGAGCCAAAAGAGAAGTGGAAGTCGCCCTGTTATTTTACCAAGTCGCTTTGCTAATTTTAACTGTTTTAACGGTAAAACATCGATATATTTTTACTACATAATTTTTTTCAAACCGCCATTGTAAAGGGACGTAATCGAAACAGTTACGAATATAAAAACTGTACTACGGATCCGTACTCGGGAAAATAACGTCGGTATTGTTTCATTTCATTTATTTGGGGTTTGATGGCGGCTATCCAAAGCCGAAAGCCCAGGGATTGTTATCTTTGTGGATATGATTAGTTTCTTAATTAATATCAATCAGTGATTAAAGAGAAGCAATGTAAATAATATACACTCATTAAAATTTGATTAAATAATTAGCGATTTCACAGCTTGTGATAATGTGATATAGCTTGGTTTATTATTCAATTTTATTTATTTATTTTTTATTGGACAATAGTTGACGAATATAAAAAAATCATATATGTGCCTTTATCATCTGCAAGACAAAACAAAGAATCTGAAAAGGTTTTATTTAATACAAACAAACAAAAAACAAATACAAGGACATATGTAAATCAGAGAGATGATATGCTAACAAAAACAAGGAATTAAACAACTACTGAATATACCTTAATGCATAACAAGTACATTGTAACATACGAATGCCACGATAACGCCCCGCGAATGTGAAAAGTGGTACAATTAGAGAAATATTTTGACTTCTCCCTGTACTCTCACCACTTCTCCCTGTTGTCTCTCACTTCTCTTTTGTAAGCACCTGAAAGAGAAGTCACTTCTCCCTCTGATTTCAAAGTAGTGGGAGCCCTGACAATCAATATTTGCAAGCTACCTCTACTTCATTTTCTGTGATTGCCTCATCAACAGACAATACAATATTTTAATTGGAAATGTTTGTAAAATTGAAAAAATATAATACTGCCTAATTTATAATAGTTATATGAATTGCTACTTATTAGAACCCTGAATTACAAATTAAAGACTATTTCAGAGTAAGGAATGAAGTTCAACCACTTTCTCTACATCCTCCTGTTTCACAGTTTACACAGCTGTTGTATTTCACATCATTGTACACAATCATTTGACAATAAAGTTTGGTATGCTTTAATTACAAATCATTGAATCTCACAATTATCTTCAATTTAAAATCAGAAGCATCAACTATGAGACACAATTTCATCTTTAAAGGAGCAACAAATATTAGAAATAAACATAGAAATATTACATTATCCTATGACACTTAATTTACCTAGAAGAAAGAACAGGCTGTTAAACCACCTGGATATGAACTTTGAAGGGGAAAGGTAATACCCTTTTAAACCTCAAAATATTGTTTATCTGAGAATTCAGTCTAATTTCTGTCATTTATCAATATAAATCTATAATCCAGACAGGAATGAAAACAATAACCAGTGAATCAAGCCAGTTTTTATCTCTCTGTTCTGTGTACATGAGAATTCAACGACTGAGTCATCAAGTCACAAATTGAAATGTATTATTCATTGGTTAAAATTAATATGATTAAAAGAAATTTTTACCTGTGACAATACACACATGTAACAGGACAAGAATGTCTAATACATTATTATGCCATTTTATAGTATGAGGGTATAGAGAATCACATCTGCCAAATTAATTGATATCCTCCACAGCAATGTACAAATGTATAAACAGTAACCCATCTGTGTGAGGTAATTGTGGGCAGTTATCTATTTGGGGCAACTGTATAGATTATGATGATCATTTTTTTACATTAACTGTAACTTGTCTATGGCATGCTGTAAAATCAATACTCTTTTTTTTTCTTCTTTTCTTTTTAAAGAAAACAATGTGTACTACACATCAAAGCTTGTTAGAAATCAATAAGATATTTTAAAACCTGTAAACATGAATAAATGAATAATAAAGTATCCCAGACATGATCTAATGTCTACATGTGTGATGATACATAATTCTCAACTTATGAAATTAAAAGGACATTTTTCTGTTTAACTTCCACTTAATTTTGTAGGAGTGAGGAAAGGGTGTCATTTTTTAATACAATGACTTAAATTATTTACATGTACATCCATGTTTTTATTTTTAGTTGGGTTTTTATATTCAACTCAATGTCATGTCCAAATAAATTTTTTCCCCATCAACATAAATATTTATTGTTCATGTAATAACCTCAAGATCTTATTAAAGCAAAGCAAAAAAATGTAGGTTTTACTTTGAATTGTAGACCAAAGACAAGTCAGAAGCTTTTACGCTGAATTGTAGACAGAAGACATGTCAGAAGCTTTAATGCTGAATTGAAGACAGAAGACAAGTCAGAAGCTTTTACGTTGAATTGTAGACGTACATTTGTAGAAGACACGTCCAAAGCTTTTATGCTGAATTGTAGCCGTAGAAGACATGTCAAAAGCTTTTACGCTGAATTGTAGACATAGAAGACAAGTCAGAAGCTGATAAGTTGAATTGTAGACGTAGAAGACAAGTCAAAAGCTTTTACGCTGAATTGTAGACATAGAAGACACGTCAACAGCTTTTACACTGAATTGTAGATGAAGACATGTCAACAGCTTTTACGCTGAATTGTAGACGTAGAAGACACATCAACATGTACAGCTTTTATGTTGAATTGTAGATGTAGAAGACACATCAACAGCTTTTATGCTGAATTGTAGACGTAGAAGACATGTCAACAGCTTTTATGCTGAATTGTAGACGTAGAAGACACGTCAGAAGCTTCTACACTGAATTGTTGATGTAGAAGATACGTCAGAAGCTTTTACCTGAATTGTAGACGTAGAAGACATGTAACAGAGACAATCCTACAGGATGAACCTACAACACTAACAGAGACAATCCTTCAGGATGAACCTACACCACTAACAGAGACAATCCTTCAGGATGAACCTACACCACTAACAGAGACAATCCTTCAGGATGAACCTACAACACTAACAGAGACAATCCTACAGGATGAACCTACAACACTAACAGAAACAATCCTTCAGGATGAACCTACAACACTAACAGAGACAATCCTACAGGATGAACCTACAACACTAACAGAGACAATCCTACAGGATGAACCTACAACACTAACAGAGACAATCCTACAGGATGAACCTACAACACTAACAGAGACAATCCTACAGGATGAACCTACAACACTAACAGAGACAATCCTTCAGGATGAACCTACACCACTAACAGAGACAATCCTTCAGGATGAACCTACACCACTAACAGAGACAATCCTTCAGGATGAACCTACAACACTAACAGAGACAATCCTACAGGATGAACCTACAACACTAACAGAAACAATCCTTCAGGATGAACCTACAACACTAACAGAGACAATCCTACAGGATGAACCTACAACACTAACAGAGACAATCCTACAGGATGAACCTACAACACTAACAGAGACAATCCTACAGGATGAACCTACAACACTAACAGAGACAATCCTACAGGATGAACCTACAACACTAACAGAGACAATCCTTCGGGATGAACCTACACCACTAACAGAGACAATCCTTCGGGATGAACCTACAACACTAACAGAGACAATCCTACAGGATGAACCTACAACACTGACAGAGACAGTCCTTCAGGATGAACCTACAACACTAACAGAGACAATCCTTTACAGGGCTCAATTTTGTCTACTAAAATGGTGGCCTGGGCAACCAAATTTTACATCTGGTGACCACCAGCGTAATTGATTGAGGTTGGCGACCGGAAATTTTCCAAAGAGGAAAATATTGAACTTTCAATATCAAAACTGGCCTACAGAAGAGGACATTGAACTCTGATTAAATCATTGAAAGAATATTTGTTTTTACTCTTTTTATTTTTTACAAGTATCTTTGGCTACCAATTTTTTTTACTTTGCAGGGGTTTCAAAGCGGGCCGGTACCTGGTATTTTTACCCGTCTGAGATCGTGTATAGTACCGGCAGAAATTACTGAACCCCCCAAAATTAGCGGTGGTCAAAACCACAAGTACGATAGGCTTGTGGAATATTTTTCATAAAAAATAAATTATCACGTCAATTGCTGAATTCTTGCATTCAAATCCAACAACTGCGTCAAGACCAAGTTGATGGGATATTCCCTGTTTTAAAAATAACTTTACCTTAGAATCGTAAATAGCAGTTTGCGCATGCGGTAAATAGATATGTTTTCGCCCCAATATCTTTTCATCCTTGTGTTAAACTCGAACCGGAACAAAGCTGACATCATTTCAAAATAAAAAATGACCGATTACAAATTATGTTCAAACACAAACTAGTGTAATCTTCAGTAATATAAGTATGATCATTATGTATTATGAATATATGACTACACAATATTTTGTGCGATTTTTTTTATCCATTTAAAACCCAGGGTCAAATCATTTTGGGGCGTACTGTCTTGTTGCTCAACTCCGTCCATATTGTTTAACTTCCGGTATAAAAAAATAAAAACCTATTGCTAATTTATTTACATATTTTGACGGGGCCCTACCGCGGTTGTTCACAGAAATGAAAGTGTGCTGAAAAACATTTTTAAAAGGGGGTATGAGGAGATAATGGATAGAAAATTACTAGAAATCTTGAAAAAGGACCGGACATGGCTCAAATAACTAGAGGCTCAGGTGAGCCTGTATCGCTCACCTGACATAAATAAGTCCTCTTAAGAATGTCTACATGCCGAATACATCTAAGTTACTATTCAAATCCCATACTGCCATAGGGTTCTATGTTAAAACTATGTCTGCTCATGGCAGCCATCTTGGATGGAGGTCGTGGTCACCGGACACAATTTTGAAAGTATATTACCCAAGGACCATCCATGCCATGTTTGCTTTAAATTGGCTGACTGGTTTCAGAAGAGAAGACTTTTAAACAATTTTCCCATAGGGTCCTATGTTAAAACTATGTCTGCTGACGGTAGCCATTTTGAACCGAGATCGGGATCACTGAACACAATTTTGGAAGTTGACCACCTAAGGACCATCGATGACATGTTTGCTATATTGGCTTACTGGTTTCAGAGGAGAAGATTTTAAAACATTTTTTCCCATAGGGTCCTATGTTAAAACTACAGTATGTCCGCTGAAGGTGGCCATCTTGGATGGAGGTCAAGGTCACTGGACACAATTTTGAAAATTGACCACTTAAGGACCATCCATGCCATGTTTGCTTTAAATTGGCTTACTGGTTTCAGAGAAGAAGATTTTTAAACATATTTCCCATAGGGTCCTATGTTAAAACTATGTCCACTGATGGTGGCCATCTTGGATGGAGTTTTGGGTCACTGGATATAATTTTGAAAGTTGACCATTTAAGGACCATTCATGCCATGTTTGCTTTAAATTGGCTTACTGATTTCAGAGGAAATTTTTTTTAAACATTTTTCCCATATGATCCTATGTTAAAAATATGTTTGCTGATGGCGGCCATCTTGGATGGAGGTCGGGGTCACAGGACATAATTTTGAAAGTTGACCACCTAAGGACCATTCATGCCAAGTTTGCTTTAAACTGACTTACTGGTTTCAGAGGAGAAGACTTTTAAACATTTTTTCCATAGGGTCCTATGTTAAAATTAAGTCGAGTCATGGTGGCCATCTTGAATTTCCGATCAGCAAACGATTCACAAATTTAGTACAGGACCACCCAATGATCATTCCTGCAAAGCCACAATTCAATTGGCTTAGTGGTTTCTAACAAGAAGATTTTTAAAATTTCGACCAATCAGAACACATTATGGGCCCTGGCAGCCATGTTGGATTTCCAATCAGCACCAAAAACACAAATCTTGTATATGACCATCCAATGAACATTTCTGCCAAGTTTGGTTCAAATCTTTTTGTGGTTTCAGAAAAAAAGATGAAAACGTGAAATTCCCATAGGGTCCAATGTTAAACTAAGTCGAGTCATGGCGGCCATCTTGAATTTCCGATTGGCAAACGATTCACAAGTTTAGTACAGGACCACCCAATGATCATTCCTGCAAAGTCACAATTCAATTGGCTTAGTGGTTTCTAACAAGAAGATTTTTAAAATTTCGACCAATCAGAACACATTATGGGCCCTGGCAGCCATGTTGGATTTTCGATCAGCGCCAAAAACACAAATCTTGTATATGACCATCCAATGAACATTTCTGCCAAGTTTGGTTCAAATCTGTTTTGTGGTTTCAGAAAAAAAGATGAAAATGTGAAATTCCCATAGGGTCCAATGTTAAACTAAGTCGAGTCATGGCGGCCATCTTGAATTTCCGATCGGCAAACGATTCACAATTTTAGTACAGGACCACCCAATGATCATTCCTGCAAAGTCACAATTCAATTGACTTAGTGGTTTCTGACAAGAAGATTTTTAAAATTTCAGCCAATGAGAACACATTATGGACCCTGGCAGCCATGTTGGATTTCAAATCAGCACCAAAAACACAAATCTGGTAGAAGACCATCCAGTGAACATTTCTGGCAAGTTTGGTTGAAATCTGTTCAGTGGTTTCAGAGAAGAAGATTTAAATGTGAAAAGCTAATGGACGGACGCTTACCCATGACAAAAGCTCACATGGCCTATGGCCAGGTGAGCTAAAAATTACATTGTAATGTCAAAATGCCGGCCCCACTTTTTTTCCAAAATAATTTAACTTTTGTGATTCAAATGTTAATAAATGTCTTCCCGCGAATCGTTTTTGTTCGAACATTTTTTTTTGCACATAAGTAACAATATATCTTGTTTTTGTTTAATTATTCTGTATTTGTATTGATCTATTTATTAAAATTATAAATTTTATTAATGATGATAGCAAATTAAATTATGTTTCAATAATTATGACACTTATATGTCTTGATCTGTGCCAATGGTCTTTGATGAGTTTAATAACTGGTAATAAAGTAAAAAAAAAACACACAAGCCAAGGTATTGTGAAAAAGAAAAGGACAAAGCCAACAAAAGAATTTTGAGAAGTTTAAGCTTTGATAACAATGGCTTGGTCAAGCCTAGCTGCGGAACCGTAGCTCTTTATGGTTCTTTTGGGGTTTTTTTAAGATATGGCGGGCTATCTATGAATAATCTTGGCTGAAGTCTGTAAACTGAAATATTCAATAAAGAAATTGGGGGAAAAAATCCATTATGCATGGTGAAATCTGAACTCTAAAGAGAAAGTTAATGGGATTTTTCTTTCAAAAACACTTAATGTTTTGCAGTCTCTGAAGTACATTTTTTGGTCCACAAAATGCTAGATTTCAGGAGCTTCCGCCCCCTGGACCCCTTACGGCCCTCAGCCTAATTTTTTAGGTACCTTCTAAAATTTAAGAAGTACCTCCTATTATAAAAAACTTTGAAACCCCCGACTTTGGCCACTAAAATTTGAGTTTGGCCACCAGATTTTTGGAGTTGGTGGCCGCCTGGCCACCAAAATTAAAATCCCACTTTGAGGCCTACTTTAGGAGAAACCTACAAACAAGTATTCAAGAACCTTCATATTTTCTAGATACTATCTTCAGTCCTTCAAAGTCATCGAGTCCTTTTGATAGAAGCATTTTTGATCAGGGTAGCAAACGTGAGATGAAATACAAATGGTTTTATTTTAATGAGGCACTTGATGGTTATATTTGCAAGTACTGTGAACTGTTCTCCCAATTTTAGGATCAGACTGATGAAAAATTCCCAAAATGACTAGATAAATCCATGACATGTCCACATATCCTCTAGATAACATGAAACAACCAGTTATTCTAGAGAATGTCCTACAGCACACAGCACTGATATATATACTCTACAAACAAACAAACAAGATATTATTTTTGATCTTCTGTAGCGATGTTTAGATTTGTACATATATACATGTTCGCATTATCTACATAAATATTTTGAAGATCAATGCAAGGAGTATACATATGCAACTACACAGTACCTGACATTCCATACAATCCAAGAAAAATTTGTTTTTATAGATATACAGCTGTAACAGAAACTTTGAACAAAAAAGCAAAGACAAGGCAAAGCTCCAAAAACAACATAATTCTTGTATGATTGTAGTAAAGTCTATTAGCACAAAGAGAAGATTTTAAAGCTCATAAAATCATAAAGTTACCTGAGATGAAATGAAGTCTTAATTATCATTACATCAAAATGCTTCAGGAGTATACATACTTATGTAAATATAAATGTACAATGAATTCCTTGTATATCACAGCATCAATAGATTAGTTGATATTCAAAATCTGAATGCAGACATCATGTTTTAGTATTAAACATACTATTTCAAGGAGCTGAAAATTAAACCTATACATTTTTGTACCGACCTTAAACTCTGTCAATGACCTCCACGATAAATTTAAAATAATGAGATGAAAATATTCAAGTTATTAAAGCAAGCAATCAAAAGTCAAATGTGTTCAATGTAAGTATTAGTAAATACAAATCATTAAAAATCAGAACTAGACAGTAATGATGGGCCATCACATTATCAGTAGTAGGAGGTTAAACTGAACTAGTATTACTGTGAGCACAGCTCACTAAGATATACCCCCCACTCCCCACATCTGTCCAACCTATTTCCATAACCAAAATATTACTGATTGTTCCGACCAAAAATGAAAGGGAATCTCCTCTCTTCATCGGTAAGCTGCTGATAAAATTTCAAAACATTCTGAGAAACACTACTCAAGTTATCATACGACATCGTGTAAAAATCCTATTTTCCGTCATATCAAGTCCAATAACTCTGGAACGGCAAAAGTGAAAATCGTCAAAAAATGAAAGGGATCCTCGTCTCTTCACCGGTAAGCTGCTAATAAAATTTCAAAACATTCTGAGAAACACTACTCAAGTTATCATACGACATAGGGTAAAAATCCTATTTTCCGTAATATCAAGTCCAATAACTCTGGAACGGCAAAAGTGAAAATCGTCAAAAATGAAAGGGATCCTCGTCTCTTCACTGGTAACCTGGTGATAAAATTTCAAAACATTTTGAGAAACACTACTCAAGTTATCATACGACATAGGGTAAAAATCATATTTTCCGTCATATCAAGTCCAATAACTCTAAAACGTCAAAAGTGAAAATCGTCAAAAATGAAAGGGATCCTCCTCTCTTCACCGGTAAGCTGTTGATCAAATTTCAAAACATTCTGAGAAACACTACTCAAGTTATCATACGACATAGGGTAAAAATCATATTTTCCTTCATATCATATCCAATAACTCTGGAACGGCAAAAGTGAAAATCGTCAAAAAAGAAAGGGATCCTCCTCTCTTCACCAGTAAGCAGCTGATAAAATTTTAAAAGATTCTAAGAAACACAACTCAAGTTATCGTACGACATAGGATTTGTCTACAGACGGACGGACGGACATGGTGAAACCAGTATACCCCCCTACAACTTTGTTGTGGGGGTTATAATAAATGTCAATTGTAATTTGTGAAAAGTAATAATGTCCCAGACTCCCAATAATGTTCCAGACTCCCAATAATGTCCCAGACTCCCCATAATGTTCCAGACCCCCAATAATGTCCTAGACTCCCAATAATGTCCCAAACTCCCAATAATGTCCCAGACTCCCAATAATGTCAGACTCCCAATAATGTCCCAGACTCCCAATAATGTTCCAGACTCCCAATAATGTCCCAGACTCCCAATAATGTCCCAGACTACCAATCAGTTATGTTTTTAAATGTATATATACAGAACATTTGTTCTGTCTAACTGCAGACAAAGATTAAATCAATGAGCTATATACAAGGTACTTTCATTTTATATATTACCATAAATTGTTCACATTCTATTGGACAATTGCAAGCTGTTACAGTCAATACATCAATACATACATGTATAGATATCTGATACATGACTGAATTATGTGCCTAATATAAGCTATGTTCCGTTAAAATTCTCTACAGTCACAGAATACTTGGTCATTTTAAATGGACTTTCAGAGCTTATTGATTCTACTAACAGTACTACTAAAACACTGGTTAATTTCTTTATAGAAAAAAACAACAAAATTTGTAAGTCTATTTGTAATGAAAACAAGATAAGTGACATCTTTATATATTGATACAATTTGCTAGTACAAATTTTATTCAATGGTCAATAATTTGATATACCAGTAACAAGAATGGAGGGTTAAGGTTAGAGTTATGGTGTTTAATGCCACTTTCTACAATATTTCAGTTATATCGTGGCAGGCAGTTTTATTGGTGGAGTACTGGTAGAAAACCACTGACCTGACGCAAGTCACTGACAAACTTAATCACATAATGCTGTATCAAGTACACCTCGCCTGAGAGGGATTCGAACTCACAACGTTAGTGGTGATAGACACTTTTTGCCCATGCCAAATACTAGGTGTGTCTGCGATGAGTGGACACTTCCCTATCTCTAGCACTATTAATTGTAGAAATTGGACAATTTTACACAAACCAATTAATTATATTTACACACTGTCAGTTTCAAGTCAGTTGTCAAGAGAGTGAGACAATATTAAATATGGACCATTTACGGTACCTTGTGATGGAGTATAGTATTTGAATTTTAAATGCAAAAGGGTAAGAAATGAGCATATAAAAAATAAGTATAATATTTTGGAAAAGTGGTTCATGTGACACATAGTATAAAAAGATTTCTCTCTACCATTTGTATTTATCTACAAATGTAAGTACCAAGCATATAAATAAATCTCAAGTACAAAACATCTTGTTTGACTTTCATTTGTATATGGTGTCATTTCAATGTGAATGCTCTGTGGTAAGTCAAATAGTCATATCTATCTATTTCCCTTCTATGACCTACACGTACATATACGAAAACTTATACATAATAATTTACATAAAATGCAAATTAGAAACTTTGCAATAATTTTAACATTTGCAACTGAAAGTAAATATGAAAAATCATTTGTGCAAAAATATTAAAAAAATTAAAATGACAATGGTGAATTTCCAATAGAGATACATGTACAGCTTCTCCAAAAAATCTAAAGACAAAAGCCCTTAGGAAATTCTACCTTTCAACACATGTTCAATAATCACGGTGTAGGATCAAATCAATTCCTTTCGGTAAATATCGGCGTTATTCGATTACTTTTGGTTATTACAACGACTCCTTCCAGTAAAAACAATGTAAGTTTGATTAACACTGGACCTTCTTTTCGTCATTAACCACTGAAATGTAAGTATTTATCACTCAATTGATAGATCACGGAACTCTTTAATAATGTGTTTTTTTCGGAAAATCAGTTTTACGCACTCTAATGAAAGTGTAATGCAGCATTAAACGAAACAAAGAGACAAGATCGTGTGAAACAGGCCAACCGGCGATAGAAATACACGAATTTGAAGTAGAAAGAGAATTCCTTTACTGAAGACACCTTTCCGTTCGAAATGTCTGGTCATTATTGATACTTTGTAACTGCAATATTACATGTGATCACATTTTTTTCAACGAAAATCGTAGTTTTAGTTGCAATATTGAATAACGCTTCCTTCAAGTCAGGCATCGACATTTACGCTAGTCCGATCGCCCAAGGCGAGTTAAAATAGTCGGGGACGACCAAATTGATGCAAAGCGGTAGTCCGTCGGACTAGTGAATTATTAGAACCAAAAACCGGAAAAATGAGGATTCTTTCAACCTTAAAAGTTTCGCAACATGATCGTAACTTCTATCCCGAAATAGTATGATATAAATATATCCTTTTGTTGATTTATTTAATTCTATTTTAAGATCTCCGTTGTGATTGGTCGATTACAATTGTTAGGTAATAAGCTCTATACTGTAAATAGCAACGCATTATAACGTTCCTTTCTGAAAACAATTTTAGGGAATTCTGGGTTTAAATTCTATTTTGTTAGTGAAAATCGTTTATGAAGCAAACCTATAACTAATCAACGGTTGATAAATTACGTTTTGATAGTAAATGAAATAATTTTCATCATCTTTGTCAATTCGGGGACGCTTCATTCTTTTTGGTCATTAGTTTTGATTATCACATTTTTTTTTAATGAAAACTAAAGATGAGGATCTGCACTTCCGGCAGCATTTTGACGTAGCTATGGAGAAATTTCTGACAAATTATACAGGACACCTTCTAAAAAGTGTAAAACGGATGAAGAGGTGCGCCAACTGAAACAAGAATATGATAGATCCGTTCGTATATGAGAATTTCAGTCTCACTGGCTTACAATGTTTGAATGCCTACGAATTAAAACGCATGTATTATCAGATCAGAGTGTACACATTACGCATACATATTGCTGTGTAAGCAAACTTTCCAAATTCGGAGCGTACTTGTACAGTCGTGTACATAACAGTACATTTTTGTCTTTGAGAAATTCCCCGTAATTACTTCCCTTTATACTTTTCGAAGGAGAGAGTGTATACATCCGAGGGGTACCGATTGTTTGCCTTTCTAAGCATCGATGTTAAAAGAGATCTGACTGGATGTTTACGATAAATCATCCAATCGCAGTCAATATTACAAATAAATGTGGTTTACGTAATAAGTAAGAACTAAAATGAAAGTAAATTTGGGAACACGTTGTTTGTTGAAAATGAGGGATTACCGAAAATGAGCAAGAACATGACTAAGCGCAAGAGCGCTACAGAAAATTCTATACTTAAGTTCCTGACAGTTTCATCTGTGTCTAGTGACAGTATAGTTAAAGGAATCATTGATGACATTATCAAAACGGCTGTGAAAACTGCCAAAGTCGATGAGCAAAAAACAAAATATTTACAACATTTCATTAATAAACATGACACAATCGTGTCAAATTAAACAGAGATATACATTTCACTTGCATCCTGTGTTTATTGAATAACACTTGTGTCAAACATAATTTTAAAAGTGTACATGTAAGCAATCTTTTCTGAAGTAGAGAGTACAACAGTGCAAAGGAAATATGCAAATACCCATCATTTTCAAAAGTAGAGGGTAATTACCCTTTTGACTTGAAAATTATCTGGAGCTCTGCCGGATGCAGAACATTTAAGATTGAAAGTATTCGATCTCATAATATGTCAAATGGTCACACAAAAACAATAACAAGGATGATGACAATTACAGTGACTGCAACAGTGAATAATCACTCAGACAATTTGATTTGATCACACTGTAGTTTGAATAAATCAGGGGTCCAAATTAGCGGTCACCCAGTCGCCCATGGATACCAAAATGTCACCTGGGCGACTTGAAAACGTAGAAAGATAGCCCAGCCGGCTATCAAAAATTCCAGTAGCCCTATATCCCTAAACTATCATTTGTCCATTTGTATCGTGATCGTTTTTTCTGTTACCTGTTCAACTGAAATGCTTCTAACTGAAAGGAACATCAGTTATGGCTTTTCAAACAGGGAACCAGAAGGTGTAGTTTATAGAATAATCCTCCGGCTAAGGAGCACTCTAAATTTCGGTAAATTTCAAAGTTCAAAACATACCAGTGCAGTCGTAAAGCTTACGGAAGGATTCGAGAAAAGGCGAGTTTTTTTTATATTTTGTAATTAATTAATTGTTATTGTTTAGATTATAGTATGTCGTTAATATATTAAAATGTACCAAAATACAGAATTAAATCGAGACAATTCCGGAATTGTTTTTTTGTTTTATCTTTAATCTTTTATCAACATCCGTGTAAGTCTATTGAAAATTAAAGTTAGCAGTTCGTGATTTATCGGGGGTCAAGTTAACCTGAATAATCCAGTCATTATATTACGCTCCCGCTGGTCGCCTCATCCAGCGATATTCGAGTTAGGGTCAAGTATGAAATGGAGAATGAGAAAGACCTTAGTGATAGTGAAATGGAAAGTGATCTGAAAGAAGATATAGTGTTTGGCAAACTTTTTGACTTTTCTAGAGACTGAGTATTTATGTGTTGACAGTTCTGATCATGAAAATGTTTGATATTCTGCTTTGAAAACAATAAAAAAGTTCATTACTCGTTTAAATTTCTGTGTTTTATTTATTTATTTTCTATTTGCAACTCACACAAATTAAGATAATGAGCCCATATTCTGGTAGTTGATTTTTTTTTAAATCAAGAAAAATGTACCAAATGTTTATATATTGGGGAAAATCCACTTTTTCAACTAGATTTATTTCTTTCAAAAATGTGTGTAAAATGCAGGATTTGGCTTAAAAAATACAAAATTTTCTTGGGGGGGGGGGGGGAGGGGGAGAATAACTCCCCATTTTCACCTGGGCTACTGCTTTTTAATATGGGCTAGCAGTCTCAAAATTTCAGTAGCCCAGTTGGCTATTATGCACAAAAAGTTAATCTGGGACCCTGTAAATGTGTTCTGAAATCAATTACATTTCATTTTTCCAATCATTAAAAGTTTTAACTATAAATGTAATGTTGGTACACTTCCCAGTTTAGCGGCCTGTTCAACTCAGGATAAAAAAAACTTGATAGTTGTATAAAATATCACTTTGCTTGAAATCAAACACAGTACCCAGTTAGTTAGTTAATTTTATTGTTAAAACAACTGCAAGTAATAAAAAAATTCTCCTTTGCTTATTCAACTTTTAAGGACTACAAAATGTTTCTGGGGGCAACTAAAAATTTGTCATTCACTAGTCCCTGGACTACCTCTTGAAAATATTAGATGTCAATCCCTGCAAGTGAATGGCACGTATTCCTTTCTTTCATGACAAATACAGTAATACATGTATAAATCGGAGTTGGTGAATTTGCGTTCAATAAAGTGAGAAATCACACACAATTTGACCAGTTACGAAAAGAGTAGATCTTTTTCGTTTTTTATTGGGCTTTCTGCAAAAAAAAAGAACATTTTATTGAATATTTAGTACAAGTTCTTTGGTTTGAAAGGAATCGGTGCCTTGATAATTTTCGATGAGCTAAGTTGACAATTTTTTCTTTAAAAAGTGATTTTAAGGCCTATTTTACCTATATAACATTGAACATACACATATCGTAGATGAAACATGTATTGTATTGAAAGAATAACACACTTACGTAACCCAATCAGTTACATTTGGCTTATTTTTTCACATATTTGCTCCAACAACAAAGGCACTCTTCAAATTTTTCATGATTTTAAAGAAAACTGTAGGATTACTATGGAATTCAGTGACAAAGTTGATTCAATTAAGTATTCTACTGTTCTGTAAAAGATAGCATTGGGAGGATTTTACCTATGTTCTTGGTCTTTTTCCATCTTTTTTGGTCGAACATCGTTTCAGATGTGCCATAATTTCCAAAAGGAGTCGTTGTAATAACCGAAAGTAATCGAATAACGCCGATATTTACCGAAAGGAATTGATTTGATCCTACACCTTCATAATGGGATTCATCCATTGATTATGGAGAGGATTGAAATTCAAAATACTGGTAGCATTACTAATCAAGACATCAATACACTATAGATGAATCAACATTAACCTAGAATTACTTTCTGAATCACTGGTTTATATGATAATGATACACAGTCTATAATGTTATATATCAACCTTTTCTTTATATCATGGTCTTGTGACTTGGGTGCAGTTAATTAAGAGGCGAGATAAAACCAAACAGTGCTCACCACACTTGCAAAAAATAGAGATTTGACTTCTCCCTCAGAGAACATGAGGGAAAGAAGCAAGGTGACTTTAATTTCGATTTGAAGTCAAAGGAGGGCGACTTCAGTCGAAATAGGGCCAGAATTTCACTCACTTCGCCTGGATTAGTGAACCCTGACACAAATTATCTTATACTTTTAGTATGGTCTTTATACATGTACCTAAACTAACATATGTGGTATATACAGATATGATAATAATCTCACACAAACCACAATTAAAAATATTTCAGTTGTCCCAAATGGAGTCAATGCCATTGGTAGGTACAAATGTAGGAATGGAAAAAAAAAATTCTCATATATTTTGTTTTTAATAAAAGTTGTTAAATACTTGTTGTTTTCTAAAAGACATTTAATGGTTACATTTTTAACTCAAGTCTCTATAAATAGAACTATTGCCAACAATACAATTTTTCTTACAATGTACATACCATAATACGCATACCAGTGTTAGAAACTCCCAAAAATATTTAGTAGTCATTTGGACAACTTAAATCAAACTTTAGGTTGTCCAAAAAATTGTTTGGTTGTCCAATCAAGGCCGCAAAGCGGGCTTGCCCACCTCGCTTGCGAGGTGGTCCTTATGGCCGGCTCAAGGCCCCCAGAATCTCTGGGGTAAATGGTGCAAAATTCTGCATTCTGGGCATATCCTGGCACATAAATCTCAGCTTCAAATAGTAGGTTTTTTTTACTTAAATTTTTGCTTGACAAGTCACAAGGCACCCAGAAGCTCTGGATTAAAAGGTGCAAAAATATGCAATCTGGCCATTTCCTAGCTTTTCTAAACCTGTTATTCAATAAGGATAATTTTGATTTTTGGTTTGATAGTTAATGGAAAATTTTGTACTGGTTGGTCTATTCCCAGAAGTAAATGTAGATTAAAATTAAATAGCTTAAACGTCCGTCAAAAGACCCAGACTGGAAGTATTCCAGAGGAAGAAGATGATGATGATGAATGTTTGGCAGCCGTTTTCCTTCGTGAATTCATTTTTCTTCCCTCCTTTTGTGCATACGGTGCAGAACATTGCACCCTCGGAAAAACAGAACCAGGGGCGATCAATTGCCCATTCATTTCTGAATGACTGCAGTTTTCTATGGAGCTTGTACTCCTTTTGGCAATCTTTATCAGATTTTTTTGCCGGAGGCTCTTTCGCCCCGGTCACAAACTTCCACATGTTTGAGAAACGAAAATTGAAAAAATACGAGTAATAACCAGAAACAGCATCGGTATTAGATTCCGGTCAAATATCAACAATGCCAATGTTCTGATGATCGTTTATTTGAAGAGTTTTATATTTATAGCCATTTTAAGGGGTAATTTAGGAAAATCTACTCACAAAACTTGAAAAGAATAAATTTCAGCATCTGGGTAAAAGAAAATTTCAGGTCGTCACTCGGACAACTTTGTTACAAATTCAGGTCGTCCGTAATCGTTCTGGGTCGTCATTGACGATCGGACGACCAGGAATTTCGAACACTGGTATACACAACTAATCTTAGAATAGTATGCAAATATGGTAGTCTATAAAACCATTTACTAAGCTTCATTCATATTCATGAATAAATCTATCCTTTAATTTCACAACACTAAACAGAATTATTTTTGTTTAGCCGAAGACCAATTTAGTTAAATTGATGGTACAGACTATATTACATAATATCTACAACTGAGACCTTGATACTTCAATAATTACATGATGCCAATACTTGTAAAAGCCATGTATGCAAAAGCTTTGTATATCCTTCTCAACCAGAGGCTCTCAAGAGCCTGTATCGTTCACCTGGTTATAAAAAGAACCAATTGGTCCTATGTAAAAACTATGTCCTGCAGTGGTAGTCATCTTGGAATTACGATCAACATAAAAAACACAAAGTTTGTAAAGGACCTTCCAATGATTGATGCACAGTTTAGGTTCAATCAGTGCAATAGCTTCAGAGAAGAATATATTTCTGTATTTTCCCCATATGGTCCTGTGTTAATACTACATAATGCCAACCCCTTTTTGGTGCAATCAGTAACAAAAAGTTGAGATGTCAGTAATTTGTGATTTTTTTCAGTAATCATAATTTTTCATAAAATTTTACCATAATCGTACTACAGACTAGGCACAAAGTGATGAGCAAATGATTTCCTTTATTTGTGACTAGATGCAAAATTGATGAGCAACAAAAAGAAATAAAAAGTTAAGTTTTAATACATGTATGTTCACTTACAAATGTATTCTATGTTTCAACTTACTGTCAATAGAAATGAAAATTTCCTGAAGTGGCCCTCCCTCACCCTCCCATGGAATAATTAATGTCTAATTCTGGAGTGCCTGATATGTTGTTGACTTGGCACTTTTGAACTGTTTTGTTGTATATGTGTGTTCATCCCGACCACCGTGCTGAATGGACAAGTCTTGTTTGCAATATTTGCAATAGGCATAATGTTTCTGTGTCGATTTCAAAAGGCAAGAAAAGAATATTCGGGACGAAATCGTTGTCCCAATTTTCTTTTCTTTGCTGCAGAAGCTTCACTTGTTCCCTCAGACATCGCGAAATTGACAAAAACGTGCTGTGTTCATTAACTACTCGGGATCGAACAAGAAATGGATAGATCATTTTCTACTATAGATAGTCCCGAGAATCCATAAAGGATTAAATAATCGAAATCCCTCAAGCGCTTATCATTACGCGATTTTAACATACAATGAAGTGTCTAAATGATCACAATGATATTTAAATGGGGAACAGTTCCGGGCCGGCAATAATCGGAAATCCGTAACAAGTAGACTGTTGACCGTAACACCGTAATTTTGGCTCGATATTCGTAACAATTACGGAAAAATCGTAATGGTTGGCATCTATGATACTATGACCTGTGGTGGCAGCCATCTTGGATTTCCGATCGGCATAAAAAACAGAGGACCTTCCAATGATCATTCCATATTTGTAGTTTCTGAGAAGAAGGCATTTGAACATTTTCCCATAGGGTCCAATGTTAATCTATGTCCTGCGGTGGTGGCCATCTGGGATTTCCGATCGGCATAAAAAACACACACTTTGTAGAAGATCTTCCAATGATCATTCCTGGGCAGTTTGGTTTCAATTATCCAAGTGGTTTCAGAGAAGAAGCGTTTTGAAACATTTTTCCCATAGGGTCCAATGTTAAAATAAGTCCTGCCGTAGCCTCCATTTTGAATTTCATATCGGAACAAAAAACATAAAATTTGTAGAGGACCATCCAATGAACATTCATGTACAGTTTGGCTTTGATCATATTTGTAGTTTCTGAGAAGAAGGCATTTGAACATTTCCCCATATGGTCCAATGTTAATCTATGTCCTGCGGTGGTGGCCATCTTGAATTTTCGATCGGCATAAAAAAACAGAAACTTTGTAAAGGACCTTCCAATGATCATTCCTGGGCAGTTTGGTTTTAATTGTCCAAGTGGTTTCAGAGAAGAAGCGTTTTGAAACATTTTTCCCATAGGGTCCAATGTTAAACTAAGTCCTGCCGTAGTCACCATTTTGAATTTCATATCGGAACAAAAAACCTAAAGTTTGTAGAGGACCATCCAATGAACATTCATGTACAGTTTGGCTTTAATCATATTTGTAGTTTCTGAGAAGAAGGCATTTGAACATTTTCACATAGGGTCCAATGTTAATCTATGTCCTGCGGTGGTGGCCATCTTGGATTTCCGATCGGCATAAAAAACACACACTTTGTAGAGGACCTTCCAATGATCATTCCTGGGCAGTTTGGTTTCAATTATCCAAGTGGTTTCAGAGAAGAAGCGTTTTGAAACATTTTTCCCATAGGGTCCAATGTTAAACTAGGTCCTGCCGTAGCCGCCATTTTGAATTTCGTATCGGAACAAAAAACGTAAAGTTTGTAGAGGACCATCCAATGAACATTCATGTACAGTTTGGCTTTAATCATATTTGTAGTTTCTGAGAAGAAGGCATTTGAACATTTTCCCATAGGGTCCAATGTTAATCTATGTATTGCGGTGGCAGCCATCTTGGATTTCCGATCGACATAAAAAATATAAACTTTGTAGAAGACCTTCCAATGATCATTCCTGGGCAGTTTGGTTTCAATTGTCCTAGTGGTTTCAGAGAAGAAGCGTTTTGAAACATTTTTCCCATAGGGTCCAATGTTAAACTAAGTCCTCCCATAGCCACCATTTTGAATTTCATATCGGAACAAAAAATGTAAAGTTTGTAGAGGACCATCCAATGAACATTCATGTACAGTTTGGCTTTAATCATATTTGTAGTTTCTGAGAAGAAGGCATTTGAACATTTTCCCATAGGGTTCAATGTTAATCTATGTATTGCAGTGGTGGCCATCTTGGATTTCCGATCGGCATATAAAACACACACTTTGTAGAGGACCTTCCAATGATCATTCCTGGGCAATTTGGTTTCAATTGTCCAAGTGGTTTCAGAGAAGAAGCGTTTTGAAACATTTTTCCCACAGGGTCCAATGTTAAACTAAGTCCTGCCGTAGCCGCCATTTTGAATTTCATACCGGAACAAAAAACCTAAAGTTTGTAGAGGACCATCTAATGAGCATTCATGTACAGTTTGGCTTTAATCATATTTGTAGTTTCTGAGAAGAAGGCATTTGAATATTTTCCCATAGGGTCCAATGTTAATCTATGTCCTGCGGTGGTGGCCATCTTGAATTTTCGATCGGCATAAAAAAACAGAAACTTTGTAGAGGACCTTCCAATGATCATTCCTGGGCAGTTTGGTTTTAATTGTCCAAGTGGTTTCAGAGAAGAAGCGTTTTGAAACATTTTTCCCATAGGGTCCAATGTTAAACTAAGTCCTGCCGTAGCCACCATTTTGAATTTCATATCGGAACAAAAAATGTAAAGTTTGTAGAGGACCATCCAATGAACATTCATGTACAGTTTGGCTTTAATCATATTTGTAGTTTCTGAGAAGAAGGCATTTGAACATTTTCCCATAGGGTCCAATGTTAATCTATGTCCTGCGGTGGTGGCCATCTTGGATTTCCGATCGGCATAAAAAAGACACACTTTGTAGAGGACCTTCCAATGATCATTCCTGGGCAGTTTGGTTTCAATTATCCAAGTGGTTTCAGAGAAGAAGCGTTTTGAAACATTTTTCCCATAGGGTCCAATGTTAAACTAGGTCCTGCCGTAGCCGCCATTTTGAATTTCATATCGGAACAAAAAACGTAAAGTTTGTAGAGGACCATCCAATGAACATTCATGTACAGTTTGGCTTTAATCATATTTGTAGTTTCTGAGAAGAAGGCATTTGAACATTTTCCCATAGGGTCCAATGTTAATCTATGTACAGCACGCACAGCGCGTTTTAGCAAGAAATCACCTTGGTCGGTGTTTTTTCGCGGTGAAATGTCGGTGATATGTCATAAAATCACCGTAAAATGTCGGTGAAATCACGGTGAAACTTTCACCGCGAAAATTAACAAATTAGGACCTAAATGTCGGTGAAATATTTTAATTGCCGGTGACAACACCGCGGCGAAAATCATACGTGTATACACGTACATGTAACTGTACTTCATGTGTTCTTTTGTTTTTTGTTGCTTAGTTTTGATTTTTTACTATTTCGTACTTTATATTTCAATTTGATACGGGGTTTTTTTTCAGGGATGCCAGCATGGCATACATTTTATTTATAGGATTTATGAGGCTGAGCACGCATCTTGTTTTGCGTATATTATCTAATCCAGGGATATATAAATCCTTGTCTAATCCCAACATTTCGATTGGTTTATATCGATGTTATTTTTTTTAATCACCTGTGTTTTATCAATGTACGGATGTGTCTATTTTTATGTAGTGCACACATTGAACTAGGTCACTAAAAGGTCAAATACACAGTTACCTGAGGCTGCGGGATTGATTTAAAAACACACCGAGAATGATTGAAAAAAAAAATCGATGTAATTTTTTATCTAAAGCAAACGTGCTTTTTCGTATTTGTATGTCGTTAATCCCCTTTTGCAAGCCACGTGTTATTTTACCTTTAATAAAAGTTCCATTTCTGATTTGTACACATATTTTTCACGTGAACGTAAATCTAGAAAGGTTTCCACATGCTATCGATCAAAGCGTGCTTTTGGGGATCTAGAAACTTTTGTAACAGGTGAACTTAAGTCACGTGCCAACTCGACCATTAATTGAACACCCGAAAGCAAATTAACTCGGGATACCAAGCTTGCATTCAAAAGATCAAGTTTATTTTAATTAACAAAATAATACAACACAAGCTTATAAATGGTAATGATCACATAATACTAAACGTTTTTACCGGCATTGTTTTCTTAACATAATAGATTAAAACAAAAGCAAATATCAGAATTAAAGAACGAAAAATGATCACATAGCTTGCACACCTGAAAAAGAAAATAAGTATTTGCTATGAATCATTCATATTATCAAAAATGACAGTCTCAAGAACATACAAATGTACAAATAAAGGTTAATATCCCATTTCTTTATTTCGCGGCGTTTAATCGTCAATGTCGGTGTTTTGTCGGTGTTTTATAGTAAATCACCGTGTTCGATTTTTCTCGGACATTTCGCGGTGTCAACACCGACTTTTTTTTTAATTTCTCCGACATTTTCTTGATTTCACCGACGTCGGACCTGAGTGATTTCTTGCTAAATCGCGCTGTGCGTGCTGTATTGCGGTGGCAGCCATCTTGGATTTCCGATCGACATAAAAAATATAAACTTTGTAGAAGATCTTCCAATGATCATTCCTGGGCAGTTTGGTTTCAATTGTCCTGGTGGTTTCAGAGAAGAAGCGTTTTGAAACATTTTTCCCATAGGGTCCAATGTTAAACTAAGTCCTCCCATAGCCACCATTTTGAATTTCATATCGGAACAAAAAATGTAAAGTTTGTAGAGGACCATCCAATGAACATTCATGTACAGTTTGGCTTTAATCATATTTGTAGTTTCTGAGAAGAAGGCATTTGAACATTTTCCCATAGGGTTCAATGTTAATCTATGTATTGCAGTGGTGGCCATCTTGGATTTCCGATCGGCATATAAAACACACACTTTGTAGAGGACCTTCCAATGATCATTCCTGGGCAATTTGGTTTCAATTGTCCAAGTGGTTTCAGAGAAGAAGCGTTTTGAAACATTTTTCCCATAGGGTCCAATGTTAAACTAAGTCCTGCCGTAGCCGCCATTTTGAATTTCATATCGGAACAAAAAACCTAAAGTTTGTAGAGGACCTTCTAATGAGCATTCATGTACAGTTTGGCTTTAATCATATTTGTAGTTTCTGAGAAGAAGGCATTTGAATATTTTCCCATAGGGTCCAATGTTAATCTATGTCCTGCGGTGGCGGCCATCTTGAATTTCCGATCGGCATAAAAAAACAGAAACTTTGTAGAGGACCTTCCAATGATCATTCCTGGGCAGTTTGGTTTCAACTGTCCAAGTGGTTTCAGAGAAGAAGCGTTTTGAAACATTTTTCCCATAGGGTCCAATGTTAAACTAAGTCCTGCCGTAGCCGCCATTTTGAATTTCATATCGGAACAAAAAACCTTAAGATTGTAGAGGACCATCCAATGAACATTCATGTACAGTTGGCTTTAATCATATTTGTAGTTTCTGAAAAGAAGGCATTTGAACATTTTCCTATAGGGTCCAATGTTAATCTATGTCCTGCGATGGCGGCCATCTTGGATTTCCGATCGGCATAAAAAACAGTAACTTGGTAAAGGACATTCCAATGATCATTCCTTTACAGTTTGGGTTCAGTCAGTTCATTAATTTCAGAGAAGAAGATCTTTGAAATTTCAGCCAATCAGAGCACATTATTGGCCCTGGCAGCCATATTGAATATCCGACTAGAACGAAAAACACTAACTTTGTAGAGGACCATCCAAGAAACATTCCTGCTAAGTTTGGTTCCAATCGGCCCAGTGGTTTCGGAGAAGAAGCTTGAAATGTGAAAAGTTTACAGACGACAGACAACAGACGACGGACGCCAAGTGATGGCAATAGTTCACCTGGACCTTTGGTCCAGGTGAACTAACAACAGACCATGGCTTTAAAAACATTGTGTGAATTGTAGGCTTCCAGATGGGTCATTGTCTTTACATTGTCAGAAAGCTGGTAACGAGTCCCACCCAGTGCAAAAAAAGGTGGGCATCAATTAAACACAAATGATGAGTCTGCTCAGAGTTACCATTATCTCTGAGGCTCTTGCTTCTAACTATTTTTGTTATCTGGCTGATAAATTTACAAGTACAATTTAGATGTATACATTGTATATGAAGGTCAAGTTACAAAGCCCCATATAATGTATGAGTATTTTATTTTGCATAGATAAACAACTACATATGTCAGGGGCCTAGCTGGAAGTAAAACTATGTGCAATCAAAGAACTTCGGCAAGGGGTCTGGGGGCTGCCTAAGGCCCCCATAGTGCCCTGGTAGGGGGACCAGGGGGGCAAGCCCCCCCGGAAGACCAACGTTTCTAGCAATTAGAGAGGGCAATTCCTGTTGTTAAATCGCTCCTTTTTTTACAATCGCGTTTCATACAGAAAACATGCTTCGGTTGACACAACACTTCAGGAAGTTAATATATATGAACAAAGGAAATATGAGGTACAACACCTGTTAAAAAAGAAATGCCTTGATTCCTGAAACCTGCGACTTGCTCCTATAAATTCAGTTTTATATATACCGTCCGCCTTGGTTATTAAAATTGTATTTTTAGAAAGCTAGCGAATCATCAATGTTTGTTCTGATGGATACTAAATATTTGCTTTTTAAAAAGCTTTGCTGATTAACGAGATGTTACAAAGTACAACTGAAAAAATATTTAAGGGGCATTATCTGCCAAAATCGTAAATTTTTGCTACCCATAAAATCTATCAGATATGATTGATACCTTAATAAAACATGTTTCTGTAACTTATAAATGTTATGAAATGTATGCGCATCGGGGGGGGGGGGGGGGGAAGGTGCAACTGCTCGTGTTTTGAGATCGATCAAGAAATGGACGCCATCTTATTAATTATCGGCATTGTTTACGGGGTTTGCCGAATGGTCATTAAATCAGTACAACAATGCACTTATTTCTTATTTTCTGTGAATCTGCTTTTAGTCGGCGTTAATTACGGACAAAGAACCATGCAAGTTTGTAGTTAATAAGCGACAAATACAAATTATTCGTTTTTACCTGTCACTAGTAAGGTCAGTTGCATACGGAGAAAGCGAGGTCAAATTATTTGCTTGCAAGGAAATAATAAATCGATGATAATTTTCGTTCTCAAAAGGCGAAAAGTGGTACGATAAGCTGCTTAATGTGAAATATTTACCTTTATTTCATCCTTTTAAAGCTATTTACCAATTTCCAAAACATATTTTTTTTGGTCAAAATCGTAGCTAATGCCTCTTTAAACAAAAATATGAACACGTTATTGCATGCACCTTTTGATTCGCAGTCTGTTCATATTGCCATATTGTCCACTTGTTTTAAGTGTTATTTTGTATATTTGTAATAAAAATTTGTCAATACAAAATAATTCAAAATGATGAAAGTAAAAATCAAAACACATAGTAGTTTGCGTTATTTATTTTATATTTGAATTTAATGTCCGTAGCCAAAGTCAATATGACGAGATTTTCCTAAAGTAAATGAGCGCATGACTGTCGATGTCAATGTCTCTGTGCAGATGCAGTACAGCTAAAGAAGTCAGGCATTGTTGTTCTCAAGTACGTTTTAAGGCGACGGAGAACAGATAATGATCTCTCCGTCGTAGCTGTGCTGGCAGGCATGGTGTAAAGTATCAACAAAACGGTGCTGATCAAAGGATAGAGCTCTTCGTTTGTGACGTAAGGGTGTCCTTCAGATTCGATGGTTTAGCGGT
The DNA here is from genome assembly GCA_963680875.1 of Bathymodiolus brooksi. Taxonomy (NCBI): domain Eukaryota; kingdom Metazoa; phylum Mollusca; class Bivalvia; order Mytilida; family Modiolidae; genus Bathymodiolus; species Bathymodiolus brooksi. Next base: position 41,306,847 of record OY804577.1, read on the forward strand.
TGTCAATGTTGCCCACCTTTTGATTTTGGCTTTAAACATAACTATGTCGCAACGTAAATCGGTTTTGTATGTGTCAAATATAACGTCTACGGTGTCTGGTGTTAGTCTAGGCAAGTTCATTGGTATCAAGTATCGTGCCTGGTATCTGCCGCCATTTTCAAGTAATCTCGCGGTAAGCTCTGTTATGTAATAGTCCAGAAACGGGTAGTACATAGACCGCTGTCAAAACTGGCTAGGGTTATCAGCGGGATGACCAGCTCGGTTGATCTGTCGGCCCGTTCTCCTTGGAATAGTCGGTAGAATTTCAAACTGATCGGCAATAGAAACAGCCATATCAAATAACGATCGGGTCCCACACAGCTTGGTCGTTTCGTTCCGAAGTTAACTGATTAATAACAACTTCACTCTCTTTGACCGCTTCTACCAGATTGCATATAAAACACGTTATAATGATTATTAATTATACTGAAAAAGTGGGATTCTTCCCATGTCAGTAATAATATTTTTAGTGCAAGCAATTGTTTTTTTTTGCCAAAATGATGTGCAAGCAATTGATTTTTTGCATAAGGGCAGCTACGCGCCTGTATGTACTAGATTCAACTTACCAAGATGTATTTTTTCTTCTGACCACTAAATAGAGAAGTTATTTATAAATCCTCACTATTTACTCTTTTCTTGGCTACACTTCAATGGTCATGACCTGTAAATTGAAAATAAATACATATGATCACAATGTGTAATATAATCAAAGTCTCCCTGTAAAAACATTTCACACTCCATCTACTAAATTCTGTCAAAATAGTATGTAGAAATGTTTAGTCAAGTGTGACATTGAAATATTTTTTTCACACCCACATGTCTATTTTAAATGCACAAGTGACAAAACATTGTTGTTGATATATAGATTAAGGTGTCAATGTACACTACGAAAACTCCAAACGTTACTCAACTAAAAGAATTTTTTTACATTTTCTGTAAAAGACAGATATCAATTAAATTATTTTATTTGTATCAAAGACTTCAATGCACAGACGATTACTTCTTTAAAATTAAATCTGTTTATTTCTTTATTTACTGCTGTAATCATCATGAAAGGAAAACGACCTGTCTTGATATATTTCTGTTATTAGACAGACAGTGAGGTACCGAACACCAATATTTACTCAGCCGTTTTCTTGGCGTCTCCATATTACAATTACTTATAATCTACCGCATCTACGACTATGATATGTTGACGTTATCACAGTAATAGCATAAACACCGGAAGTAGTCTGCCTAACATTTCAGACGTCATGAAAAGAAAAAGACGGAACGAGATCGGAATTGACATGATTCGAAATAACAGTATTGTGCTATATCCAGTCCAATCCCTGTACTCTATCGTTCGTAAGATAATAGTTACACCCGAAAATATTCAAGGTAGAGATCGACTGACCATGAGTCAGCAAAGTCGGACACAATTTCCAAGTCAACAAGTAACAAGCTGAAACCTGACGGTGATGCAAAATACGAGAAGGACAAACGTAAATTTTAAAATCATTTCAACAATCTTGGACAACACGCTTCCCCTGTTGGCCTTTTAATTTGCCAGGGTGAACACAGAAATTTTCTCCAGGCTTGGGCTAGTACTTCAATCTGTCGGCCTAGCAAAAAATCATCTCCAAATAGCTCGGAGCTAGTTAGGAGTGAAAGAAAATTTCAACCCCTGCAACAATTCCACCAATATCAATAAAACAAATAATCATCTCTCACCTCAACTATTGAACATAAAAACTAGAGGCTCAGTGGACTGATCCTGTATGGCTTACCTTTCATTCTGCTTTGAGGAAACTTAATACAGAACCTCCCATAGGTGCTTCCCACCAATTTTTGGTCATTTGGCCAAACAGTTACAAAGAAGAAGATATTTAGAAATCAACCAATCAGAAACAAGAATGGCCTGTGGTGGCCATGTTTATTGACGGATCGGAACTAAATGAGCAATCTTTATAGATGACATTCCAAGGATGCTTCCTACTAACTTTCGATTCATTTGGCAAAGTGGTTTCAGAGAAGAAGATTTTTTTAGAAATCAACCATTCAGAAACAAGAATTGCCTTTGGTGGCCATGTTTGTCAACGGATCGAAACTAAATTAGCATATTTATAAAGGACTTTCCAAGGATGCTTCCTACCAAGTATCGATTCATTTGGCCAAGCGGTTTCAGAGGAGACGATTTTTTTTAGAAATCAACCAATCAGAAACAAGAATTGCCTATGGCGGCCATATTTGTCAACGAATCGGAACTAAATGAGCATTCTTTATAGAGAACCTTCCAAGGATGCTTCCTACCAATTTTCGATTCATTTGGCCAAGTGGTTTCAGAAAAGATTTTTTAGAAATCAACCAATCAGAAACAAGAATTGCCTGTGGCGGCCATGTTTGTTAACGGATCGGGACGAAATGAGCAATCTTTATAGAGGACATGCCATATATGCTTCCTACCAAGTTTCACTTCATTTGGCTGAGGGGTTTCAGAGGAGAAGATTAAAATGTGCAAAGTTAATAGACGATGGACGGCAAGTGATGGCAAAAGCTCACCTTGACTTTGGCAAGGTGAGCTAAAAAAACGGTAAATGAAATCCCAACTATAAGATGTCTAGTCTGCCCTGCATCATGCATGGGTTATGAAAAGTTACACAATCCAGCTTCTGTGGTTGTTATTACTGTATTTCTGGGAAGTTTGATTTGTTTTTTTATTTGTTTGATGGTGCTTTACACCACTTTCAACAATAGTTCAGTTATATCATGGCGGTCAGTTTTACTGGTGGAGGAAATCGGAGGACCCGGAGAAAACCACTGACCTGTCGCAAGTCACTGACAAACTTTATCACATATTGTTGTACACCTTGCCCTGATCGAGATTCGAACTCGCAACATCAGTGGTGATAGGCACTGATTGCATAGGTAGTTGTAAATCCAACTACCATACGATCACGGCCACGACGGGCCTTGGGAAGTTTGAGGTTTGCAACAGGAATTCATGTAGTTGTGCTTACCAATACCGGTACTTTTTTTATTTTCAATTGTACTATTACATATATATACATGTGAACACAGGCATAGCATAGAATGTGAAAAGGATGTCAAGGTCAGTTTATGACTGGCTGACATGCAATAAATGGGCTTGGTTTGGTTGGGGTTATCAATCAATTTTTAGGCTATACAGAGTAAAAGACTTGTTGGAAGAGGAAAGCCAAGACAGCTAAAACAGACTGGTAAACACACACATTCAGGAAATGTGTCTAGAAACCTTACAACTTGAGATGTCAGTGGTGTCAGGCTTGTGGTCAGAAGATTCTGCCACCTTGGTCCCCACAATAAATGAATGCGAGATCAAATGTCACTAATAATAATGGCTTTGCTATGATAATATATTGGTGCACAAAATTACTTGCAATAACATTTCAATTATACAATGAAGGCCATTTTACTGGTCACTGAGGAAAGTGGACCAAATCTCTGCATAAATCTATTTGTTCATGTTTACAAAAAATGTATCTGTATTATATGGTGAATTATTAATGTTTACTTGTTTTCTTTTCTATTGTAACATGCTTACATTGTGTTATATGCATTCAATCCCTTTGGGGTAAAATTGTTTTTAATAAAGAACTTCCTACACTAAAATAATTTTGACATATTTAAGTTATATATATGCAGTATACCTCACCAAGGGCAGCAATCATATAAATGTATATACACATTTACAGATGACTTATACACTGTTTACATAGTAGATATGTATGATAAATGTGTTGATTTCATCATTGCTGAACCAATTACATTACAGGTTCTAACAAACATTACTTCATTTTAAATTTCTCCATTATACTTTGTAAAACTCTGAGGGGGGTGGGTATCAAGGGAACATATAAACTACTGAGGCAGTGTGGGAAACCATTTTTTAAAGTTACTCGCCAATCTGGTTAGTAACTATTGAAATCTACTTGCCAAAATTAAATTTCACTAGCCAACTATGGCGAGAGATCCCTCACGTCATATTTTCCATGACACTAAGTGTCCAATTTTCCTCATATGTTCAGCACATAGGGAAAACCACATTCCCTTGTTCTCATCATGCATCAACTACTTTCTCCTATTTTCCATTTAGGGATAAATTTTCTCACTGTCTTTGGGTTAACAACTTTTTCAGGTGAAGGTTTTCCTTTTGGCTTAAAATTACTTTAAAAAAAAATTCATATTGGACTTGGTTTCATTCCTAATTCAAATTTGCTGCCAAGGTTAACATTTATAACTTTTAGGATACAAAAATATATTAACAAAATAAGCATACCATTTCCGATCAGAGATGTACGATTATTTCAGTAAATAATGACCAACTTCAGCTAAATTTTGGCTACGACATGGTAACATGTTTAAAGTAACAAAGCATCTGTTTTTAACGGTATTTCATAGGTATCTCATTCATGATTTATAATCAGAAACAATGACAAAATAACAACCAAGATCGGGACAAGCGCACAAGTTTTTAGTGCTTCCATAAAAACAGTGATGGCGACCGCAACGAAAAACGAGTGACAATTTGAATAAAAACTTATGTTTCGGTACTATTTTATCAGAACATGTAAGTGAATCCCGCTCAATCAAATCCATTCAATCAATTTCAGCCTATATATTTTGTTTCATCAACTGATGAGCAGTAAATTATCGTATTTCGCCCAGACATGCCAACTCGCCAGAATGGCTAGTACTTGAACTGAAATACTCGCCAAAATCATTTTATACTCGCATTTGGCGAGCGGTGGTTTCCCACACTGCTGAGGGCCTGAGAGAAAAGATTGTGGATGGTTGAAGGAGAATGGGAAATGGTCATATCTACCAACAAAACTAGATGTGTCGGAATGACACGAATGTCCCCACCGTGAACATTAAGGAGGCTCACAAATGTTTCACCCTTTTTTAATTCCCTCAGTAATAGGCTATATTTAACATATAAATTTCAAAGTTGATCTGTAACTTATGATTATACACTCTCATACCAAAAATCAAGTCAATATCTCCAAGCATAGCGAAAAAAAGTGGTGACAACTAAATATTTGGACAAATTTCAAAGTCCAAGGGCCATAACTCGGCCAAAAATCATTGGACCAGAACGAAACGTAAACTTGATCTGTAACTTATCATTATACACCCACATACCAAATATCAAGTCAATATCTCAAAGCATAGTGAAAAAAAAGTGGTAGCAACTGTTTTATTTCGGAATTACAGACATGGGCAACACTATACATGTACAATGACCGGGTACAATGTATGTCCCGGCCACTTAGAAAATTTGATGAAAAAAGGGTAATAACTCCAAAATGGGTAATCACATTTACTTCAAAATTGCAGGGTAGGTAGATCTTGACATGCTGAACATGTTTGCAGCTTAAACTTAACATCTATCTCATAGTTTTTGAAATAAAGGGCGAAAAGTAATAAAATGTTGAAAATTTGATGAAAAAAGGACATTAACTCCAAAATGGGTAATGGGATTTACTTAAAAATTGCAGGGTAGGTAGATCTTGACATGCTGCACATTTTTGCAATTTAAACTTAACATCTATCTCTTATAGTTTTTGAAATAAAGGACGAAAAGTATTACAATTTTGAAAATTTGATGAAAGAAGTGAAATAACTCCAAAATGGGTAATGGGATTTACTTCAAAATTGCAGGGTAGGTAGATCTCGACATGCTGCACATTTTTGCAATTTAAACTTAACATCTATCTCTTATAGTTTTTGAAATATAAGACAAAAAGTATTAAAAAAAAATTATGAAAAAAGGGCAATAACTCCAAGATAGGTAATCAGATTTACTTCAAAATTGCAGGGTATGGAGATCTTGACATGATGAACATGTTTGCAGTTTAATCTTAACATCTATCTCTTATAGTTTTTGAAATAAAGGACAAAAAATATTAAAATTTTGAAAATTTGATGAAAAAAACGAAATCTATCTCTTATAGTTTTTGAAATAAAGGACAAAAAGTATTAAAATTTTGAAAATTTGATGAAAAAAGCGAAATAACTCCAAAATGGGTAATGGGATTTACTTCAAAATTGCAGGGTAGGTACATCTTGACATGCTGCACATTTTTGCAATTTAAACTTAACCTTTATCTCTTATAGTTTTTGAAATATAATACAAAAAGTATTAAAAAAAATTTAAAAATTGATGAAAAAAGGACAATAACTCCATGATGGGTAATCAGATTTACTTCAAAATTGCAGGGTAGGTAGATCTTGCTGTGCTGATCATTTTTACCCCATTTCAGATATTATTAACGGTTTTTGAGTTATTATCCAAAAACCTGCAATTTTACCATATGTTCTATTTTTAGTAACAGCAGCCATGTTGGTTGGTGCACGGCATCACCGGTCACAATTTTGAAACTAGACACCCTAGTGATGATTCAGACCAAGTTTGGTTTCTATTGGTCTAGTAGTTTCAGAGGAGAAGATTTTTGAAAAAGTTTACGACGGACGCTAAGTAATGGCAATAGCTCACATGGTCCTTTGGGCCAGGTGAGCTAAAAACATTGACGGATTCTACACGAAAACGACACAAAAAGGAGGATTGAGCAAGCTTTGTGTAAAAATTAAAAAAAGATGCTATACCGACCTACTCCATTTTTCAACACGTAAGCATAATTTAGTATCTTTTTTTCAGCCGAATCGTATTTTGACAGTAGAATTTCATTGAAGTTTTTTTTTCCAGCAGAAAACGCTAGGTGATATCTCTTTTAAATTAGAGACTAAAACAATGTATGTTTTTTTCTAATAAAATATAATCAAGTCAACTCAAGTGTTGTCAATAATATGCAATACAATTTGTTTACAATTTTCCCTTTGTCGGGCCCCTTTGAAGAGTTTGGGTTTGTTTTTATATAAATCACATCACGTATTTCCAATTTTAAGTGTCATTCTTACTAAATACCATTATATAATATTAACTGATTACCCCGGGATCCAATTTCATAGATATATTTCTTAAATTATATTAATTTTAACGAATTTACATGCAACATGCTTTCTCTGTTATTTATAGCAGTTATCAGTGTTCGGCAAACTTCGGAACTACATCCAACTTATAATTAGCAGGGCTCCCACTACTTTGAAATCAGAGGGAGAAGTGACTTCTCTTTCAGGTGCTGACAAAAGAGAAGGGAGAAGTGGTGACAGTACAGGAGGAAGTCAAAATATTTCTCTAATTGTACCACTTTTCACATTCGCGGGGCATTATCGTGGCATTTCGTATGTTATAATGTACTTGTTATGCATTAAGGTATATTCAGTAGTTGTTTAACTCCTTGTTTTTGTTAGCATATCATCTCTCTAATTTACATATGTCCTTGTGTTTGTTTGGTTTTTTTTTGTATTAAATAAACCCTTTTCAGATTCTTTGTTTTGTCTTGCAGATGATAAAGGCACATACATGTATATGATAGTCAACTATTGTCAAATAAATAATAAATAACTGAAATTGAATAATAAATTTTATTTCGATAATTCAGCATTGGTTCAAACAAGTCACACATAGATAAAATGACAAAACATTAGATAAAATATATGCAATAAAAAAAAAATTTACTCACCTTCTTTGATCTATAAATACAATCAAACAATCGACCAAGCTATATCACAAGCTGTGAAATCGCTAATTATTTAATCAAATTTTAATGAGTATAATATTTATATTGCTTTTCTTTAATCACTGATTGATATTAATTAAGAAATTAATCATATCCACAAAGTTAACAATACCGACTTTACTTTCCCAGAGTACGGATCCGGAGTACAGTGTATTATATATTATTCGTAACTGTTTCGATTACGTCCCTTTACAATGGCGGCTTGAAACATTGAAAAATGGTAAACGAAAATTTTGTAGTAAAAATATACCGATGTTTTACTGTTAAAACAGTTAAAATTAGCAAAGCGACTTCGTAAAATTACAATGTACAGGGCAACTTCCACTTCTCTTTTGTGACGAGAAAAAGCGAAGTGAGCAGCCACAAGGCGATTTCTTCACCAGAATCGCCCTCCAACGTGAGCCCTGAATTAGGTCGTGTTAATGGCGATTCCACAAATAGACATTCAAATTCTTTTCACTAATTACGACATTATAACATATTTTTTAAACCTGGCTTTTTGTTCAGAACATTTTATTAGCATAAAACATGGAATATTGACAACTTTTAATATAAACAAAAAAATTAAATTCTAACAGTCTGTATGCCTTTAAGTAACTCAATTTGAACATTGAGCAGCAATCATCATTTGGGAGCCATCTTGATTTTCCTAATACTGTATACATCGATAAATCGCAGGTAATTTTTACATTAAATATTTTAAATGATTCTTATTACCATTAATTCTCTACCAATGAATTTATTTTTGTGTGTGGAAGTTCAACGATTCACTAGTTTATGAAATGGTAAATTTTACAAGAGAGTAAAAAATATAACCATTTGTAATTAAAATTAATCTCCAACAATGACCAAGTAAAAAATGTATGATGATGATGTATTGATTTTTACTGGATATTAATTAAATCATATTACTCTGACCCATTATAAATAAAAGGTATAACAGATCAATCAATTTACTATACAATAGGAACAAATCAATACCAATGTCTGATAACATTGTATCATATAACATCTAAACTGATATCATCATAAACCAGACTGAAGAATTTCCCTCCAGTTCCCCTCTGAATAAATATTAGCATGATTGAGGGTGTAACCAGCAATTACTTCCTCTGCATCATAAGCAGGTAATTAACACACTTTTCACAAAAAATACATTTCTAAAATGTTAACCTACAAAAATTTAACTTATATATTTTTGGGGACAAATTGTTAATTAATAAATATTCTATATATGATTTGAATGATCATTACCAATTATGGAACGACCATTATTCTAAAAAAAATATTCTGATTCCCAATGTTGCTGATTTTGGTGGAGGAAAAAAAAATAATCTAATTCAGAGTTTTTGTCATATAACTTAAATGTTAAATTCTGAAACAAAATTTCACGTTTTGCACTACAAAAAAATTTAATATTCTAACTCTCGTGTTGTCCGGAAAAAAAAATTCTGAACGAAGCAAAAAACCATAACCCCCTCCTGCCAGTTAAATGGCCGGTCCCTTATCACATAGATAACATAGTCGTGTTAATGTTAGACATGTGGCATGGATATTATGTTTCTTGTAAGGCCAAAAAAAAATATATGTGTGTTTACTGTCACATGTCAAAAAAAATCTAGGGCCGGTCGGTCAGGATTTTTTTTTTTTTTCTATTATTATCGGCAAAACCGGAAATAGTTGTTCCCAGTTCCAGAATCCGATTCCGGTATTTCATTTTCGAAATTTCCGGTAAAATGACAAATTATGCAGTTTTTCTACCTTCTTTGCTCTCAATTTCGACAAAAAGCTAGCAGTTCAATAAAATAATAAATAAAACATTGCTGCTGGTTAAACAACAAAAATAGTTATCCGAATTCTGTGTAAAAATTCATAGGGTCGCTAGCAAAAATTAGGGTAGGTCGGGTGACCATAAACACACATATTTTTTTTTTTGGCCTAATGTATTTCAACCATCCAAGGTTTATTGTTTTTATACTATAGTATACTGTAAATACTGTATGATTCCATCATCTTTTCTTGTTTCTAGTCCAGTATAATTCAAAACAATTTATTCATGCTTTTGTACCCACTAAAGGGTACAGGTACAACGTAACCAAGAATCAAATCTATTTGTCATTTTACAAACAATATCAAATATGTAGCAGACTTCACAGCTTCAATTGATTACAAGAAGATGACACATAAAACACTCACAAGACTATACACATATAACACTGTTACCTTTAAATCAACAAACATTATCAGGGGTTAAAAAATCCCCTAGCCCAACGCCCGGGGCTAGTAATTTCCACATTTGGGCTAGCTGAAATTATCAGCTGTATGCCCGACGGGCTAGTAAAAGTATGTATCGGATATTGACAAACTTTGTCAATATTCGCGTATCTACTTATAATCATATATGTTATATGTTGTTTAATCAGCAGCAATGTTTTATTTATTCAACCGCTAGCTTTTTGTCGAAATTGAGAGCAAAGAAGGTAGAAAAACTGCGTATTCTCGTCATAAAACAGCTTCAACAAATGATGGCTTACCGGAAATTTCGAAAATGAAATACCGGAAACGACTATTTCCAGTTTTTCCGATAGTAAAAAAAAAAAAATTTAATGCTGACCGACCCTAGATTTTTTTGACATGTGACCATAAACACACAATTTTTTTTGTTGGCCTTACAGTGACCTGAACTGTGGAAAATAAGTGAAAATAAAATGCAATACCAGATCTGAAAAGAAAGATAGTTAAACTAATATACATTGTACATGTTGTACAAGGGTTCAAGTCTGCAAGTCGGATTCTTGAAATCACGGTATTGACCAGGACTAGTGGTTCATAGATTCGGGCTAGTAATATTTGGGAGTATGCTAGCCCTGGGCTAGTGAGGTGGTCTAAGATTGTTTAACCCCTGACTATACAAATCTTATACACACATTCTGAAGTGAAAGCAAATTCTAAAAATGTAAACATCTTCAATTATAATCTCATGGATGGACAAAATAAAAATACCATTTGATCATGACCACTTCTGACAATTGAGATCAAATTAACTGTTATTACTCACAGATTAGTACTAATTACAATAATCTAGTAGTGAATCACAACATCCTTACCAAATCAATATTTGTAACTTTCCACAATACTAAATGATTTTCTAGAAAAACAGATGGTAAAATAATGCATTCAAATATATTCTATTTTTTTTAGTTTAAACAAAAGCAGGATTAGTTATCCACTGTCTAAGGAATGTTGCTATCAAATCAGTAACAGCATGTCGAAATGTTACAGAGGTACAAAATGTAAATCTAGGGGAAATAATCCTGGTATATACAACTAAAGAAGGGGAAGTCATTGAGGCCATCAAAAGGTCAACAACTGAGATAAACATCTTGAATTTACCAGAGGCTACTTATGGGAGGCCAACTAAGGGACACATTTCTGTGTACTTCAGAAGATTTGTGTAAACCAATCAAAGACTAGCAACAGTACAAGATATTTAACACTAATCAGAAGGAGATGATTTTATCTGTTGACAGATGGATTTGAGCACTGAAATAGAGTAATAAATATGTAAATATACTGAAATCAAAAGGCAAGCATCCTGTCATGAAACCTGTGCAAGTGATCTATAATAAGTTGGGCAACCATGTTAATCATACACCTGCTAACCTTGTTTTAAAATATACATGTTTTATTGCAAAAATGTAACAAAAAACTAACATTGTTGTTTATCTATCATAAGTAATACATGTACAGTGAAATCTGTCTAAATTGAACATCCTTCTACCAACTAATACATTCCTAACAGACAGGTGTTCCATTTATACAGGCTAAATAAACAAATATTTTTTAGTTGGGACTTTATTTAAAGCTTGGTTTACAAAGGACTCTGTTTATTCTGACAAGTTGTAGGTACATCAAAGGGGCAATTTTATGTGTGCGACTGTGAATAAAAGGGCAATATGTCAGGAGTGTCAGAATCAATTCATTTTCTCTTTAATGTGTTAATCTGTGGTTCATTTGCTTCATTTTGGTTTCTACAAAAAATAAAGATTGTTGGTTGTCTAGAAATTAGGAAACAACAATCCAAAGTAGAAAAAAATCTGATACAATTGATCTTATGCAAATTACAGATCACTTGACTTTGGCAACCACAATACTGGTATGAAAATTTTATACCAGTATAGTAAAGTTTTTCAAAATTTCAATATTGTAATGGATGTCTATTTATGCATGTGTGTTACTACTACAGGTACAGGTAATGTATAGAACTGGTTGTTGCTAAATATTGTCTTTGTTTCAGTTTAAGTAGACAGGTTTTTATTTCAGATTAAACTTAAGTGGTTTTATTGTGTTTGATAATAAAATATTGTAAACGGCATATTTAGATTTTGCTAATTTTTGGTTTGTTTCAAGTATAACAAAGGGAAATAACTCATTTTTATATCAACTTACGAAGTTGAAAAATACGATGTCAAACTTTTGTTTTCCTTTGCCACTTTCTTTGCATTTCTTTCAAACGTCTTTCCCGGGGAGGCATTGTGAATGATATGAATTTCAAAGTTCAAATTTTCATAATTACCATGAAATCTAATCAGAAAATCGATCGATATATGCTATATTAGTTCAGTGTTCTCCATTGCTGGTTATAGCCGGCTTCGCCGACCAGCTATAATTCTCTTCCGACCGGCATTTATTTTTCAAAGCTGGTTGGAAAATTAACATTGTTTTCCCAACTTGCGTATTGATCCCAATTAAAATCCTGTGTTGCATTTCATGTGGCTCTTATGTTACAATTGTCAGAATGTCTTTAAACGTATATTGAATCAGGGGACAGTTGACAATTTTAATGACGAAATAAGTACGAGCATATCTTTTAATGGGTTATAATCCACATGCAAATGTTTTTGAATTATTTGACTTTGCAAAATGACAGAAATATTTATCTGTGAAAAGAGTTTAACAACTTCCGCAAGTTCCGATAAAAAATTACTTTCAAACTATACACTAACGGTGACACACTTTTACATGTAAGTGCTGTATAAACATTTCTCTTTTAAATTATAACACCCTTCGATTAGCATATTTGATCATCTTTCTTTAAACAATTAAGTACAAGTTAACTGTACATTTGCTCCTGGGTCAGGATTAATTTTGTGACACAATTACGAGTGGTTTCAATCCGAGACGAGGGTAATGAAAGATCGAACATGTTGAAGTAATTTTACAAGTACAAGCTGTCATAATGAGAAAAAAAACAAAACCTTTTGTTCTTTTTTTAGTTGTGAAAAACAAAAATTGAAAATAAAATGGAGATTAAATATTTGTAAAATATATAAAAAAAAACAATTAATTTTTACATGTATCGACGGAAATTGCTAATATACATGCTCATAAAGTAATTTCAGATGCTTTTTTTTTAATTTTCAAATTCCATGAAATAACACTGATCTATAATTATGAAATTCAAAAAACTGATTTTGTTCCGATTCTAAGTTGATATATGCAACAACAACAAAATTGAGAAAATGAACACGTTAATATCCACGTTCCACTTCTGATTACATAATTATACGGCTCGTTTGTCTAATGTTATGAATGTGAAAGGGGATTCAGTTGTATGTCCAGAGTGAAGACAACACCGAGGAACAAACAGGCTGAATAACACCATATTACAAGGATTAATGATGGTTTCGATACATGGACCGTCTGACTCAGAATTTGATTTCAGGACAGCCATGAACATTTGGGGGAAACTTAGAAAGAGACATATCTTGGTTGAAAAAGCAAAGGAATCAACAGAAAAATCAAAACTTTTGAAAAAATTTGTGATGAAATCTCTTTTGCTAAGGAAAATTACAAACGAATTAAGAGAGACATGTTGAAAATAAAATAAAATTGCTTAATCGCGATTACGCATATTTAAGCGCAACGACGAAAAAATGAAAACACACTATAAAAGTCAGCAACAAAAAACACCCACCTATCACTGAGCAAAAATGGAGAACACTGTAGTTAATGTGCTAAATTTAGCTTTGACATATTCAAATTAGATAGGGGACGCTACAATGATCCAAAGTGGCGACATATGAGCGACAAAAGAAATGAAAACACAGATAAAAAGGGTACTTGTGTTTACGAAAAAGACATCCACGTTAGTTACAAAGGGCAGGGCGCTGATCTTTTGAGATGCCTTCTAAAACAAACATTCCTTGTGTAACAAACTGAAATATTACATTGAAAACAAGTTCCAAGACAAAATATGTACTGTACCATTACAGTCGAACTGAACAGGTATTTTTTAAAAACTTTATGATCAAGACCATAGGTGTAGGGCCAAATTATATGGATATTGTCTGACTCTCAAACACCGGGAATGACACTACAGTATCAGATTTTTATAAAAGGGCCTGAAAGGTTACTTCAAGACACACAAACTTTTGACACAACAAATTTCGAGAAAAGAAGAGTAAATTAAGTTGAAAAGCACTGAGAAAAAAACAGGACTTCAGAAAAATTTTGAATTAACCAAAATTTTAGTATATACAATGTATCAATTTTGATATACAACTGTATATTGAACATTAATGGGGGGTTACCTTGTGGTTCACCACTGGCATTTACTGTCAGCTAGATTACAGGTGATAAGGTTATATACCATGTTGGGAATCATGTCAAGGATTATGAAATGTAAGTTTAAACAGTGATGGTCAACAATTCGACCAATATCAACAAAATAGGAGAGGATAATTTTCATACACATTCCCTGCACTGATCTGGACAGGAACCCGATAGGTCTCTGGACATTGATCACATAAGTATGATCATGTTCTGAAGGGCCCGGGGTGGCTCAATGAGTTAGGTACATTTTTAGTTGGATTACCTAACAACTCATACAAGCCTATCACCAATACGGCATGAGTTCGCACCCGGCTTTGTAAGTTACAAAAAAGGGTTCACTCGAATCGCAGCAGCAAGTGATAAAGTTTACCAGTTGCTTGCCCATGGTCGGTGGTTATCTCCGGGTACTCCGGCTTCTTCCACCACTAAAACTGGTTGCCAATGATAGCTGAAATATTGCTGAAAATGGTGTTAAAACACCAAAAAATAAAAAAATCAATCAATCTTATGATCATGTTCTGAAATTTGATGTCAATAGAGCAATCTGTTCAATGGTTACAAAAGATTTTTACATCATATGTAACTATAATTTTTAGTCAGGAATATCCATGATAATTCATATTATACACATGAATTCTATCATATTGAACTCCCCTACAGTTAGATAAATTTGGCAGTTAGATAACAATACTGCTACTGCTTGAAATGTCACCATAGTCATGTACATAATCAAATTTTATAATTACATTGTAGATGTCAAAAGTTACATGTATGTGCATTTACATGTAATTATATATATATTAAATGTACTAATGAAATCAATGTGAATCAATTGCTAGGTGAAAGGTTACACTTTGGAGGCTCAATTATCATTTATGATCTACAGACTAAACAGTGTTTACACTGTCTGATAAGAGCAACAAGCTCTCCTAACTGACCCCCAACCAAGATCAAAACAGCTTGTCATCAGATTGGAATCCTGACATCTGTGTTCCGACAGAATACACTTTAAACACCATATCCAGTTTCACAGCTATAAATATACTACATACAAATACAGTCAAACAGTCTTCATTAGTGACTGTCTAAGACAGCATGAAACTAAAGGCTCAACTGATCACTTACCTATTGATTCATTTGCTGCTTGTGTCCAAACAAGTTTGTACTTGTAGTTTTTGAGATACAGCTTTTTTATATTCCTAGCTCTGCCAACTCGGATCATTTCTGATCCACACACAATAAATGAAGACTTTGTAAGTGACCATCCAAATAAGAGTATAGGTCAGAACGAGAAATGATTTGATTAGATTTTTGGTATTTAACGCCACTTTCAGCAATATTTCAGTTATATCATGGCGACCAGTTTTAGTGGTGGTAGAAGCCAGAGTACCCGAAGAGAACCACCAAACATGGGCAAGCAACTGGTAAACTTTATCACTTGCAGCTGCGAGTCGAGTGCAACCTTTTTTGTAATTTACAAATCCAGGCGCGAACCCACACCGTATTGGTGATAGGCTTGTATGAGTTGTTTGGTAATCCAACTAACTAACTCATTGAGCCACCCAGGCCCTCTGGGACGAGAAATGAATTTGTCATCTCGTAAATATTAATTTTGTGTGAATCTGAGAAGTTGTTTTTGCCTTCTTTAAAATCTAGTCGTTTTCAAACGTTCAAATGATCGCATATTCCTACTCGGAAGTTATCACATATTTTGCAATAGAAAAACAGAGATTTTAATATTTCTGATTGATGTCATTGTAATGTTTGACTTGACCTTTGATTCAATTTAATAAAAATTAAGTGTATAATACCGATTCAACTAAAACGACATGCAATAGCACCCAAAAAGCTGAGAAAACTTAAAAAGATCTAAAAACACTTTCGCTTGCACAGAAGACCAGGCAACCAGACAGCGATATCCCGATTATAGCACATGCAGGAATTTTCAAAACCGGTGGTTGTCATTGTATCCGTGGTCATCGTTTGATGGAAATTTAATTTTTTGTGAATGCTAGTAAAAATAACTAGAGAACTGGCCAATCAAACTCAAATTCCAGGTTAATCTATGAACATTAATTTTTTAAATTGTCTTAACTTGTACAGACGCCCGTATTTTTTTCAGGTAGAAGCCAATTGGCTCCCAACCGGTAGAAACATATTAATTCTTTTTGCATACATATTTTAATATAAAAACTCATTCTTTGTTAGAACAGCTATAGATTGGAACAACCTAGAAGACAACATATTGCAGTCTAAAACAACTGAAGACTTCAAAACAGCAATTTTTAGCTGTCAGCGCAACTAAATCAGCACTCTCTCTACCCGTTGCATTAAAGCCCAGCAGGGATTCTACAACGTACTCATACACAGGGATCGCTATGTCGGTCGCCAATGTCACAATTTGCGATTTTTTTTCTTGACTGGCGACTGAAATCAGCTTCTGAGGGATTTTTTTGGCACCTAGATTTCCTTGTGTAAATTTATAGATAATCACTGTGTACCGTAATAAAAATCAATAAATTATTGACGATTGATTTTCGAAAGTGACGAGTATTTCCCGTAACCAATTCGTCACTTGAATTTTCAAAAAATAGTAGAATTTTTTTTTTGTAACAATCCATTCTTCTTCTTCATTTGCTGATTAAAACTAATTACTTATTAGTGATCATTACAATGACAATTTTATTACATGTTACAACCCCAATCAACGGATTATAGAATTTTTGTTTTGATTGCGTAAATTTTGATCACACCTGGCTTGATTTACCTGGTTAAAGATAATGATCCAGACAAAGAATTCAATCAACGATAATGATTTTTTTTTATAGTTATGATTGACATGTACTCAAAATGCTACAGTATGTATTTTAAGTGGACATATTTTTGTAATCGTCATTCGTTGCACAATTTGTCACAATGTCCACCATAACGAACTATTTATGCCATGTTTCATTTATGAAAATGTCGATATCATGTTTATACGGGAGTTCAGAGTTAGGAAGTCTTTTATCTATCGCATTCATTAAGTATTTTGAAAGTGACTTTCTCGAAAAGACATAAACTTAAAAAATAAAAATGGCACGATCAACAGGAGTTTGCAATTAATCCACCGATATATTTAACCAAACGAACTTTTGATATATTTATTCTCATTTCTGTGAAATGTAATCTTAGTTCTCATATTTAATATGGTCATTTTTTATATGCGAAGGTTGGCCATTGAAATGCACTGCACGAGGATGCATAAGCTTTTTATCGATCAGCATCCGGGTAACAATTGCGTTCTATTTATAGAACTATTTACAAACAGACATGTGTCTGCAATTAAAATAAATAACCAGTCAGTATTTTTATTCCAATTGTTGCAATTTGATTATGAGATCTGAGAAATAATTATTTATTTTACAACTTGCTTCAGTTTTTGACGTTTGTTCTATTCATTAACTACATTTTGTACAAAGTATCTAGAAGTTGGACCATTGGCAGAGACATATTTTTTTCTGCTGAAGACTACACAAATACCAGTTATTACAATTGTTGTGGTATTAGACCAAAGCACAGTAACATTTCAAAAAGGGTGGGGGAGGGGGTTATTACAATTTGTGTGGCATTAGATCAAAGCACAGTAATATTTCAAAAAAGGCGGGTATTACAATTTGTGTGGTATTAGATCAAAATCATGGCAATGTTATGTTTTATCAGTTGGTTTCTAATTTGCAGAGTATGTTCCCATCCTAGGGGGTTTTCATAGCTTTTCAATCTCCATTACTAACTAATAAGGCAAAGTAACTGATTATAAGATTAAGCTTAGACATTAAAAATCTGTTCCGCAAATGTGACTAATGGTCTCAAAATTCTGGCTGAATCCCTGATAATACGTAAAATACAGTATATTGTAATAAATTATATAAATCGTTTTGTTTTTGATGATGAAATCGAAATGAAAAACAGAAGTACAATACAGACATTAACATTTGTACAAACAAATCCGGACCATTTATACATGAAACTGAACATGATACTGGTACATGCAATCATCCACAGTTTTGGTTCGAAAAAATTGGCTCCTAAATTGGTACCTGGAGATTTTTCTGGCTCCTATTTTTTGGGAGCCAGAGCAGCCCTAGTCCAAGATTCCTCTGTCGTTTAACGGCATTTATAAAGTTGCTGTAGCCGTTCAACGTCAGAGGGTGCTATGTACGGAAAACAGTGAATTTGCCTCACCAGCTCTAGGATCGTCACATTTCCACGTTTCGTGGCTATCGGATTTTATTTTCTATCAGAAACCCTTATATAAATCGCTTCACCAATCATTTTTCTATTCATTCAAAACCATCTTACCCTCAGAAAGTGGTGTTACACTCCATTACAGCACGATTTTGCCTTAGATCCTATTATTCTGCCATTTGACTTCCATTTTCGAATCTACACACGTGATCTCGCGATACTAACTGAATGATGACAGCAACGCATTGCATGATGGGAGCTAATTAATGCAGCGTGCCAAATTATTTGCATACGTAAACAACATTCAAATCAAATGGAAGACGATACATTTAAGCGTATTCTGCAGGACAAACAGTCCATCTACAGATCAAAGCAGAGCAGAAGGAAATAATACATACAATAATGTGTTGGAAAGAAAAGATTCAATGGCAGAGTGTTACCAACGGGCTTCGGAAAGAGCATGTGTTACGTTCCCCCTTTTTGTTTTTGGACAAGGTACTACATTTTTTTTTCTTATGGTTATCTGTAATTCACTAAATTTGCTGTTAAAAGCATTACCAATCAATATAATCAACTGTATTAAATTTTATGTTAATTGTTCTGCCTTAACAGGTGCCTATGATTGGCAATAAAAATATTTGTTTGTTTGTTTATATGCAAATCATCTCCCATGATACATTGCGGTAATCGTAGTTTTCTTGTAGTCACGTGACAAATGTTTGAAAAATGGAAGACAAATGTCGAAATCATAGGATCTAAGGCAAAATCGTGCTGTAATGGAGTGTAACACCACTTTCTGAGGGTAAGATGGTTATGAATGAATAGAAAAATGATTGGTGAAGCGATTTATATAAGGGTTTCTGATAGAAAATAAAATCCGATAGCCACGAAACGTGCTGACCCAGAGTTGGAGAAGCAAATCCGCTGTTTTCCGTACATAGCACCCTCTGACGTTGAACGGCTACAGCAACTTTATAAATGCCGTTAAACGACAGAGGAATCTCGGACTAGAGCAGCCCCTGCATACAGATGTGGATGAAACAACTTTCAACTTAAAGAGGCGGATTGACTGAAGCCGTATAAACTGGTGACAGATCAACTGAAAATCATAGAATACATACACAACTTATGATTCAAAAATTTCACAAAACATTTACTGACCATGCATGTTTCGTTTAGTCTACCCTCTTCAAACAAAAATTAGTAGCAACTGTCTAGTCTAGATCACTCTTTCCAAAATTATGACTCAATAAATACTTTTTTTAAACGACAAAACATGCACATTACATTTTATTCTCTAAAACGTTTTTTGCAAGTTGATAAACATGTACAATTTGGAAAGCATCTGAAGAATTAACCCGACCTTGACAGTTGCAAAATATGGCGACAGAAAACAATAATTTAATGGTTTTCCGGTTGCTTCCGATTATAATGATTCACTATTATAATATATAACACAGAAGCACTTACACATAGAATTTTGTACGACGATAATGTACCAATTTAAACCAAATTTAAAGATACACTGCAAAATAACAAGCCGTTACTTCAACTTGCCGACATCTGATACATATAAATAGCTTACCAGTAAATATACCGGCAACAGAAGCCGAGAAAGAGAGTTATTTAGACGACGGACATATTTGTTTTATCTTCATTTGTTTGATGATTATAGTGTGCTTTCTTACCTGTGCATTTATTTCAAAACAATTTTCTTGTGTTTTGAGTTTAAGAGTACAATCCCCGCCAAATTATTGGCCCCTTACAAACACAGACAAGGCTTTCCCCAATATGCAAATGAGTCTTAAAATTAGCTCCCTTGGCTATTCCGTCAATATTACTTACAGTATTATATGACCTGAATAATATCGTATGTGCTAATGAATTATACCATGAATTGACGAAAAAATTATCTTATGACCTGAACTAGTAAATGTATAATATTGAAGCAATTTTTGGACCACATAATTTCAATTTTTTTTTAATGTAAATACAGTTTTTCATTTTTTTTCCTGGGGGGTTTCACCGGAAGTGCAGTTCTGTTAGAAATGACATCACTTGCATTTTACCATTCGCATGTGGATAACTTGTCCGCTCTATAATGCCTTATGAGAACATTAAATAAACACGACACAAATTAACTTGCAGAATATCGGATGCGGTTCACTGATGTGAAGTGGGAAAGAAAGAAACAAATAATAACAAACGCGAACAAATACTGAAAACTAAAGATGAGCAACACGCCCCATAAAAAAATCGGGGATGAGCTCATGAGCTCCGGAATTATTCGGAATGGCAAGCATGTGCAATTCTTGATACTTAAGATAAGATAAGATAAGATAAGTTTTATTTATAGTCAGCATATTTAAATAACAATACAACACAAGCCCTAGTGGGTTCTTGACCGACATACACAATACAATAATAAATAACAGTTAAAAACAACAAAAGCATGCACACAAATTAATAATTTAGATAAAAGCACTCATAGTAGCAAAACACAGCAAATAAGTTAAAGCACACATATAGCACAGACAAGGTAAGCATATACAAAAGTAAAAAAGTTAATCAAGCACAGTAATAAAAGCTAAAAAAAAATAAAAATAGAAAATAAAAAAAATAAAAATAAAGCTGGTGTTACGAGCTAAAGGCATGTTATACTGCTAAAAAATAAATAAATATATAAATAATATAAACATTGAAATGTGTAGCAACCCGGTCCTGGTGCTGCTGGCATGTTGGTACAAGTGAATGGGAAGTTTACATTCGACTGAAAAGTCATCTCGTTTTTGACAAATTTGTCAAAAAAACATGCATCACCTGAAGCTAGAATTAAGGATTTGGGTTAATATTGCATATCCACTATCGTCGCTAACTCACGACAGTACTAAAGCAAATGGGAGACTCAAACCCAAAATGGTGTCACACATTCTGGGCCTAGAACTTGAAATGAACTGATATGGACCCATATTGTTATGTAATCGCCTTTCAAAACCACTCCAAAGTAGGCTGATATTGCTCCATACACCGTTCCAGACCCATTTCAAAATGAACAGAAATGGCCCTACGGTACGTTACCTAATCTCCTTTCAAATCCAAATGGCCCCATATATTAAATTGGCAACAATAACCAAATGTCATTGCATAATCAAATTTAACTTCTAATTGGGTTGTAACAAATAAACGTTAGAGAATACCGAATGGGCAATCAAAAATGGACAATCCACCGAAACTGGCAACATATGTGTTGGACACCGCTATGCGCAAGCAAACACATATAACACAAATAAGACATGAACCCCCTCCACAAACAACTGGAGGTAAAGACGAATCGAACATAGTTTTTATGCGGAAACAACACAGGGTCTTTGTGACGATAAGGAATGAGTGAGCGAGTGATTGTTGTTTGACGCCAAAATAGCAATTTTCCCGCTATATCATGGCGGGAACAAGTTACATTTCTGCTCTATACTATTCTAGAACAACGTCGTTTGTTGGATTTTTATAATACTAGCTCATTTAAACAACAAGTCGCTGATAGAGTCGGACACATTATCCTGATTCCAACCTAACCAGTCTTTGCTCTCACTCCTCACCAGAGCTATAAAAAGATTCGCCTTATTCGATCTCTTAAAAAGTTTATATTCCGATACCAATATCTTGTCGAAATATATTCCGTCTCTGCAGAAAAAATTATAAGCGATGCATTTTCATATAGTGAAAATGTATAAAGATAAAGAAGTCGCAAATGTCAAGAATTTTTTTGTCAATGTGTGACGTAAAAATAATTTTGACATTTACGTCACCGAATATGGTACTGCTTTGACAACTATTTTACCTATTTTGTTCCTGTATTTAAATACTGTTACAGTGACAGCCGGAACCTTTGAACCGTAATGAGAGCGGGAGGTTTGGCGCCTTAAAATCTGATTCAACCCACCATTTCTTTAGAAATGCCTGTACCAAGTCAGGGTCATTACGGTTTTCACAGTTTTCCGGTTGTTGACTGATTTTGTCTGTTTATATAATTATGAGTTTTGACTTTCCCTTTGTAAGATTGTTCGGAGTTCGGTAATTTTGTTATTACCTTTATAGTCCAGTCAATCTATGAGAAAAATAGCCGAACCGGGAACAAATTGCAAAAGAATTTCTAAGTGGTGTTTTAGCAACTTTACTGCATCCCCTTTAACAAAATAAAAAGTCGCCATGGATATATTGAGGATTAAGTATATTTTTTAGCCTTTATAATTTGGTACATTTTTACCCATTAAAGGGAGCTAATATTTTCAGTTCTGTAGTACAAATTTGCATATTAAAATATTGACGTCTATTTTTAAGCATATCTTCAGAAACAAATATGGTTTTGTTTAAAATATCATACTTGAATAAAAGTTGCAATATGATAATATACATGACAACGTGCCGTTACCATGGCAACACGGAAAACTCCTAAGCACGGTAATGCGTTTTCATCCTTAAAATTTCATATTTTTAACATTTTCTCTTAGATCTGCTCGGCCATTTGATTTTAAAAGTAGAGCAAATTATGTATGGGGGTATTCTATAATGATTCCTCATTTTTTTGTCTTCGACACTACAAAATTTGTGATCTCAAATACAAGTAGTTCACAAATAATCAAGCGAGCGATTCAGTTGTCATTGAACTTATTTTTCTGACAGCATCGTCGGTATGGTATTACACGAACAATTAAGATAAAAAGTTGGATTTAATTTGGTAAAATTCTTCTGAAATCCCTTGAAATCAATAAGCAATGCAGGGACATATGAACCAGGACGGGGGATGTGGTGGGGGTGTTCAAGGGTGGCACTTTGAATTGTTCGGCATAGTTAATAATATGTGGAATTTTTAGCATGGAATTAATAAATACACAGTCAACTAAAATGCTTTTCTGTAGTTTCGATTCCAAAAGACCCTTTTGTTTTTTGTTTTTGTTTTTTTGCAATGCCACCTTTTTCAGTCATGGCTTGAAGATTCCCTTTCAAGTTTGTCCCTCACTCTCCAGTCCACTTCTAAGGCCTGCCCTTTCACTTTCTTATCCACTTTTTAAGCTCCATTCACCCCCATCCCCACCCACTTTCCGGTCTACTCATACGCCTCTGTAGTGAATAATGTATTCGACTTAAAAATCTCCATAAAAACCTACTGCTGATGCTCGTATCGGTTATTATCAAAAGATATTATAACCTCTCATTTGAAACGTAAAACATAATTACTGCATCAGTAGTCGCGGTAGATTTTTTGTTGGCACAAAATAACCCAGACCATGTATGGCGGAACAATGGCGTGCTGGTCTAGTCAATCTCCGTGAGATTATGACAAACGTTATCAACCTGGGGGCGGTTTAACAAAGATATCATAAGATTGATTGATTGATTGATTATTGCTTAACTTCCATCGAACAGTACATTTGTATTTCAACCATATTCAGTACGAGACCAAGTTCAATAATTAAATAGGAGACGTCATGATCGTATTGTAGATGGATATACAACTACCTTGGTAATCAGTGCATATCACCACTAAAATTGTGAGTTCGAATCCCGCTCATGGTGAGGTGTACTCGATACTACATTATGTGATAAAGTTTGTCAATGACTTGCGATGGGTCTGTGATTTTCTCCGGGTACTCCTGTTTAATTCACCACTAAAACTGACCGCCACGATATAACTGAAATATTATTGAACGTGACCCTATAACCCCCTCAGTAATATATGAAAACAATAAAGAAATGATGGAAGGGATAGGGTAAACGACTTTTGAATGCCATTGAGAAAGGTATATAGAGTTTGGCAGAGACGAAAAAATTAGTCTTTCGTAGAGGATTTTTCGAAATCTACAAAAGATGTCTTTAAATCGTGTGCACATAGCCAGAAATCATGGGTGATTTTGCTCATGAATATTCATAAACCAAATCGAGTCATGTATGACGTCAGCAAATAAACGTTGAACCATATTTGGAAGACGCTGATGAAAACTCGCATCTATTTTTTTTTAATAATATTTCATCACAGTTTTGATCACATAGATAACTTCATAATTATTTGTGATCGTATCAAAATTAATTGTCATCATATGTTTATTAGGAATCCGATGATGTGTGGAAAAGATCGAAAATATATTTAATGCACTGATCCCCTCCCCCATTTTTCCACGAAATAAAAATATGTAAATAAGAAATATATTGTGCATTTTTTTTCAATTTGTGCCCCACATAAGTATTAGTATGTCATTGAAATCGTTTTGTATATATATTGTTAAATTTGTTTAACTTTATATATCAGCAGTATTGTTACCAATTGTATTATAGAAATCTAGTTACTTGTTCTGTTGTTTTGTCGAAATAAATAAATGCCCTTGTGGAGCCTTTTTTTAATTGTTTATTTACATTTACAATGGAATGCGGTGCTTACTCAAATAATGCTATGTCTAGCAGAAGCAGTTTTACGAAATAGTAGATGTTTTTGCGTGAACCCCTGTTGAATCTCTACTAGAAAGGTAAACAAAACTTGTGAAGCTCTCTTTTAAATTATCGTGGGAACCTTTAATTTTTCAGCAAAATATTTATCGAAGAAAGATTCCTCAACAATGGGAATTGTAAGAAAAGTGCTTTTAGGTCTTGAAAACCGTGCAGGATGCATTTTTTCACTCTTCTCAATGCTTTTGAATGACGCTTACGTTTCAAAATTTGAAACTGGGTGGGAACCTTGAGTTTTCATGGTACAGCTGTAATATGTTGAGATATTGTTCAAACCGGTGCATAGTTTGATTTTTTATCCCGGTAAATTGTCCGACCAAAGCTAACAGAAAGTTTCCCGTTCAACTATATGTTAAAATCCAAATTCTCTTTGAGCCGCCATTTTGAATATGCAAATGAGCAAATCACCTATCATTTCTGGCTATGAGGTGCCGTGTCACTCTCCACGTTATCCACTACCGGTATGGTCCACGAACAGAAACAAATGTATATTTATATTGCTAGTTAAGTTAAATATGTTATATTGAAGTAACTTTATGTTTTGTATGCAAAATATTCACAAGTTGCGAATAATAGTAAGCAACAATAAATTACAAAGATATATGGAAGGCGTGTGATCCTATGGTGGATCTTTGCATGTCATTTTGGAACATTCTACATAAATATGGAATTAAAAGACGCGAAAATCTATGTTTACGCACTGTCGAAGCGAGCACGCTAATCATTACACCACCGATGCAATCGCTTCCAAATAGAAAAATCACGAAGCCAACCATTTTTGGCTCTTGCTCCTTAAAGTTGAGAGCTTAGCCAGTCTGCAAATACCAATTTTATATTCTTTCGTTACTGATGCAGTTTTTAGATAGTGTAACAAAAACTAGAAATTTATTGAGTTTGGTAATGATAGGTGGTGTGAAGCGAGCGATTCGTTGTTCTGATTGGATAATATTTTAAATAAACTGTTTAATAGTTTCATTTTCACTTAGACAGAGAGCTACCCAGCAAACACACGACGTAACGCCGACGTCGGGGATTCGTCGTCTGAACGTAACATCGGGAAAAAACGTTGTCACAACGTTGTGTTCACGTAATTTCACAACGTTATATCACGACGTTTATACAACGTTACAAAATTACGTCTACACAACGTAAAAATATTACCACCATACAACGTAACATTTTATTACGTTGTAGCGACGTACTATAAACGTCCTTATTTTGTTCGTTTTTGGTCGTGAGTCTAACTCTAAGTCAATGTTTACATACTAAACTGAGACTGTGGATAGGAGTAAATGGTATATTTAAGTAATTGAACAAATATCTTGAAATTACAAGGCTTACTTGTTAAGAAACCGAAGCTTTGAATAACTTACACTATAAAATATCTTAAGTAACAAAAACTGTTGTAAAAAACTAATTTTTTTAATTCTCATGCAAAGTTTGAAATTACCGCCATATAATCTCTATTCGTACACTTCGGATTTTATCGGCAAACTCTAAGTAAAAATCAACGCATGCGTATTGATACCAACGCGCAGCATCCCGCATCTTTCAAAAAAAATTTCCGATACAACAGATCAAATTCCGCTTTTAATTCTCGACTAAGACAAAGAAAATTAAAAGAAAGAAGATATCGTTATTCATCATTAATACAGTTATCAGAAGATTACACTTAAGGTAGGTACACATTTCTTTTTTGACGCAAAATCAACATCAACTGGTAGTTCAAGTGGTTCGGTTTTTACACTGATATGACTTTGTAAAAAAAGAACTTCGACTATTAATTAATAGAAATGACACTGTAAAACGTAAGACCGAGTTTTCACTCATTTATTACTTGAACTTTTTTAGATTTATTTGTCTTAGAAAAGGGGGCATGCATGATAGTTGTGCACTGATACACTTGCTTTTTTATGGAGAATGTCACCAACATTGTTACAGAGTACCGGGTCGTTTCGCCCCGAATCCCGTTTCGCCCTCATTTATTAGTTCACCTAGGTCCAGGTGAACTATTGCCATCACTTGGCGTCCGTCGTCTGTCGTCTGTAAACTTTTCACATTTCAAGCTTCTTCTCCGAAACCACTGGGTCGATTGGAACCAAACTTAGCAGGAATGTTCCTTGGATGGTCCTCTACAAAGTTATTGTTTTTCGTTCCAGTCGGATATTCAATATGGCTGCCAAGGCCAATAATATGCTCTGATTGGCTGAAATTTCAAAGATCTTCTTCTCTGAAACTAATGAACTGACTGAACCTAAACTGTACATGAATGATCATTGGAATGTCCTTTACCAAGTTACTGTTTTTTATGCCGATCGGAAATCCAAGATGGCCGCCATCGCAGGCCATAGATTAACATTGGACCCTATGGGAAAATATTCAAATGCCTTCTTCTCAGAAACTACAAATATGATTAAAGCTAAACTGTACATGAATGTTCATTGGATGGTCCTCTACAATCTTAAGGTTTTTTGTTCCGATATGAAATTCAAAATGGCAGCTACGGCAGGACTTAGTTTAACATTGGACCCTATGGGAAAAATGTTTCAAAATGCTTCTTCTCTGAAACCACTTGGACAGTTGAAATCAAACTGCCCAGGAATGATCATTGGAAGGTCCTCTACAAAGTTTCTGTTTTTTATGCCGATCGGAAATCCAAGATGGCTGCCACCGCAGGACATAGATTAACATTGAACCCTATGGGAAAATATTCAAATGCCTTCTTCTCAGAAACTACAAATATGATTAAAGCCAAACTGTACATGAATGTTCATTGGATGGTCCTCTACAATCTTAAGGTTTTTTGTTCCGATATGAAATTCAAAATGGCGGCTACGGTAGGACTTAGTTTAACATTGGACCCTATGGGAAAAATGTTTCAAAATGCTTCTTCTCTGAAACCACTTGGACAGTTGAAACCAAACTGCCCAGGAATGATCATTGGAAGGTCCTCTACAAAATATATGTTTTTTATGCCGATAGGAAATCCAAGATGGCCGCCACCGCAGGACATAGATTAACATTGGACCCTATGGAAAAATATTCAAATGCCTTCTTCTCAGAAACTACATATATGATTAAAGCCAAACTGTACATGAATGTTCATTGGATGGTCCTCTACAATCTTAAGGTTTTTTGTTCCGATATGAAATTCAAAATGGCGGCTACGGCAGGACTTAGTTTAACATTGGACCCTATGGGAAAAATGTTTCAAAATGCTTCTTCTCTGAAACCACTTGGACAGTTGAAACCAAACTGCCCAGGAATGATCATTGGAAGGTCCTCTACAAAGTTTCTGTTTTTTATGCCGATCGGAAATCCAAGATGACTGCCACCGCAGGACATAGATTAACATTGGACCCTATGGGAAAATATTCAAATGCCTTCTTCTCAGAAACTACAAATATGATTAAAGCCAAACTGTACATGAATGTTCATTGGATGGTCCTCTACAATCTTAAGGTTTTTTGTTCCGATATGAAATTCAAAATGGCGGCTACGGCAGGACTTAGTTTAACATTGGACCCTATGGGAAAAATGTTTCAAAATGCTTCTTCTCTGAAACCACTTGGACAGTTGAAACCAAACTGCCCAGGAATGATCATTGGAAGGTCCTCTACAAAGTTTCTGTTTTTTATGCCGATCGGAAATCCAAGATGGCCACCACCGCAGGCCATAGATTAACATTGGACCCTATGGAAAAATATTCAAATGCCTTCTTCTCAGAAACTACATATATGATTAAAGCCAAACTGTACATGAATGTTCATTGGATGGTCCTCTACAATCTTAAGGTTTTTTGTTCCGATATGAAATTCAAAATGGCGGCTACGGCAGGACTTAGTTTAACATTGGACCCTATGGGAAAAATGTTTCAAAATGCTTCTTCTCTGAAACCACTTGGACAGTTGAAACCAAACTGCCCAGGAATGATCATTGGAAGGTCCTCTACAAAGTTTCTGTTTTTTATGCCGATCGGAAATCCAAGATGACTGCCACCGCAGGCCATAGATTAACATTGGACCCTATGGGAAAATATTCAAATGCCTTCTTCTCAGAAACTACAAATATGATTAAAGCCAAACTGTACATGAATGTTCATTGGATGGTCCTCTACAATCTTAAGGTTTTTTGTTCCGATATGAAATTCAAAATGGCGGCTACGGCAGGACTTAGTTTAACATTGGACCCTATGGGAAAAATGTTTCAAAATGCTTCTTCTCTGAAACCACTTGGACAGTTGAAACCAAACTGCCCAGGAATGATCATTGGAAGGTCCTCTACAAAGTTTCTGTTTTTTATGCCGATCGGAAATCCAAGATGGCCACCACCGCAGGCCATAGATTAACATTGGACCCTATGGAAAAATATTCAAATGCCTTCTTCTCAGAAACTACATATATGATTAAAGCTAAACTGTACATGAATGTTCATTGGATGGTCCTCTACAATCTTAAGGTTTTTTGTTCCGATATGAAATTCAAAATGGCGGCTACGGTAGGACTTAGTTTAACATTGGACCCTATGGGAAAAATGTTTCAAAATGCTTCTTCTCTGAAACCACTTGGACAGTTGAAACCAAACTGCCCAGGAATGATCATTGGAAGGTCCTCTACAAAGTTTCTGTTTTTTATGCCAATCGGAAATCCAAGATGGCCGCCACCGCAGGCCATAGATTAACATTGGACCCTATGGGAAAATATTCAAATGCCTTCTTCTCAGAAACTACAAATATGATTAAAGCTAAACTGTACATGAATGTTCATTGGATGGTCCTCTACAATCTTAAGGTTTTTTGTTCCGATATGAAATTCAAAATGGCAGCTACGGCAGGACTTAGTTTAACATTGGACCCTATGGGAAAAATGTTTCAAAATGCTTCTTCTCTGAAACCACTTGGACAGTTGAAATCAAACTGCCCAGGAATGATCATTGGAAGGTCCTCTACAAAGTTTCTGTTTTTTATGCCGATCGGAAATCCAAGATGGCTGCCACCGCAGGACATAGATTAACATTGAACCCTATGGGAAAATATTCAAATGCCTTCTTCTCAGAAACTACAAATATGATTAAAGCCAAACTGTACATGAATGTTCATTGGATGGTCCTCTACAATCTTAAGGTTTTTTGTTCCGATATGAAATTCAAAATGGCGGCTACGGTAGGACTTAGTTTAACATTGGACCCTATGGGAAAAATGTTTCAAAATGCTTCTTCTCTGAAACCACTTGGACAGTTGAAACCAAACTGCCCAGGAATGATCATTGGAAGGTCCTCTACAAAATATCTGTTTTTTATGCCGATAGGAAATCCAAGATGGCCGCCACCGCAGGACATAGATTAACATTGGACCCTATGGGAAAATATTCAAATGCCTTCTTCTCAGAAACTACAAATATGATTAAAGCCAAACTGTACATTAATGTTCATTAGATGGCCCTCTACAAACTTTAGGTTTTTTGTTCCGGTATGAAATTCAAAATGGCGGCTACGGCAGGACTTAGTTTAACATTGGACCCTATGGGAAAAATGTTTCAAAATGCTTCTTCTCTGAAACCACTTGGACAGTTGAAACCAAACTGCCCAGGAATGATCATTGGAAGGTCCTCTACAAAGTTTCTCTTTTTTATGCCGATCGGAAATCCAAGATGGCCACCACCGCAGGCCATAGATTAACATTGGACCCTATGGAAAAATATTCAAATGCCTTCTTCTCAGAAACTACATATATGATTAAAGCCAAACTGTACATGAATGTTCATTGGATGGTCCTCTACAATCTTAAGGTTTTTTGTTCCGATATGAAATTCAAAATGGCGGCTACGGCAGGACTTAGTTTAACATTGGACCCTATGGGAAAAATGTTTCAAAATGCTTCTTCTCTGAAACCACTTGGACAGTTGAAACCAAACTGCCCAGGAATGATCATTGGAAGGTCCTCTACAAAGTTTCTGTTTTTTATGCCGATCGGAAATCCAAGATGGCCACCACCGCAGGCCATAGATTAACATTGGACCCTATGGAGAAATATTCAAATGCCTTCTTCTCAGAAACTACATATATGATTAAAGCTAAACTGTACATGAATGTTCATTGGATGGTCCTCTACAATCTTAAGGTTTTTTGTTCCGATATGAAATTCAAAATGGCGGCTACGGTAGGACTTAGTTTAACATTGGACCCTATGGGAAAAATGTTTCAAAATGCTTCTTCTCTGAAACCACTTGGACAGTTGAAACCAAACTGCCCAGGAATGATCATTGGAAGGTCCTCTACAAAGTTTCTGTTTTTTATGCCAATCGGAAATCCAAGATGGCCGCCACCGCAGGCCATAGATTAACATTGGACCCTATGGGAAAATATTCAAATGCCTTCTTCTCAGAAACTACAAATATGATTAAAGCTAAACTGTACATGAATGTTCATTGGATGGTCCTCTACAATCTTAAGGTTTTTTGTTCCGATATGAAATTCAAAATGGCAGCTACGGCAGGACTTAGTTTAACATTGGACCCTATGGGAAAAATGTTTCAAAATGCTTCTTCTCTGAAACCACTTGGACAGTTGAAATCAAACTGCCCAGGAATGATCATTGGAAGGTCCTCTACAAAGTTTCTGTTTTTTATGCCGATCGGAAATCCAAGATGGCTGCCACCGCAGGACATAGATTAACATTGAACCCTATGGGAAAATATTCAAATGCCTTCTTCTCAGAAACTACAAATATGATTAAAGCCAAACTGTACATGAATGTTCATTGGATGGTCCTCTACAATCTTAAGGTTTTTTGTTCCGATATGAAATTCAAAATGGCGGCTACGGCAGGACTTAGTTTAACATTGGACCCTATGGGAAAAATGTTTCAAAATGCTTCTTCTCTGAAACCACTTGGACAGTTGAAACCAAACTGCCCAGGAATGATCATTGGAAGGTCCTCTACAAAGTTTCTGTTTTTTATGCCGATCGGAAATCCAAGATGGCCACCACCGCAGGCCATAGATTAACATTGGACCCTATGGAAAAATATTCAAATGCCTTCTTCTCAGAAACTACATATATGATTAAAGCCAAACTGTACATGAATGTTCATTGGATGGTCCTCTACAATCTTAAGGTTTTTTGTTCCGATATGAAATTCAAAATGGCGGCTACGGCAGGACTTAGTTTAACATTGGACCCTATGGGAAAAATGTTTCAAAATGCTTCTTCTCTGAAACCACTTGGACAGTTGAAACCAAACTGCCCAGGAATGATCATTGGAAGGTCCTCTACAAAGTTTCTGTTTTTTATGCCGATCGGAAATCCAAGATGACTGCCACCGCAGGCCATAGATTAACATTGGACCCTATGGGAAAATATTCAAATGCCTTCTTCTCAGAAACTACAAATATGATTAAAGCCAAACTGTACATGAATGTTCATTGGATGGTCCTCTACAATCTTAAGGTTTTTTGTTCCGATATGAAATTCAAAATGGCGGCTACGGCAGGACTTAGTTTAACATTGGACCCTATGGGAAAAATGTTTCAAAATGCTTCTTCTCTGAAACCACTTGGACAGTTGAAACCAAACTGCCCAGGAATGATCATTGGAAGGTCCTCTACAAAGTTTCTGTTTTTTATGCCGATCGGAAATCCAAGATGGCCACCACCGCAGGCCATAGATTAACATTGGACCCTATGGAAAAATATTCAAATGCCTTCTTCTCAGAAACTACATATATGATTAAAGCTAAACTGTACATGAATGTTCATTGGATGGTCCTCTACAATCTTAAGGTTTTTTGTTCCGATATGAAATTCAAAATGGCGGCTACGGTAGGACTTAGTTTAACATTGGACCCTATGGGAAAAATGTTTCAAAATGCTTCTTCTCTGAAACCACTTGGACAGTTGAAACCAAACTGCCCAGGAATGATCATTGGAAGGTCCTCTACAAAGTTTCTGTTTTTTATGCCAATCGGAAATCCAAGATGGCCGCCACCGCAGGCCATAGATTAACATTGGACCCTATGGGAAAATATTCAAATGCCTTCTTCTCAGAAACTACAAATATGATTAAAGCTAAACTGTACATGAATGTTCATTGGATGGTCCTCTACAATCTTAAGGTTTTTTGTTCCGATATGAAATTCAAAATGGCAGCTACGGCAGGACTTAGTTTAACATTGGACCCTATGGGAAAAATGTTTCAAAATGCTTCTTCTCTGAAACCACTTGGACAGTTGAAATCAAACTGCCCAGGAATGATCATTGGAAGGTCCTCTACAAAGTTTCTGTTTTTTATGCCGATCGGAAATCCAAGATGGCTGCCACCGCAGGACATAGATTAACATTGAACCCTATGGGAAAATATTCAAATGCCTTCTTCTCAGAAACTACAAATATGATTAAAGCCAAACTGTACATGAATGTTCATTGGATGGTCCTCTACAATCTTAAGGTTTTTTGTTCCGATATGAAATTCAAAATGGCGGCTACGGTAGGACTTAGTTTAACATTGGACCCTATGGGAAAAATGTTTCAAAATGCTTCTTCTCTGAAACCACTTGGACAGTTGAAACCAAACTGCCCAGGAATGATCATTGGAAGGTCCTCTACAAAATATCTGTTTTTTATGCCGATAGGAAATCCAAGATGGCCGCCACCGCAGGACATAGATTAACATTGGACCCTATGGGAAAATATTCAAATGCCTTCTTCTCAGAAACTACAAATATGATTAAAGCCAAACTGTACATTAATGTTCATTAGATGGCCCTCTACAAACTTTAGGTTTTTTGTTCCGGTATGAAATTCAAAATGGCGGCTACGGCAGGACTTAGTTTAACATTGGACCCTATGGGAAAAATGTTTCAAAATGCTTCTTCTCTGAAACCACTTGGACAGTTGAAACCAAACTGCCCAGGAATGATCATTGGAAGGTCCTCTACAAAGTTTCTGTTTTTTATGCCGATCGGAAATCCAAGATGGCCACCACCGCAGGCCATAGATTAACATTGGACCCTATGGAAAAATATTCAAATGCCTTCTTCTCAGAAACTACATATATGATTAAAGCCAAACTGTACATGAATGTTCATTGGATGGTCCTCTACAATCTTAAGGTTTTTTGTTCCGATATGAAATTCAAAATGGCGGCTACGGCAGGACTTAGTTTAACATTGGACCCTATGGGAAAAATGTTTCAAAATGCTTCTTCTCTGAAACCACTTGGACAGTTGAAACCAAACTGCCCAGGAATGATCATTGGAAGGTCCTCTACAAAGTTTCTGTTTTTTATGCCGATCGGAAATCCAAGATGGCCACCACCGCAGGCCATAGATTAACATTGGACCCTATGGAGAAATATTCAAATGCCTTCTTCTCAGAAACTACATATATGATTAAAGCTAAACTGTACATGAATGTTCATTGGATGGTCCTCTACAATCTTAAGGTTTTTTGTTCCGATATGAAATTCAAAATGGCGGCTACGGTAGGACTTAGTTTAACATTGGACCCTATGGGAAAAATGTTTCAAAATGCTTCTTCTCTGAAACCACTTGGACAGTTGAAACCAAACTGCCCAGGAATGATCATTGGAAGGTCCTCTACAAAGTTTCTGTTTTTTATGCCAATCGGAAATCCAAGATGGCCGCCACCGCAGGCCATAGATTAACATTGGACCCTATGGGAAAATATTCAAATGCCTTCTTCTCAGAAACTACAAATATGATTAAAGCTAAACTGTACATGAATGTTCATTGGATGGTCCTCTACAATCTTAAGGTTTTTTGTTCCGATATGAAATTCAAAATGGCAGCTACGGCAGGACTTAGTTTAACATTGGACCCTATGGGAAAAATGTTTCAAAATGCTTCTTCTCTGAAACCACTTGGACAGTTGAAACCAAACTGCCCAGGAATGATCATTGGAAGGTCCTCTACAAAGTTTCTGTTTTTTATGCCGATCGGAAATCCAAGATGGCCACCACCGCAGGCCATAGATTAACATTGGACCCTATGGAGAAATATTCAAATGCCTTCTTCTCAGAAACTACATATATGATTAAAGCTAAACTGTACATGAATGTTCATTGGATGGTCCTCTACAATCTTAAGGTTTTTTGTTCCGATATGAAATTCAAAATGGCGGCTACGGTAGGACTTAGTTTAACATTGGACCCTATGGGAAAAATGTTTCAAAATGCTTCTTCTCTGAAACCACTTGGACAGTTGAAACCAAACTGCCCAGGAATGATCATTGGAAGGTCCTCTACAAAGTTTTTGTTTTTTATGCCAATCGGAAATCCAAGATGGCCGCCACTGCAGGCCATAGATTAACATTGGACCCTATGGGAAAATATTCAAATGCCTTCTTCTCAGAAACTACAAATATGATTAAAGCTAAACTGTATATGAATGTTCATTGGATGGTCCTCTACAATCTTAAGGTTTTTTGTTCCGATATGAAATTCAAAATGGCAGCTACGGCAGGACTTAGTTTAACATTGGACCCTATGGGAAAAATGTTTCAAAATGCTTCTTCTCTGAAACCACTTGGACAGTTGAAATCAAACTGCCCAGGAATGATCATTGGAAGGTCCTCTACAAAGTTTCTGTTTTTTATGCCGATCGGAAATCCAAGATGGCTGCCACCGCAGGACATAGATTAACATTGAACCCTATGGGAAAATATTCAAATGCCTTCTTCTCAGAAACTACAAATATGATTAAAGCCAAACTGTACATTAATGTTCATTAGATGGTCCTCTACAATCTTAAGGTTTTTTGTTCCGATATGAAATTCAAAATGGCGGCTACGGCAGGACTTAGTTTAACATTGGACCCTATGGGAAAAATGTTTCAAAATGCTTCTTCTCTGAAACCACTTGGACAGTTGAAACCAAACTGCCCAGGAATGATCATTGGAAGGTCCTCTACAAAGTTTCTGTTTTTTATGCCGATCGGAAATCCAAGATGGCCACCACCGCAGGCCATAGATTAACATTGGACCCTATGGAAAAATATTCAAATGCCTTCTTCTCAGAAACTACATATATGATTAAAGCTAAACTGTACATGAATGTTCATTGGATGGTCCTCTACAATCTTAAGGTTTTTTGTTCCGATATGAAATTCAAAATGGCGGCTACGGTAGGACTTAGTTTAACATTGGACCCTATGGGAAAAATGTTTCAAAATGCTTCTTCTCTGAAACCACTTGGACAGTTGAAACCAAACTGCCCAGGAATGATTATTGGAAGGTCCTCTATAAAGTTTCTGTTTTTTATGCCAATCGGAAATCCAAGATGGCCGCCACCGCAGGACATAGATTAACATTGGACCCTATGGGAAAATATTCAAATGCCTTCTTCTCAGAAACTACAAATATGATTAAAGCTAAACTGTACATGAATGTTCATTGGATGGTCCTCTACAATCTTAAGGTTTTTTGTTCCGATATGAAATTCAAAATGGCAGCTACGGCAGGACTTAGTTTAACATTGGACCCTATGGGAAAAATGTTTCAAAATGCTTCTTCTCTGAAACCACTTGGACAGTTGAAATCAAACTGCCCAGGAATGATCATTGGAAGGTCCTCTACAAAGTTTCTGTTTTTTATGCCGATCGGAAATCCAAGATGGCTGCCACCGCAGGACATAGATTAACATTGAACCCTATGGGAAAATATTCAAATGCCTTCTTCTCAGAAACTACAAATATGATTAAAGCCAAACTGTACATGAATGTTCATTGGATGGTCCTCTACAATCTTAAGGTTTTTTGTTCCGATATGAAATTCAAAATGGCGGCTACGGCAGGACTTAGTTTAACATTGGACCCTATGGGAAAAATGTTTCAAAATGCTTCTTCTCTGAAACCACTTGGACAGTTGAAACCAAACTGCCCAGGAATGATCATTGGAAGGTCCTCTACAAAATATCTGTTTTTTATGCCGATAGGAAATCCAAGATGGCCGCCACCGCAGGACATAGATTAACATTGGACCCTATGGGAAAATATTCAAATGCCTTCTTCTCAGAAACTACAAATATGATTAAAGCCAAACTGTACATTAATGTTCATTAGATGGCCCTCTACAAACTTTAGGTTTTTTGTTCCGGTATGAAATTCAAAATGGCGGCTACGGCAGGACTTAGTTTAACATTGGACCCTATGGGAAAAATGTTTCAAAATGCTTCTTCTCTGAAACCACTTGGACAGTTGAAACCAAACTGCCCAGGAATGATCATTGGAAGGTCCTCTACAAAGTTTCTGTTTTTTATGCCGATCGGAAATCCAAGATGGCCACCACCGCAGGCCATAGATCAACATTGGACCCTATGGAAAAATATTCAAATGCCTTCTTCTCAGAAACTACATATATGATTAAAGCCAAACTGTACATGAATGTTCATTGGATGGTCCTCTACAATCTTAAGGTTTTTTGTTCCGATATGAAATTCAAAATGGCGGCTACGGCAGGACTTAGTTTAACATTGGACCCTATGGGAAAAATGTTTCAAAATGCTTCTTCTCTGAAACCACTTGGACAGTTGAAACCAAACTGCCCAGGAATGATCATTGGAAGGTCCTCTACAAAGTTTCTGTTTTTTATGCCGATCGGAAATCCAAGATGGCCACCACCGCAGGCCATAGATTAACATTGGACCCTATGGAAAAATATTCAAATGCCTTCTTCTCAGAAACTGCATATATGATTAAAGCTAAACTGTACATGAATGTTCATTGGATGGTCCTCTACAATCTTAAGGTTTTTTGTTCCGATATGAAATTCAAAATGGCGGCTACGGTAGGACTTAGTTTAACATTGGACCCTATGGGAAAAATGTTTCAAAATGCTTCTTCTCTGAAACCACTTGGACAGTTGAAACCAAACTGCCCAGGAATGATCATTGGAAGGTCCTCTACAAAGTTTCTGTTTTTTATGCCAATCGGAAATCCAAGATGGCCGCCACTGCAGGCCATAGATTAACATTGGACCCTATGGGAAAATATTCAAATGCCTTCTTCTCAGAAACTACAAATATGATTAAAGCTAAACTGTACATGAATGTTCATTGGATGGTCCTCTACAATCTTAAGGTTTTTTGTTCCGATATGAAATTCAAAATGGCGGCTACGGCAGGACTTAGTTTAACATTGGACCCTATGGGAAAAATGTTTCAAAATGCTTCTTCTCTGAAACCACTTGGACAGTTGAAATCAAACTGCCCAGGAATGATCATTGGAAGGTCCTCTACAAAGTTTCTGTTTTTTATGCCGATCGGAAATCCAAGATGGCTGCCACCGCAGGACATAGATTAACATTGAACCCTATGGGGAAATATTCAAATGCCTTCTTCTCAGAAACTACAAATATGATTAAAGCCAAACTGTACATGAATGTTCATTGGATGGTCCTCTACAATCTTAAGGTTTTTTGTTCCGATATGAAATTCAAAATGGCGGCTACGGCAGGACTTAGTTTAACATTGGACCCTATGGGAAAAATGTTTCAAAATGCTTCTTCTCTGAAACCACTTGGACAGTTGAAACCAAACTGCCCAGGAATGATCATTGGAAGGTCCTCTACAAAGTTTCTGTTTTTTATGCCGATCGGAAATCCAAGATGGCCACCACCGCAGGCCATAGATTAACATTGGACCCTATGGAAAAATATTCAAATGCCTTCTTCTCAGAAACTACATATATGATTAAAGCCAAACTGTACATGAATGTTCATTGGATGGTCCTCTACAATCTTAAGGTTTTTTGTTCCGATATGAAATTCAAAATGGCGGCTACGGCAGGACTTAGTTTAACATTGGACCCTATGGGGAAAATGTTTCAAAATGCTTCTTCTCTGAAACCACTTGGACAGTTGAAACCAAACTGCCCAGGAATGATCATTGGAAGGTCCTCTACAAAGTTTCTGTTTTTTATGCCGATCGGAAATCCAAGATGACTGCCACCGCAGGACATAGATTAACATTGGACCCTATGGGAAAATATTCAAATGCCTTCTTCTCAGAAACTACAAATATGATTAAAGCTAAACTGTACATGAATGTTCATTGGATGGTCCTCTACAATCTTAAGGTTTTTTGTTCCGATATGAAATTCAAAATGGCGGCTACGGCAGGACTTAGTTTAACATTGGACCCTATGGGAAAAATGTTTCAAAATGCTTCTTCTCTGAAACCACTTGGACAGTTGAAACCAAACTGCCCAGGAATGATCATTGGAAGGTCCTCTACAAAGTTTCTGTTTTTTATGCCGATCGGAAATCCAAGATGGCCACCACCGCAGGCCATAGATTAACATTGGACCCTATGGAAAAATATTCAAATGCCTTCTTCTCAGAAACTACAAATATGATTAAAGCCAAACTGTACATGAATGTTCATTGGATGGTCCTCTACAATCTTAAGGTTTTTTGTTCCGATATGAAATTCAAAATGGCGGCTACGGCAGGACTTAGTTTAACATTGGACCCTATGGGAAAAATGTTTCAAAATGCTTCTTCTCTGAAACCACTTGGACAGTTGAAACCAAACTGCCCAGGAATGATCATTGGAAGGTCCTCTACAAAATATCTGTTTTTTATGCCGATAAGAAATCCAAGATGGCCGCCACCGCAGGACATAGATTAACATTGGACCCTATGGGAAAATATTCAAATGCCTTCTTCTCAGAAACTACAAATATGATTAAAGCCAAACTGTACATTAATGTTCATTAGATGGCCCTCTACAAACTTTAGGTTTTTTGTTCCGGTATGAAATTCAAAATGGCGGCTACGGCAGGACTTAGTTTAACATTGGACCCTATGGGAAAAATGTTTCAAAATGCTTCTTCTCTGAAACCACTTGGACAGTTGAAACCAAACTGCCCAGGAATGATCATTGGAAGGTCCTCTACAAAGTTTCTGTTTTTTATGCCGATCGGAAATCCAAGATGGCCACCACCGCAGGCCATAGATTAACATTGGACCCTATGGAAATATATTCAAATGCCTTCTTCTCAGAAACTACATATATGATTAAAGCCAAACTGCACATGAATGTTCATTGGATGGTCCTCTACAATCTTAAGGTTTTTTGTTCCGATATGAAATTCAAAATGGCGGCTACGATAGAACTTGGTTTAACATTGGACCCTATGGGGAAAATGTTTCAAAATGCTTCTTCTCTGAAACCACTTGGACAGTTGAAACCAAACTGCCCAGGAATGATCATTGGAAGGTCCTCTACAAAGTTTCTGTTTTTTATGCCGATCGGAAATCCAAGATGACTGCCACCGCAGGACATAGATTAACATTGGACCCTATGGGAAAATATTCAAATGCCTTCTTCTCAGAAACTACAAATATGATTAAAGCCAAACTGTACATGAATGTTCATTGGATGGTCCTCTACAATCTTAAGGTTTTTTGTTCCGATATGAAATTCAAAATGGCGGCTACGGCAGGACTTAGTTTAACATTGGACCCTATGGGAAAAATGTTTCAAAATGCTTCTTCTCTGAAACCACTTGGACAGTTGAAACCAAACTGCCCAGGAATGATCATTGGAAGGTCCTCTACAAAATATCTGTTTTTTATGCCGATAAGAAATCCAAGATGGCCACCACCGCAGGCCATAGATTAACATTGGACCCTATGGAAAAATATTCAAATGCCTTCTTCTCAGAAACTACATATATGATTAAAGCTAAACTGTACATGAATGTTCATTGGATGGTCCTCTACAATCTTAAGGTTTTTTGTTCCGATATGAAATTCAAAATGGCGGCTACGGTAGGACTTAGTTTAACATTGGACCCTATGGGGAAAATGTTTCAAAATGCTTCTTCTCTGAAACCACTTGAACAGTTGAAACCAAACTGCCCAGGAATGATCATTGGAAGGTCCTCTACAAAGTTTCTGTTTTTTATGCCGATCGGAAATCCAAGATGGCCGCCACCGCAGGACATAGATTAACATTGGACCCTATGGGAAAATATTCAAATGCCTTCTTCTCAGAAACTACAAATATGATTAAAGCCAAACTGTACATGAATGTTCATTGGATGGTCCTCTACAATCTTTAGGTTTTTTGTTCCGATATGAAATTCAAAATGGCGGCTACGGCAGGACTTAGTTTAACATTGGACCCTATGGGAATAATGTTTCAAAATGCTTCTTCTCTGAAACCACTTGGACAGTTGAAACCAAACTGCCCAGGAATGATCATTGGAAGGTCCTCTACAAAGTTTCTGTTTTTTATGCCGATCGGAAATCCAAGATGGCTGCCACCGCAGGACATAGATTAACATTGGACCCTATGGGAAAATATTCAAATGCCTTCTTCTCAGAAACTACAAATATGATTAAAGCCAAACTGTACATGAATGTTCATTGGATGGTCCTCTACAATCTTAAGGTTTTTTGTTCCGATATGAAATTCAAAATGGCGGCTACGGCAGGACTTAGTTTAACATTGGACCCTATGGGAAAAATGTTTCAAAATGCTTCTTCTCTGAAACCACTTGGACAGTTGAAACCAAACTGCCCAGGAATGATCATTGGAAGGTCCTCTACAAAGTTTCTGTTTTTTATGCCAATCGGAAATCCAAGATGGCCGCCACCGCAGGCCATAGATTAACATTGGACCCTATGGGAAAATATTCAAATGCCTTCTTCTCAGAAACTACAAATATGATTAAAGCTAAACTGTACATGAATGTTCATTGGATGGTCCTCTACAATCTTAAGGTTTTTTGTTCCGATATGAAATTCAAAATGGCGGCTACGGCAGGACTTAGTTTAACATTGGACCCTATGGGAAAAATGTTTCAAAATGCTTCTTCTCTGAAACCACTTGGACAGTTGAAACCAAACTGCCCAGGAATGATCATTGGAAGGTCCTCTACAAAGTTTCTGTTTTTTATGCCGATCGGAAATCCAAGATGGCCACCACCGCAGGCCATAGATTAACATTGGACCCTATGGAAAAATATTCAAATGCCTTCTTCTCAGAAACTACATATATGATTAAAGCTAAACTGTACATGAATGTTCATTGGATGGTCCTCTACAATCTTAAGGTTTTTTGTTCCGATATGAAATTCAAAATGGCGGCTACGGTAGGACTTAGTTTAACATTGGACCCTATGGGGAAAATGTTTCAAAATGCTTCTTCTCTGAAACCACTTGGACAGTTGAAACCAAACTGCCCAGGAATGATCATTGGAAGGTCCTCTACAAAGTTTATGTTTTTTATGCCGATCGGAAATCCAAGATGACTGCCACCGCAGGACATAGATTAACATTGGACCCTATGGGAAAATATTCAAATGCCTTCTTCTCAGAAACTACAAATATGATTAAAGCCAAACTGTACATGAATGTTCATTGGATGGTCCTCTACAATCTTAAGGTTTTTTGTTCCGATATGAAATTCAAAATGGCGGCTACGGCAGGACTTAGTTTAACATTGGACCCTATGGGAAAAATGTTTCAAAATGCTTCTTCTCTGAAACCACTTGGACAGTTGAAACCAAACTGCCCAGGAATGATCATTGGAAGGTCCTCTACAAAATATCTGTTTTTTATGCCGATAAGAAATCCAAGATGGCCACCACCGCAGGCCATAGATTAACATTGGACCCTATGGAAAAATATTCAAATGCCTTCTTCTCAGAAACTACATATATGATTAAAGCTAAACTGTACATGAATGTTCATTGGATGGTCCTCTACAATCTTAAGGTTTTTTGTTCCGATATGAAATTCAAAATGGCGGCTACGGTAGGACTTAGTTTAACATTGGACCCTATGGGGAAAATGTTTCAAAATGCTTCTTCTCTGAAACCACTTGAACAGTTGAAACCAAACTGCCCAGGAATGATCATTGGAAGGTCCTCTACAAAGTTTATGTTTTTTATGCCGATCGGAAATCCAAGATGGCCGCCACCGCAGGACATAGATTAACATTGGACCCTATGGGAAAATATTCAAATGCCTTCTTCTCAGAAACTACAAATATGATTAAAGCCAAACTGTACATGAATGTTCATTGGATGGTCCTCTACAATCTTTAGGTTTTTTGTTCCGATATGAAATTCAAAATGGCGGCTACGGCAGGACTTAGTTTAACATTGGACCCTATGGGAATAATGTTTCAAAATGCTTCTTCTCTGAAACCACTTGGACAGTTGAAACCAAACTGCCCAGGAATGATCATTGGAAGGTCCTCTACAAAGTTTCTGTTTTTTATGCCGATCGGAAATCCAAGATGGCTGCCACCGCAGGACATAGATTAACATTGGACCCTATGGGAAAATATTCAAATGCCTTCTTCTCAGAAACTACAAATATGATTAAAGCCAAACTGTACATGAATGTTCATTGGATGGTCCTCTACAATCTTAAGGTTTTTTGTTCCGATATGAAATTCAAAATGGCGGCTACGGCAGGACTTAGTTTAACATTGGACCCTATGGGAAAAATGTTTCAAAATGCTTCTTCTCTGAAACCACTTGGACAGTTGAAACCAAACTGCCCAGGAATGATCATTGGAAGGTCCTCTACAAAGTTTCTGTTTTTTATGCCAATCGGAAATCCAAGATGGCCGCCACCGCAGGCCATAGATTAACATTGGACCCTATGGGAAAATATTCAAATGCCTTCTTCTCAGAAACTACAAATATGATTAAAGCTAAACTGTACATGAATGTTCATTGGATGGTCCTCTACAATCTTAAGGTTTTTTGTTCCGATATGAAATTCAAAATGGCGGCTACGGCAGGACTTAGTTTAACATTGGACCCTATGGGAAAAATGTTTCAAAATGCTTCTTCTCTGAAACCACTTGGACAGTTGAAACCAAACTGCCCAGGAATGATCATTGGAAGGTCCTCTACAAAGTTTCTGTTTTTTATGCCGATCGGAAATCCAAGATGGCCACCACCGCAGGCCATAGATTAACATTGGACCCTATGGAAAAATATTCAAATGCCTTCTTCTCAGAAACTACATATATGATTAAAGCTAAACTGTACATGAATGTTCATTGGATGGTCCTCTACAATCTTAAGGTTTTTTGTTCCGATATGAAATTCAAAATGGCGGCTACGGCAGGACTTAGTTTAACATTGGACCCTATGGGGAAAATGTTTCAAAATGCTTCTTCTCTGAAACCACTTGGACAGTTGAAACCAAACTGCCCAGGAATGATCATTGGAAGGTCCTCTACAAAGTTTCTGTTTTTTATGCCAATCGGAAATCCAAGATGGCCGCCACCGCAGGACATAGATTAACATTGGACCCTATGGGAAAATATTCAAATGCCTTCTTCTCAGAAACTACAAATATGATTAAAGCCAAACTGTACATTAATGTTCATTAGATGGCCCTCTACAAACTTTAGGTTTTTTGTTCCGGTATGAAATTCAAAATGGCGGCTACGGCAGGACTTAGTTTAACATTGGACCCTATGGGAAAAATGTTTCAAAATGCTTCTTCTCTGAAACCACTTGGACAGTTGAAACCAAACTGCCCAGGAATGATCATTGGAAGGTCCTCTACAAAGTTTCTGTTTTTTATGCCGATCGGAAATCCAAGATGGCCACCACCGCAGGCCATAGATTAACATTGGACCCTATGGAAATATATTCAAATGCCTTCTTCTCAGAAACTACATATATGATTAAAGCCAAACTGTACATGAATGTTCATTGGATGGTCCTCTACAATCTTAAGGTTTTTTGTTCCGATATGAAATTCAAAATGGCGGCTACGGTAGGACTTAGTTTAACATTGGACCCTATGGGGAAAATGTTTCAAAATGCTTCTTCTCTGAAACCACTTGGACAGTTGAAACCAAACTGCCCAGGAATGATCATTGGAAGGTC
Source organism: Bathymodiolus brooksi (assembly GCA_963680875.1). Taxonomy (NCBI): domain Eukaryota; kingdom Metazoa; phylum Mollusca; class Bivalvia; order Mytilida; family Modiolidae; genus Bathymodiolus; species Bathymodiolus brooksi. The sequence continues at coordinate 41,351,769 of OY804577.1, forward strand.
CTCTACAAAGTTTCTGTTTTTTATGCCGATCGGAAATCCAAGATGACTGCCACCGCAGGACATAGATTAACATTGGACCCTATGGGAAAATATTCAAATGCCTTCTTCTCAGAAACTACAAATATGATTAAAGCCAAACTGTACATGAATGTTCATTGGATGGTCCTCTACAATCTTAAGGTTTTTTGTTCCGATATGAAATTCAAAATGGCGGCTACGGCAGGACTTAGTTTAACATTGGACCCTATGGGAAAAATGTTTCAAAATGCTTCTTCTCTGAAACCACTTGGACAGTTGAAACCAAACTGCCCAGGAATGATCATTGGAAGGTCCTCTACAAAATATCTGTTTTTTATGCCGATAAGAAATCCAAGATGGCCACCACCGCAGGCCATAGATTAACATTGGACCCTATGGAAAAATATTCAAATGCCTTCTTCTCAGAAACTACATATATGATTAAAGCTAAACTGTACATGAATGTTCATTGGATGGTCCTCTACAATCTTAAGGTTTTTTGTTCCGATATGAAATTCAAAATGGCGGCTACGGTAGGACTTAGTTTAACATTGGACCCTATGGGGAAAATGTTTCAAAATGCTTCTTCTCTGAAACCACTTGGACAGTTGAAACCAAACTGCCCAGGAATGATCATTGGAAGGTCCTCTACAAAGTTTCTGTTTTTTATGCCGATCGGAAATCCAAGATGGCCGCCACCGCAGGACATAGATTAACATTGGACCCTATGGGAAAATATTCAAATGCCTTCTTCTCAGAAACTACAAATATGATTAAAGCCAAACTGTACATGAATGTTCATTGGATGGTCCTCTACAATCTTTAGGTTTTTTGTTCCGATATGAAATTCAAAATGGCGGCTACGGCAGGACTTAGTTTAACATTGGACCCTATGGGAATAATGTTTCAAAATGCTTCTTCTCTGAAACCACTTGGACAGTTGAAACCAAACTGCCCAGGAATGATCATTGGAAGGTCCTCTACAAAGTTTCTGTTTTTTATGCCGATCGGAAATCCAAGATGGCTGCCACCGCAGGACATAGATTAACATTGGACCCTATGGGAAAATATTCAAATGCCTTCTTCTCAGAAACTACAAATATGATTAAAGCCAAACTGTACATGAATGTTCATTGGATGGTCCTCTACAATCTTAAGGTTTTTTGTTCCGATATGAAATTCAAAATGGCGGCTACGGCAGGACTTAGTTTAACATTGGACCCTATGGGAAAAATGTTTCAAAATGCTTCTTCTCTGAAACCACTTGGACAGTTGAAACCAAACTGCCCAGGAATGATCATTGGAAGGTCCTCTACAAAGTTTCTGTTTTTTATGCCAATCGGAAATCCAAGATGGCCGCCACCGCAGGCCATAGATTAACATTGGACCCTATGGGAAAATATTCAAATGCCTTCTTCTCAGAAACTACAAATATGATTAAAGCTAAACTGTACATGAATGTTCATTGGATGGTCCTCTACAATCTTAAGGTTTTTTGTTCCGATATGAAATTCAAAATGGCGGCTACGGCAGGACTTAGTTTAACATTGGACCCTATGGGAAAAATGTTTCAAAATGCTTCTTCTCTGAAACCACTTGGACAGTTGAAACCAAACTGCCCAGGAATGATCATTGGAAGGTCCTCTACAAAGTTTCTGTTTTTTATGCCGATCGGAAATCCAAGATGGCCACCACCGCAGGCCATAGATTAACATTGGACCCTATGGAAATATATTCAAATGCCTTCTTCTCAGAAACTACATATATGATTAAAGCCAAACTGTACATGAATGTTCATTGGATGGTCCTCTACAATCTTAAGGTTTTTTGTTCCGATATGAAATTCAAAATGGCGGCTACGGTAGGACTTAGTTTAACATTGGACCCTATGGGGAAAATGTTTCAAAATGCTTCTTCTCTGAAACCACTTGGACAGTTGAAACCAAACTGCCCAGGAATGATCATTGGAAGGTCCTCTACAAAGTTTATGTTTTTTATGCCGATCGGAAATCCAAGATGACTGCCACCGCAGGACATAGATTAACATTGGACCCTATGGGAAAATATTCAAATGCCTTCTTCTCAGAAACTACAAATATGATTAAAGCCAAACTGTACATGAATGTTCATTGGATGGTCCTCTACAATCTTAAGGTTTTTTGTTCCGATATGAAATTCAAAATGGCGGCTACGGCAGGACTTAGTTTAACATTGGACCCTATGGGAAAAATGTTTCAAAATGCTTCTTCTCTGAAACCACTTGGACAGTTGAAACCAAACTGCCCAGGAATGATCATTGGAAGGTCCTCTACAAAATATCTGTTTTTTATGCCGATAAGAAATCCAAGATGGCCACCACCGCAGGCCATAGATTAACATTGGACCCTATGGAAAAATATTCAAATGCCTTCTTCTCAGAAACTACATATATGATTAAAGCTAAACTGTACATGAATGTTCATTGGATGGTCCTCTACAATCTTAAGGTTTTTTGTTCCGATATGAAATTCAAAATGGCGGCTACGGTAGGACTTAGTTTAACATTGGACCCTATGGGGAAAATGTTTCAAAATGCTTCTTCTCTGAAACCACTTGAACAGTTGAAACCAAACTGCCCAGGAATGATCATTGGAAGGTCCTCTACAAAGTTTCTGTTTTTTATGCCGATCGGAAATCCAAGATGGCCGCCACCGCAGGACATAGATTAACATTGGACCCTATGGGAAAATATTCAAATGCCTTCTTCTCAGAAACTACAAATATGATTAAAGCCAAACTGTACATGAATGTTCATTGGATGGTCCTCTACAATCTTTAGGTTTTTTGTTCCGATATGAAATTCAAAATGGCGGCTACGGCAGGACTTAGTTTAACATTGGACCCTATGGGAATAATGTTTCAAAATGCTTCTTCTCTGAAACCACTTGGACAGTTGAAACCAAACTGCCCAGGAATGATCATTGGAAGGTCCTCTACAAAGTTTCTGTTTTTTATGCCGATCGGAAATCCAAGATGGCTGCCACCGCAGGACATAGATTAACATTGGACCCTATGGGAAAATATTCAAATGCCTTCTTCTCAGAAACTACAAATATGATTAAAGCCAAACTGTACATGAATGTTCATTGGATGGTCCTCTACAATCTTAAGGTTTTTTGTTCCGATATGAAATTCAAAATGGCGGCTACGGCAGGACTTAGTTTAACATTGGACCCTATGGGAAAAATGTTTCAAAATGCTTCTTCTCTGAAACCACTTGGACAGTTGAAACCAAACTGCCCAGGAATGATCATTGGAAGGTCCTCTACAAAGTTTCTGTTTTTTATGCCAATCGGAAATCCAAGATGGCCGCCACCGCAGGCCATAGATTAACATTGGACCCTATGGGAAAATATTCAAATGCCTTCTTCTCAGAAACTACAAATATGATTAAAGCTAAACTGTACATGAATGTTCATTGGATGGTCCTCTACAATCTTAAGGTTTTTTGTTCCGATATGAAATTCAAAATGGCGGCTACGGCAGGACTTAGTTTAACATTGGACCCTATGGGAAAAATGTTTCAAAATGCTTCTTCTCTGAAACCACTTGGACAGTTGAAACCAAACTGCCCAGGAATGATCATTGGAAGGTCCTCTACAAAGTTTCTGTTTTTTATGCCGATCGGAAATCCAAGATGGCCACCACCGCAGGCCATAGATTAACATTGGACCCTATGGAAAAATATTCAAATGCCTTCTTCTCAGAAACTACATATATGATTAAAGCTAAACTGTACATGAATGTTCATTGGATGGTCCTCTACAATCTTAAGGTTTTTTGTTCCGATATGAAATTCAAAATGGCGGCTACGGCAGGACTTAGTTTAACATTGGACCCTATGGGGAAAATGTTTCAAAATGCTTCTTCTCTGAAACCACTTGGACAGTTGAAACCAAACTGCCCAGGAATGATCATTGGAAGGTCCTCTACAAAGTTTCTGTTTTTTATGCCGATCGGAAATCCAAGATGGCCGCCACCGCAGGACATAGATTAACATTGGACCCTATGGGAAAATATTCAAATGCCTTCTTCTCAGAAACTACAAATATGATTAAAGCCAAACTGTACATTAATGTTCATTAGATGGCCCTCTACAAACTTTAGGTTTTTTGTTCCGGTATGAAATTCAAAATGGCGGCTACGGCAGGACTTAGTTTAACATTGGACCCTATGGGAAAAATGTTTCAAAATGCTTCTTCTCTGAAACCACTTGGACAGTTGAAACCAAACTGCCCAGGAATGATCATTGGAAGGTCCTCTACAAAGTTTCTGTTTTTTATGCCGATCGGAAATCCAAGATGGCCACCACCGCAGGCCATAGATTAACATTGGACCCTATGGAAATATATTCAAATGCCTTCTTCTCAGAAACTACATATATGATTAAAGCCAAACTGTACATGAATGTTCATTGGATGGTCCTCTACAATCTTAAGGTTTTTTGTTCCGATATGAAATTCAAAATGGCGGCTACGGTAGGACTTAGTTTAACATTGGACCCTATGGGGAAAATGTTTCAAAATGCTTCTTCTCTGAAACCACTTGGACAGTTGAAACCAAACTGCCCAGGAATGATCATTGGAAGGTCCTCTACAAAGTTTCTGTTTTTTATGCCGATCGGAAATCCAAGATGACTGCCACCGCAGGACATAGATTAACATTGGACCCTATGGGAAAATATTCAAATGCCTTCTTCTCAGAAACTACAAATATGATTAAAGCCAAACTGTACATGAATGTTCATTGGATGGTCCTCTACAATCTTAAGGTTTTTTGTTCCGATATGAAATTCAAAATGGCGGCTACGGCAGGACTTAGTTTAACATTGGACCCTATGGGAAAAATGTTTCAAAATGCTTCTTCTCTGAAACCACTTGGACAGTTGAAACCAAACTGCCCAGGAATGATCATTGGAAGGTCCTCTACAAAATATCTGTTTTTTATGCCGATAAGAAATCCAAGATGGCCACCACCGCAGGCCATAGATTAACATTGGACCCTATGGAAAAATATTCAAATGCCTTCTTCTCAGAAACTACATATATGATTAAAGCTAAACTGTACATGAATGTTCATTGGATGGTCCTCTACAATCTTAAGGTTTTTTGTTCCGATATGAAATTCAAAATGGCGGCTACGGTAGGACTTAGTTTAACATTGGACCCTATGGGAAAAATGTTTCAAAATGCTTCTTCTCTGAAACCACTTGGACAGTTGAAACCAAACTGCCCAGGAATGATCATTGGAAGGTCCTCTACAAAGTTTCTGTTTTTTATGCCGATCGGAAATCCAAGATGGCCGCCACCGCAGGACATAGATTAACATTGGACCCTATGGGAAAATATTCAAATGCCTTCTTCTCAGAAACTACAAATATGATTAAAGCCAAACTGTACATGAATGTTCATTGGATGGTCCTCTACAATCTTTAGGTTTTTTGTTCCGATATGAAATTCAAAATGGCGGCTACGGCAGGACTTAGTTTAACATTGGACCCTATGGGAATAATGTTTCAAAATGCTTCTTCTCTGAAACCACTTGGACAGTTGAAACCAAACTGCCCAGGAATGATCATTGGAAGGTCCTCTACAAAGTTTCTGTTTTTTATGCCGATCGGAAATCCAAGATGGCTGCCACCGCAGGACATAGATTAACATTGGACCCTATGGGAAAATATTCAAATGCCTTCTTCTCAGAAACTACAAATATGATTAAAGCCAAACTGTACATGAATGTTCATTGGATGGTCCTCTACAATCTTAAGGTTTTTTGTTCCGATATGAAATTCAAAATGGCGGCTACGGCAGGACTTAGTTTAACATTGGACCCTATGGGAAAAATGTTTCAAAATGCTTCTTCTCTGAAACCACTTGGACAGTTGAAACCAAACTGCCCAGGAATGATCATTGGAAGGTCCTCTACAAAGTTTCTGTTTTTTATGCCAATCGGAAATCCAAGATGGCCGCCACCGCAGGCCATAGATTAACATTGGACCCTATGGGAAAATATTCAAATGCCTTCTTCTCAGAAACTACAAATATGATTAAAGCTAAACTGTACATGAATGTTCATTGGATGGTCCTCTACAATCTTAAGGTTTTTTGTTCCGATATGAAATTCAAAATGGCGGCTACGGCAGGACTTAGTTTAACATTGGACCCTATGGGAAAAATGTTTCAAAATGCTTCTTCTCTGAAACCACTTGGACAGTTGAAACCAAACTGCCCAGGAATGATCATTGGAAGGTCCTCTACAAAGTTTCTGTTTTTTATGCCGATCGGAAATCCAAGATGGCCACCACCGCAGGCCATAGATTAACATTGGACCCTATGGAAAAATATTCAAATGCCTTCTTCTCAGAAACTACATATATGATTAAAGCTAAACTGTACATGAATGTTCATTGGATGGTCCTCTACAATCTTAAGGTTTTTTGTTCCGATATGAAATTCAAAATGGCGGCTACGGCAGGACTTAGTTTAACATTGGACCCTATGGGGAAAATGTTTCAAAATGCTTCTTCTCTGAAACCACTTGGACAGTTGAAACCAAACTGCCCAGGAATGATCATTGGAAGGTCCTCTACAAAGTTTCTGTTTTTTATGCCGATCGGAAATCCAAGATGGCCGCCACCGCAGGACATAGATTAACATTGGACCCTATGGGAAAATATTCAAATGCCTTCTTCTCAGAAACTACAAATATGATTAAAGCCAAACTGTACATGAATGTTCATTGGATGGTCCTCTACAATCTTAAGGTTTTTTGTTCCGATATGAAATTCAAAATGGCGGCTACGGCAGGACTTAGTTTAACATTGGACCCTATGGGAATAATGTTTCAAAATGCTTCTTCTCTGAAACCACTTGGACAGTTGAAACCAAACTGCCCAGGAATGATCATTGGAAGGTCCTCTACAAAGTTTCTGTTTTTTATGCCGATCGGAAATCCAAGATGACTGCCACCGCAGGACATAGATTAACATTGGACCCTATGGGAAAATATTCAAATGCCTTCTTCTCAGAAACTACAAATATGATTAAAGCCAAACTGTACATGAATGTTCATTGGATGGTCCTCTACAATCTTAAGGTTTTTTGTTCCGATATGAAATTCAAAATGGCGGCTACGGCAGGACTTAGTTTAACATTGGACCCTATGGGAAAAATGTTTCAAAATGCTTCTTCTCTGAAACCACTTGGACAGTTGAAACCAAACTGCCCAGGAATGATCATTGGAAGGTCCTCTACAAAGTTTCTGTTTTTTATGCCGATCGGAAATCCAAGATGGCCACCACCGCAGGCCATAGATTAACATTGGACCCTATGGAAAAATATTCAAATGCCTTCTTCTCAGAAACTGCATATATGATTAAAGCTAAACTGTACATGAATGTTCATTGGATGGTCCTCTACAATCTTAAGGTTTTTTGTTCCGATATGAAATTCAAAATGGCGGCTACGGTAGGACTTAGTTTAACATTGGACCCTATGGGAAAAATGTTTCAAAATGCTTCTTCTCTGAAACCACTTGGACAGTTGAAACCAAACTGCCCAGGAATGATCATTGGAAGGTCCTCTACAAAGTTTCTGTTTTTTATGCCAATCGGAAATCCAAGATGGCCGCCACTGCAGGCCATAGATTAACATTGGACCCTATGGGAAAATATTCAAATGCCTTCTTCTCAGAAACTACAAATATGATTAAAGCTAAACTGTACATGAATGTTCATTGGATGGTCCTCTACAATCTTAAGGTTTTTTGTTCCGATATGAAATTCAAAATGGCAGCTACGGCAGGACTTAGTTTAACATTGGACCCTATGGGAAAAATGTTTCAAAATGCTTCTTCTCTGAAACCACTTGGACAGTTGAAATCAAACTGCCCAGGAATGATCATTGGAAGGTCCTCTACAAAGTTTCTGTTTTTTATGCCGATCGGAAATCCAAGATGGCTGCCACCGCAGGACATAGATTAACATTGAACCCTATGGGAAAATATTCAAATGCCTTCTTCTCAGAAACTACAAATATGATTAAAGCCAAACTGTACATGAATGTTCATTGGATGGTCCTCTACAATCTTAAGGTTTTTTGTTCCGATATGAAATTCAAAATGGCGGCTACGGCAGGACTTAGTTTAACATTGGACTCTATGGGAAAAATGTTTCAAAATGCTTCTTCTCTGAAACCACTTGGACAGTTGAAACCAAACTGCCCAGGAATGATCATTGGAAGGTCCTCTACAAAATATCTGTTTTTTATGCCGATCGGAAATCCAAGATGGCCGCCACCGCAGGACATAGATTAACATTGGACCCTATGGGAAAATATTCAAATGCCTTCTTCTCAGAAACTACAAATATGATTAAAGCCAAACTGTACATTAATGTTCATTAGATGGCCCTCTACAAACTTTAGGTTTTTTGTTCCGGTATGAAATTCAAAATGGCGGCTACGGCAGGACTTAGTTTAACATTGGACCCTATGGGAAAAATGTTTCAAAATGCTTCTTCTCTGAAACCACTTGGACAGTTGAAACCAAACTGCCCAGGAATGATCATTGGAAGGTCCTCTACAAAGTTTCTGTTTTTTATGCCGATCGGAAATCCAAGATGGCCACCACCGCAGGCCATAGATTAACATTGGACCCTATGGAAAAATATTCAAATGCCTTCTTCTCAGAAACTACATATATGATTAAAGCCAAACTGTACATGAATGTTCATTGGATGGTCCTCTACAATCTTAAGGTTTTTTGTTCCGATATGAAATTCAAAATGGCGGCTACGGCAGGACTTAGTTTAACATTGACCCTATGGGAAAAATGTTTCAAAATGCTTCTTCTCTGAAACCACTTGGACAGTTGAAACCAAACTGCCCAGGAATGATCATTGGAAGGTCCTCTACAAAGTTTCTGTTTTTTATGCCAATCGGAAATCCAAGATGGCCGCCACCGCAGGCCATAGATTAACATTGGACCCTATGGGAAAATATTCAAATGCCTTCTTCTCAGAAACTACAAATATGATTAAAGCTAAACTGTACATGAATGTTCATTGGATGGTCCTCTACAATCTTAAGGTTTTTTGTTCCGATATGAAATTCAAAATGGCGGCTACGGCAGGACTTAGTTTAACATTGGACCCTATGGGAAAAATGTTTCAAAATGCTTCTTCTCTGAAACCACTTGGACAGTTGAAATCAAACTGCCCAGGAATGATCATTGGAAGGTCCTCTACAATGTTTCTGTTTTTTATGCCGATCGGAAATCCAAGATGGCTGCCACCGCAGGACATAGATTAACATTGAACCCTATGGGAAAATATTCAAATGCCTTCTTCTCAGAAACTACAAATATGATTAAAGCCAAACTGTACATGAATGTTCATTGGATGGTCCTCTACAATCTTAAGGTTTTTTGTTCCGATATGAAATTCAAAATGGCGGCTACGGCAGGACTTAGTTTAACATTGGACCCTATGGGGAAAATGTTTCAAAATGCTTCTTCTCTGAAACCACTTGGACAGTTGAAACCAAACTGCCCAGGAATGATCATTGGAAGGTCCTCTACAAAATATCTGTTTTTTATGCCGATAAGAAATCCAAGATGGCCGCCACCGCAGGACATAGATTAACATTGGACCCTATGGGAAAATATTCAAATGCCTTCTTCTCAGAAACTACAAATATGATTAAAGCCAAACTGTACATTAATGTTCATTAGATGGCCCTCTACAAACTTTAGGTTTTTTGTTCCGGTATGAAATTCAAAATGGCGGCTACGGCAGGACTTAGTTTAACATTGGACCCTATGGGAAAAATGTTTCAAAATGCTTCTTCTCTGAAACCACTTGGACAGTTGAAACCAAACTGCCCAGGAATGATCATTGGAAGGTCCTCTACAAAGTTTCTGTTTTTTATGCCGATCGGAAATCCAAGATGGCCACCACCGCAGGCCATAGATTAACATTGGACCCTATGGAAATATATTCAAATGCCTTCTTCTCAGAAACTACATATATGATTAAAGCCAAACTGTACATGAATGTTCATTGGATGGTCCTCTACAATCTTAAGGTTTTTTGTTCCGATATGAAATTCAAAATGGCGGCTACGGCAGGACTTAGTTTAACATTGGACCCTATGGGGAAAATGTTTCAAAATGCTTCTTCTCTGAAACCACTTGGACAGTTGAAACCAAACTGCCCAGGAATGATCATTGGAAGGTCCTCTACAAAGTTTCTGTTTTTTATGCCGATCGGAAATCCAAGATGGCTGCCACCGCAGGACATAGATTAACATTGGACCCTATGGGAAAATATTCAAATGCCTTCTTCTCAGAAACTACAAATATGATTAAAGCCAAACTGTACATGAATGTTCATTGGATGGTCCTCTACAATCTTAAGGTTTTTTGTTCCGATATGAAATTCAAAATGGCGGCTACGGCAGGACTTAGTTTAACATTGGACCCTATGGGAAAAATGTTTCAAAATGCTTCTTCTCTGAAACCACTTGGACAGTTGAAACCAAACTGCCCAGGAATGATCATTGGAAGGTCCTCTACAAAGTTTCTGTTTTTTATGCCGATCGGAAATCCAAGATGGCCACCACCGCAGGCCATAGATTAACATTGGACCCTATGGAAAAATATTCAAATGCCTTCTTCTCAGAAACTACATATATGATTAAAGCTAAACTGTACATGAATGTTCATTGGATGGTCCTCTACAATCTTAAGGTTTTTTGTTCCGATATGAAATTCAAAATGGCGGCTACGGTAGGACTTAGTTTAACATTGGACCCTATGGGGAAAATGTTTCAAAATGCTTCTTCTCTGAAACCACTTGGACAGTTGAAACCAAACTGCCCAGGAATGATCATTGGAAGGTCCTCTACAAAGTTTCTGTTTTTTATGTCGATCGGAAATCCAAGATGGCCGCCACCGCAGGACATAGATTAACATTGGACCCTATGGGAAAATATTCAAATGCCTTCTTCTCAGAAACTACAAATATGATTAAAGCCAAACTGTACATGAATGTTCATTGGATGGTCCTCTACAATCTTTAGGTTTTTTGTTCCGATATGAAATTCAAAATGGCGGCTACGGCAGGACTTAGTTTAACATTGGACCCTATGGGAATAATGTTTCAAAATGCTTCTTCTCTGAAACCACTTGGACAGTTGAAACCAAACTGCCCAGGAATGATCATTGGAAGGTCCTCTACAAAGTTTCTGTTTTTTATGCCGATCGGAAATCCAAGATGGCTGCCACCGCAGGACATAGATTAACATTGGACCCTATGGGAAAATATTCAAATGCCTTCTTCTCAGAAACTACAAATATGATTAAAGCCAAACTGTACATGAATGTTCATTGGATGGTCCTCTACAATCTTAAGGTTTTTTGTTCCGATATGAAATTCAAAATGGCGGCTACGGCAGGACTTAGTTTAACATTGGACCCTATGGGAAAAATGTTTCAAAATGCTTCTTCTCTGAAACCACTTGGACAGTTGAAACCAAACTGCCCAGGAATGATCATTGGAAGGTCCTCTACAAAGTTTCTGTTTTTTATGCCAATCGGAAATCCAAGATGGCCGCCACCGCAGGCCATAGATTAACATTGGACCCTATGGGAAAATATTCAAATGCCTTCTTCTCAGAAACTACAAATATGATTAAAGCTAAACTGTACATGAATGTTCATTGGATGGTCCTCTACAATCTTAAGGTTTTTTGTTCCGATATGAAATTCAAAATGGCGGCTACGGCAGGACTTAGTTTAACATTGGACCCTATGGGAAAAATGTTTCAAAATGCTTCTTCTCTGAAACCACTTGGACAGTTGAAACCAAACTGCCCAGGAATGATCATTGGAAGGTCCTCTACAAAGTTTCTGTTTTTTATGCCGATCGGAAATCCAAGATGGCCACCACCGCAGGCCATAGATTAACATTGGACCCTATGGAAAAATATTCAAATGCCTTCTTCTCAGAAACTACATATATGATTAAAGCTAAACTGTACATGAATGTTCATTGGATGGTCCTCTACAATCTTAAGGTTTTTTGTTCCGATATGAAATTCAAAATGGCGGCTACGGCAGGACTTAGTTTAACATTGGACCCTATGGGAAAAATGTTTCAAAATGCTTCTTCTCTGAAACCACTTGGACAGTTGAAACCAAACTGCCCAGGAATGATCATTGGAAAGTCCTCTACAAAGTTTTTGTTTTTTATGCCGATCGGAAATCCAAGATGGCCGCCACCGCAGGCCATAGATTAACATTGGACCCTATGGGAAAATATTCAAATGCCTTCTTCTCAGAAACTACAAATATGATTAAAGCCAAACTGTACATGAATGTTCATTGGATGGTCCTCTACAATCTTAAGGTTTTTTGTTCCGATATGAAATTCAAAATGGCGGCTACGGTAGGACTTAGTTTAACATTGGACCCTATGGGGAAAATGTTTCAAAATGCTTCTTCTCTGAAACCACTTGAACAGTTGAAACCAAACTGCCCAGGAATGATCATTGGAAGGTCCTCTACAAAGTTTCTGTTTTTTATGCCGATCGGAAATCCAAGATGGCCGCCACCGCAGGACATAGATTAACATTGGACCCTATGGGAAAATATTCAAATGCCTTCTTCTCAGAAACTACAAATATGATTAAAGCCAAACTGTACATGAATGTTCATTGGATGGTCCTCTACAATCTTTAGGTTTTTTGTTCCGATATGAAATTCAAAATGGCGGCTACGGTAGGACTTAGTTTAACATTGGACCCTATGGGGAAAATGTTTCAAAATGCTTCTTCTCTGAAACCACTTGGACAGTTGAAACCAAACTGCCCAGGAATGATCATTGGAAGGTCCTCTACAAAGTTTCTGTTTTTTATGTCGATCGGAAATCCAAGATGGCCGCCACCGCAGGACATAGATTAACATTGGACCCTATGGGAAAATATTCAAATGCCTTCTTCTCAGAAACTACAAATATGATTAAAGCCAAACTGTACATGAATGTTCATTGGATGGTCCTCTACAATCTTTAGGTTTTTTGTTCCGATATGAAATTCAAAATGGCGGCTACGGCAGGACTTAGTTTAACATTGGACCCTATGGGAATAATGTTTCAAAATGCTTCTTCTCTGAAACCACTTGGACAGTTGAAACCAAACTGCCCAGGAATGATCATTGGAAGGTCCTCTACAAAGTTTCTGTTTTTTATGCCGATCGGAAATCCAAGATGGCTGCCACCGCAGGACATAGATTAACATTGGACCCTATGGGAAAATATTCAAATGCCTTCTTCTCAGAAACTACAAATATGATTAAAGCCAAACTGTACATGAATGTTCATTGGATGGTCCTCTACAATCTTAAGGTTTTTTGTTCCGATATGAAATTCAAAATGGCGGCTACGGCAGGACTTAGTTTAACATTGGACCCTATGGGAAAAATGTTTCAAAATGCTTCTTCTCTGAAACCACTTGGACAGTTGAAACCAAACTGCCCAGGAATGATCATTGGAAGGTCCTCTACAAAGTTTCTGTTTTTTATGCCAATCGGAAATCCAAGATGGCCGCCACCGCAGGCCATAGATTAACATTGGACCCTATGGGAAAATATTCAAATGCCTTCTTCTCAGAAACTACAAATATGATTAAAGCTAAACTGTACATGAATGTTCATTGGATGGTCCTCTACAATCTTAAGGTTTTTTGTTCCGATATGAAATTCAAAATGGCGGCTACGGCAGGACTTAGTTTAACATTGGACCCTATGGGAAAAATGTTTCAAAATGCTTCTTCTCTGAAACCACTTGGACAGTTGAAACCAAACTGCCCAGGAATGATCATTGGAAGGTCCTCTACAAAGTTTCTGTTTTTTATGCCGATCGGAAATCCAAGATGGCCACCACCGCAGGCCATAGATTAACATTGGACCCTATGGAAAAATATTCAAATGCCTTCTTCTCAGAAACTACATATATGATTAAAGCTAAACTGTACATGAATGTTCATTGGATGGTCCTCTACAATCTTAAGGTTTTTTGTTCCGATATGAAATTCAAAATGGCGGCTACGGCAGGACTTAGTTTAACATTGGACCCTATGGGAAAAATGTTTCAAAATGCTTCTTCTCTGAAACCACTTGGACAGTTGAAACCAAACTGCCCAGGAATGATCATTGGAAAGTCCTCTACAAAGTTTTTGTTTTTTATGCCGATCGGAAATCCAAGATGGCCGCCACCGCAGGCCATAGATTAACATTGGACCCTATGGGAAAATATTCAAATGCCTTCTTCTCAGAAACTACAAATATGATTAAAGCCAAACTGTACATGAATGTTCATTGGATGGTCCTCTACAATCTTAAGGTTTTTTGTTCCGATATGAAATTCAAAATGGCGGCTACGGTAGGACTTAGTTTAACATTGGACCCTATGGGGAAAATGTTTCAAAATGCTTCTTCTCTGAAACCACTTGAACAGTTGAAACCAAACTGCCCAGGAATGATCATTGGAAGGTCCTCTACAAAGTTTCTGTTTTTTATGCCGATCGGAAATCCAAGATGGCCGCCACCGCAGGACATAGATTAACATTGGACCCTATGGGAAAATATTCAAATGCCTTCTTCTCAGAAACTACAAATATGATTAAAGCCAAACTGTACATGAATGTTCATTGGATGGTCCTCTACAATCTTTAGGTTTTTTGTTCCGATATGAAATTCAAAATGGCGGCTACGGCAGGACTTAGTTTAACATTGGACCCTATGGGAATAATGTTTCAAAATGCTTCTTCTCTGAAACCACTTGGACAGTTGAAACCAAACTGCCCAGGAATGATCATTGGAAGGTCCTCTACAAAGTTTCTGTTTTTTATGCCGATCGGAAATCCAAGATGGCTGCCACCGCAGGACATAGATTAACATTGGACCCTATGGGAAAATATTCAAATGCCTTCTTCTCAGAAACTACAAATATGATTAAAGCCAAACTGTACATGAATGTTCATTGGATGGTCCTCTACAATCTTAAGGTTTTTTGTTCCGATATGAAATTCAAAATGGCGGCTACGGCAGGACTTAGTTTAACATTGGACCCTATGGGAAAAATGTTTCAAAATGCTTCTTCTCTGAAACCACTTGGACAGTTGAAACCAAACTGCCCAGGAATGATCATTGGAAGGTCCTCTACAAAGTTTCTGTTTTTTATGCCAATCGGAAATCCAAGATGGCCGCCACTGCAGGCCATAGATTAACATTGGACCCTATGGAAAAATATTCAAATGCCTTCTTCTCAGAAACTACAAATATGATTAAAGCTAAACTGTACATGAATGTTCATTGGATGGTCCTCTACAATCTTAAGGTTTTTTGTTCCGATATGAAATTCAAAATGGCAGCTACGGCAGGACTTAGTTTAACATTGGACCCTATGGGAAAAATGTTTCAAAATGCTTCTTCTCTGAAACCACTTGGACAGTTGAAATCAAACTGCCCAGGAATGATCATTGGAAGGTCCTCTACAAAGTTTCTGTTTTTTATGCCGATCGGAAATCCAAGATGGCTGCCACCGCAGGACATAGATTAACATTGAACCCTATGGGAAAATATTCAAATGCCTTCTTCTCAGAAACTACAAATATGATTAAAGCCAAACTGTACATGAATGTTCATTGGATGGTCCTCTACAATCTTAAGGTTTTTTGTTCCGATATGAAATTCAAAATGGCGGCTACGGCAGGACTTAGTTTAACATTGGACCCTATGGGAAAAATGTTTCAAAATGCTTCTTCTCTGAAACCACTTGGACAGTTGAAACCAAACGGCCCAGGAATGATCATTGGAAGGTCCTCTACAAAATATATGTTTTTTATGCCGATCGGAAATCCAAGATGGCCGCCACCGCAGGACATAGATTAACATTGGACCCTATGGGAAAATATTCAAATGCCTTCTTCTCAGAAACTACAAATATGATTAAAGCCAAACTGTACATGAATGTTCATTAGATGGCCCTCTACAAACTTTAGGTTTTTTGTTCCGGTATGAAATTCAAAATGGCGGCTACGGCAGGACTTAGTTTAACATTGGACCCTATGGGAAAAATGTTTCAAAATGCTTCTTCTCTGAAACCACTTGGACAGTTGAAACCAAACTGCCCAGGAATGATCATTGGAAGGTCCTCTACAAAGTTTCTGTTTTTTATGCCGATCGGAAATCCAAGATGGCCACCACCGCAGGCCATAGATTAACATTGGACCCTATGGAAAAATATTCAAATGCCTTCTTCTCAGAAACTACATATATGATTAAAGCCAAACTGTACATGAATGTTCATTGGATGGTCCTCTACAATCTTAAGGTTTTTTGTTCCGATATGAAATTCAAAATGGCGGCTACGGCAGGACTTAGTTTAACATTGGACCCTATGGGAAAAATGTTTCAAAATGCTTCTTCTCTGAAACCACTTGGACAGTTGAAACCAAACTGCCCAGGAATGATCATTGGAAGGTCCTCTACAAAGTTTCTGTTTTTTATGCCGATCGGAAATCCAAGATGGCCGCCACCGCAGGACATAGATTAACATTGGACCCTATGGGAAAATATTCAAATGCCTTCTTCTCAGAAACTACAAATATGATTAAAGCCAAACTGTACATGAATGTTCATTGGATGGTCCTCTACAATCTTTAGGTTTTTTGTTCCGATATGAAATTCAAAATGGCGGCTACGGCAGGACTTAGTTTAACATTGGACCCTATGGGAATAATGTTTCAAAATGCTTCTTCTCTGAAACCACTTGGACAGTTGAAACCAAACTGCCCAGGAATGATCATTGGAAGGTCCTCTACAAAGTTTCTGTTTTTTATGCCGATCGGAAATCCAAGATGGCTGCCACCGCAGGACATAGATTAACATTGGACCCTATGGGAAAATATTCAAATGCCTTCTTCTCAGAAACTACAAATATGATTAAAGCCAAACTGTACATGAATGTTCATTGGATGGTCCTCTACAATCTTAAGGTTTTTTGTTCCGATATGAAATTCAAAATGGCGGCTACGGCAGGACTTAGTTTAACATTGGACCCTATGGGAAAAATGTTTCAAAATGCTTCTTCTCTGAAACCACTTGGACAGTTGAAACCAAACTGCCCAGGAATGATCATTGGAAGGTCCTCTACAAAGTTTCTGTTTTTTATGCCAATCGGAAATCCAAGATGGCCGCCACCGCAGGCCATAGATTAACATTGGACCCTATGGGAAAATATTCAAATGCCTTCTTCTCAGAAACTACAAATATGATTAAAGCTAAACTGTACATGAATGTTCATTGGATGGTCCTCTACAATCTTAAGGTTTTTTGTTCCGATATGAAATTCAAAATGGCAGCTACGGCAGGACTTAGTTTAACATTGGACCCTATGGGAAAAATGTTTCAAAATGCTTCTTCTCTGAAACCACTTGGACAGTTGAAATCAAACTGCCCAGGAATGATCATTGGAAGGTCCTCTACAAAGTTTATGTTTTTTATGCCGATCGGAAATCCAAGATGGCTGCCACCGCAGGACATAGATTAACATTGAACCCTATGGGAAAATATTCAAATGCCTTCTTCTCAGAAACTACAAATATGATTAAAGCCAAACTGTACATGAATGTTCATTGGATGGTCCTCTACAATCTTAAGGTTTTTGTTCCGATATGAAATTCAAAATGGCGGCTACGGCAGGACTTAGTTTAACATTGGACCCTATGGGAAAAATGTTTCAAAATGCTTCTTCTCTGAAACCACTTGGACAGTTGAAACCAAACTGCCCAGGAATGATCATTGGAAGGTCCTCTACAAAATATATGTTTTTTATGCCGATCGGAAATCCAAGATGGCCGCCACCGCAGGACATAGATTAACATTGGACCCTATGGGAAAATATTCAAATGCCTTCTTCTCAGAAACTACAAATATGATTAAAGCCAAACTGTACATGAATGTTCATTAGATGGCCCTCTACAAACTTTAGGTTTTTTGTTCCGGTATGAAATTCAAAATGGCGGCTACGGCAGGACTTAGTTTAACATTGGACCCTATGGGAAAAATGTTTCAAAATGCTTCTTCTCTGAAACCACTTGGACAGTTGAAACCAAACTGCCCAGGAATGATCATTGGAAGGTCCTCTACAAAGTTTCTGTTTTTTATGCCGATCGGAAATCCAAGATGGCCACCACCGCAGGCCATAGATTAACATTGGACCCTATGGAAAAATATTCAAATGCCTTCTTCTCAGAAACTACATATATGATTAAAGCCAAACTGTACATGAATGTTCATTGGATGGTCCTCTACAATCTTAAGGTTTTTTGTTCCGATATGAAATTCAAAATGGCGGCTACGGCAGGACTTAGTTTAACATTGGACCCTATGGGAAAAATGTTTCAAAATGCTTCTTCTCTGAAACCACTTGGACAGTTGAAACCAAACTGCCCAGGAATGATCATTGGAAGGTCCTCTACAAAGTTTCTGTTTTTTATGCCGATCGGAAATCCAAGATGACTGCCACCGCAGGACATAGATTAACATTGGACCCTATGGGAAAATATTCAAATGCCTTCTTCTCAGAAACTACAAATATGATTAAAGCCAAACTGTACATGAATGTTCATTGGATGGTCCTCTACAATCTTAAGGTTTTTTGTTCCGATATGAAATTCAAAATGGCGGCTACGGCAGGACTTAGTTTAACATTGGACCCTATGGGAAAAATGTTTCAAAATGCTTCTTCTCTGAAACCACTTGGACAGTTGAAACCAAACTGCCCAGGAATGATCATTGGAAGGTCCTCTACAAAGTTTCTGTTTTTTATGCCGATCGGAAATCCAAGATGGCCACCACCGCAGGCCAAGGAAAAATATTCAAATGCCTTCTTCTCAGAAACTACATATATGATTAAAGCTAAACTGTACATGAATGTTCATTGGATGGTCCTCTACAATCTTAAGGTTTTTTGTTCCGATATGAAATTCAAAATGGCGGCTACGGTAGGACTTAGTTTAACATTGGACCCTATGGGGAAAATGTTTCAAAATGCTTCTTCTCTGAAACCACTTGGACAGTTGAAACCAAACTGCCCAGGAATGATCATTGGAAGGTCCTCTACAAAGTTTCTGTTTTTTATGCCGATCGGAAATCCAAGATGGCCGCCACCGCAGGACATAGATTAACATTGGACCCTATGGGAAAATATTCAAATGCCTTCTTCTCAGAAACTACAAATATGATTAAAGCCAAACTGTACATGAATGTTCATTGGATGGTCCTCTACAATCTTAAGGTTTTTTGTTCCGATATGAAATTCAAAATGGCGGCTACGGCAGGACTTAGTTTAACATTGGACCCTATGGGAAAAATGTTTCAAAATGCTTCTTCTCTGAAACCACTTGGACAGTTGAAACCAAACTGCCCAGGAATGATCATTGGAAGGTCCTCTACAAAGTTTCTGTTTTTTATGCCGATCGGAAATCCAAGATGGCCACCACCGCAGGCCAAGGAAAAATATTCAAATGCCTTCTTCTCAGAAACTACATATATGATTAAAGCTAAACTGTACATGAATGTTCATTGGATGGTCCTCTACAATCTTAAGGTTTTTTGTTCCGATATGAAATTCAAAATGGCGGCTACGGTAGGACTTAGTTTAACATTGGACCCTATGGGGAAAATGTTTCAAAATGCTTCTTCTCTGAAACCACTTGGACAGTTGAAACCAAACTGCCCAGGAATGATCATTGGAAGGTCCTCTACAAAGTTTCTGTTTTTTATGCCGATCGGAAATCCAAGATGGCCGCCACCGCAGGACATAGATTAACATTGGACCCTATGGGAAAATATTCAAATGCCTTCTTCTCAGAAACTACAAATATGATTAAAGCCAAACTGTACATGAATGTTCATTGGATGGTCCTCTACAATCTTTAGGTTTTTTGTTCCGATATGAAATTCAAAATGGCGGCTACGGCAGGACTTAGTTTAACATTGGACCCTATGGGAATAATGTTTCAAAATGCTTCTTCTCTGAAACCACTTGGACAGTTGAAACCAAACTGCCCAGGAATGATCATTGGAAGGTCCTCTACAAAATTTCTGATTTTTATGCCGATCGGAAATCCAAGATGGCCGCCACCGCAATACATAGATTAACATTGGACCCTATGGGAAAATATTCAAATGCCTTCTTCTCAGAAACTACAAATATGATTAAAGCCAAACTGTACATGAATGTTCATTGGATGGTCCTCTACAATCTTAAGGTTTTTTGTTCCGATATGAAATTCAAAATGGCGGCTACGGCAGGACTTAGTTTAACATTGGACCCTATGGGAAAAATGTTTCAAAATGCTTCTTCTCTGAAACCACTTGGACAGTTGAAACCAAACTGCCCAGGAATGATCATTGGAAGGTCCTCTACAAAGTTTCTGTTTTTTATGCCGATCGGAAATCCAAGATGGCTGCCACCGCAGGACATAGATTAACATTGGACCCTATGGGAAAATATTCAAATGCCTTCTTCTCAGAAACTACAAATATGATTAAAGCCAAACTGTACATGAATGTTCATTAGATGGCCCTCTACAAACTTTAGGTTTTTTGTTCCGGTATGAAATTCAAAATGGCGGCTACGGCAGGACTTAGTTTAACATTGGACCCTATGGGAAAAATGTTTCAAAATGCTTCTTCTCTGAAACCACTGGGACAGTTGAAACCAAACTGCCCAGGAATGATCATTGGAAGGTCCTCTACAAAGTTTCTGTTTTTTATGCCGATCGGAAATCCAAGATGGCCACCACCGCAGGCCATAGATTAACATTGGACCCTATGGAAAAATATTCAAATGCCTTCTTCTCAGAAACTACATATATGATTAAAGCCAAACTGTACATGAATGTTCATTGGATGGTCCTCTACAATCTTAAGGTTTTTTGTTCCGATATGAAATTCAAAATGGCGGCTACGGCAGGACTTAGTTTAACATTGGACCCTATGTGAAAAATGTTTCAAAATGCTTCTTCTCTGAAACCACTTGGACAGTTGAAACCAAACTGCCCAGGAATGATCATTGGAAGGTCCTCTACAAAGTTTCTGTTTTTTATGCCGATCGGAAATCCAAGATGACTGCCACCGCAGGAAATAGATTAACATTGGACCCTATGGGAAAATATTCAAATGCCTTCTTCTCAGAAACTACAAATATGATTAAAGCCAAACTGTACATGAATGTTCATTGGATGGTCCTCTACAATCTTAAGGTTTTTTGTTCCGATATGAAATTCAAAATGGCGGCTACGGCAGGACTTAGTTTAACATTGGACCCTATGGGAAAAATGTTTCAAAATGCTTCTTCTCTGAAACCACTTGGACAGTTGAAACCAAACTGCCCAGGAATGATCATTGGAAGGTCCTCTACAAAGTTTCTGTTTTTTATGCCGATCGGAAATCCAAGATGGCCACCACCGCAGGCCAAGGAAAAATATTCAAATGCCTTCTTCTCAGAAACTACATATATGATTAAAGCTAAACTGTACATGAATGTTCATTGGATGGTCCTCTACAATCTTAAGGTTTTTTGTTCCGATATGAAATTCAAAATGGCGGCTACGGTAGGACTTAGTTTAACATTGGACCCTATGGGGAAAATGTTTCAAAATGCTTCTTCTCTGAAACCACTTGGACAGTTGAAACCAAACTGCCCAGGAATGATCATTGGAAGGTCCTCTACAAAGTTTCTGTTTTTTATGCCGATCGGAAATCCAAGATGGCTGCCACCGCAGGACATAGATTAACATTGGACCCTATGGGAAAATATTCAAATGCCTTCTTCTCAGAAACTACAAATATGATTAAAGCCAAACTGTACATGAATGTTCATTGGATGGTCCTCTACAATCTTAAGGTTTTTTGTTCCGATATGAAATTCAAAATGGCGGCTACGGCAGGACTTAGTTTAACATTGGACCCTATGGGAAAAATGTTTCAAAATGCTTCTTCTCTGAAACCACTTGGACAGTTGAAACCAAACTGCCCAGGAATGATCATTGGAAGGTCCTCTACAAAATTTCTGATTTTTATGCCGATCGGAAATCCAAGATGGCCGCCACCGCAATACATAGATTAACATTGGACCCTATGGGAAAATATTCAAATGCCTTCTTCTCAGAAACTACAAATATGATTAAAGCCAAACTGTACATGAATGTTCATTGGATGGTCCTCTACAATCTTAAGGTTTTTTGTTCCGATATGAAATTCAAAATGGCGGCTACGGCAGGACTTAGTTTAACATTGGACCCTATGGGAAAAATGTTTCAAAATGCTTCTTCTCTGAAACCACTTGGACAGTTGAAACCAAACTGCCCAGGAATGATCATTGGAAGGTCCTCTACAAAATTTCTGTTTTTTATGCCGATCGGAAATCCAAGATGGCTGCCACCGCAGGACATAGATTAACATTGGACCCTATGGGAAAATATTCAAATGCCTTCTTCTCAGAAACTACAAATATGATTAAAGCCAAACTGTACATGAATGTTCATTAGATGGCCCTCTACAAACTTTAGGTTTTTTGTTCCGGTATGAAATTCAAAATGGCGGCTACGGCAGGACTTAGTTTAACATTGGACCCTATGGGAAAAATGTTTCAAAATGCTTCTTCTCTGAAACCACTTGGACAGTTGAAACCAAACTGCCCAGGAATGATCATTGGAAGGTCCTCTACAAAGTTTCTGTTTTTTATGCCGATCGGAAATCCAAGATGGCCACCACCGCAGGACATAGATTAACATTGGACCCTATGGAAAAATATTCAAATGCCTTCTTCTCAGAAACTACATATATGATTAAAGCCAAACTGTACATGAATGTTCATTGGATGGTCCTCTACAATCTTAAGGTTTTTTGTTCCGATATGAAATTCAAAATGGCGGCTACGGCAGGACTTAGTTTAACATTGGACCCTATGGGAAAAATGTTTCAAAATGCTTCTTCTCTGAAACCACTTGGACAGTTGAAACCAAACTGCCCAGGAATGATCATTGGAAGGTCCTCTACAAAGTTTCTGTTTTTTATGCCGATCGGAAATCCAAGATGACTGCCACCGCAGGACATAGATTAACATTGGACCCTATGGGAAAATATTCAAATGCCTTCTTCTCAGAAACTACAAATATGATTAAAGCCAAACTGTACATGAATGTTCATTGGATGGTCCTCTACAATCTTAAGGTTTTTTGTTCCGATATGAAATTCAAAATGGCGGCTACGGCAGGACTTAGTTTAACATTGGACCCTATGGGAAAAATGTTTCAAAATGCTTCTTCTCTGAAACCACTTGGACAGTTGAAACCAAACTGCCCAGGAATGATCATTGGAAGGTCCTCTACAAAGTTTCTGTTTTTTATGCCGATCGGAAATCCAAGATGGCCACCACCGCAGGCCAAGGAAAAATATTCAAATGCCTTCTTCTCAGAAACTACATATATGATTAAAGCTAAACTGTACATGAATGTTCATTGGATGGTCCTCTACAATCTTAAGGTTTTTTGTTCCGATATGAAATTCAAAATGGCGGCTACGGTAGGACTTAGTTTAATATTGGACCCTATGGGGAAAATGTTTCAAAATGCTTCTTCTCTGAAACCACTTGGACAGTTGAAACCAAACTGCCCAGGAATGATCATTGGAAGGTCCTCTACAAAGTTTTTGTTTTTTATGCCGATCGGAAATCCAAGATGGCTGCCACCGCAGGACATAGATTAACATTGGACCCTATGGGAAAATATTCAAATGCCTTCTTCTCAGAAACTACAAATATGATTAAAGCCAAACTGTACATGAATGTTCATTGGATGGTCCTCTACAATCTTAAGGTTTTTTGTTCCGATATGAAATTCAAAATGGCGGCTACGGCAGGACTTAGTTTAACATTGGACCCTATGGGAAAAATGTTTCAAAATGCTTCTTCTCTGAAACCACTTGGACAGTTGAAACCAAACTGCCCAGGAATGATCATTGGAAGGTCCTCTACAAAATTTCTGATTTTTATGCCGATCGGAAATCCAAGATGGCCGCCACCGCAATACATAGATTAACATTGGACCCTATGGGAAAATATTCAAATGCCTTCTTCTCAGAAACTACAAATATGATTAAAGCCAAACTGTACATGAATGTTCATTGGATGGTCCTCTACAATCTTAAGGTTTTTTGTTCCGATATGAAATTCAAAATGGCGGCTACGGCAGGACTTAGTTTAACATTGGACCCTATGGGAAAAATGTTTCAAAATGCTTCTTCTCTGAAACCACTTGGACAGTTGAAACCAAACTGCCCAGGAATGATCATTGGAAGGTCCTCTACAAAGTTTCTGTTTTTTATGCCGATCGGAAATCCAAGATGGCCACCACCGCAGGACATAGATTAACATTGGACCCTATGGGAAAATATTCAAATGCCTTCTTCTCAGAAATTACAAATATGATTAAAGCCAAACTGTACATGAATGTTCATTGGATGGTCCTCTACAATCTTAAGGTTTTTTGTTCCGATATGAAATTCAAAATGGCGGCTACGGCAGGACTTAGTTTAACATTGGACCCTATGGGAAAAATGTTTCAAAATGCTTCTTTTCTGAAACCATTTGGACAGTTGAAACCAAACTGCCCAGGAATGATCATTGGAAGGTCCTCTACAAAGTTTCTGTTTTTTTATGCCGATCGAAAATTCAAGATGGCCGCCACCGCAGGACATAGATTAACATTGGACCCTATGGGAAAATGTTAAAATGCCTTCTTCTCAGAAACTACAAATATGATTAAAGCCAAACTGTACATGAATGTTCATTGAATGGTCCTCTACAAACTTTACGTTTTTTGTTCCGATATGAAATTCAAAATGGCGGCTACGGCAGGACTTAGTTTAACATTGGACCCTATGGGAAAAATGTTTCAAAACGCTTCTTCTCAGAAACCACTTGGATAATTGAAACCAAACTGACCAGGAATGATCATTGGAAGGTCCTCTACAAGTTGTGTGTTTTTTATGCCGATCGGAAATCCAAGATGGCCACCACCGCAATACATAGATTAACATTGGACCCTATGGGAAAATGTTCAAATGCCTTCTACTCAGAAACTACAAATATGATTAAAGCCAAACTGTACATGAATGTTCATTGGATGGTCCTCTACAAACTTTACGTTTTTTGTTCTGATATGAAATTCAAAATGGCGGCTACGGCAGGACTTAGTTTAACATTGGACCCTATGGGAAAAATGTTTCAAAACGCTTCTTCTCTGAAACCACTTGGACAGTTGAAACCAAACTGCCCAGGAATGATCATTGGAAGGTCCTCTACAAAGTTTCTGTTTTTTATGCCGATCGGAAATCCAAGATGGCTGCCACCACAGGTCATAGTATTAACACAGGGGAAAATACAGAAATATATTCTTCTCTGAAGCTATTGCACTGATTGAACCTAAATTGTGCATCAATCATTGGAAGGTCCTTTACAAACTTTGTGTTTTTTATGTTGATCGTAATTCCAAGATGACTACCACTGCAGGACATAGTTTTTACATAGGACCAATTGATTTTTTTTATAACCAGGTGAACGATACAGGCTCTTGAGAGCCTCTGGTTAATAGTGCTTTAAAAAATGAAATATGGAAAATACCATTGCAAATATTCGTATTTTGGATGTTGTAAGACTTGTTCATGAGTACTTTATTTTTGTCTTCCTCATAATTAACATTGACGTGTTTAATATTATGTATATTGCTTCACTCTTTGTTTGACATCTGATTAAATTTATACTATTTTAGCATTTGATGCGTAATTCGTTAAAAAAGAGGTTATTTGCGCACTTGTACAGCATCTTAGTCATTTCATGCACTTTTGCGTTTGTACAAAAAAAAAAAACCTTTTTACTGTTCTTGCGACTTGTGTGGTATTTTGTAAATTTTGCAAGAAAAGTTTCGCTTGAGATCTTTGACAAAAGTAGACCAAAATGAATGAATTTTTTTTTTTGTATGTGCAACTAATAAATAAATGTTTAAAGTAGACCAAAATGAATGAATATTTTTTTTTTGCATACTAATAAATACATAATTACGAAAAAATTGTCGAAAAAGACTTCATCTATTGTAATATAATAGCGATTAAATGGGGCGAATCGACTCACTTTCCGGGGCGAAACTACCCGGATTTTGTTACAGGGGCATATACCTGTATTATGTATATACATTGTATCTGTCTGTCAATCTCATTTCATTCGAATGAGTGTTTCTGTTGACTTTTCATCACATATACACATGTGAGAATGCATTCATGGGTCATGATATTAATAAAGCGGTATAATATAGTATCCATGTTTTCATCCATTTGCATGTTTTATCAGTTGCCAAATATTATCCCACATTAGGCAAAATCCTGATGTATACAGATGTAACAAGTAGTCAAAGTACATGTACTTGAATAAGGTTTGGCAATCATTTAATGACTCTAGGAGCTTAACTGTTTAACACAATGTATGTCACATTGATTTAAATGGAAAAGATGGATTTAGGATGCTCATTGCTTTGTACATGTAACAATAAACCCATTCAACAGTCTTGGCGAAATTGTTTTGGAACTTATCTATGATAATTAATCCAATCTGACATACATGTATGTGTTTCTTTCATCTTACAGGGTTCGTATGAGTCATGGAATCCTGGAAAAGTCATGGATTTTTATTTTGTAAAATAAAGGCCTTTAAAAGTCATGGAAAACTGTATTTTATCGAAAAGTCCTTGAATAGTCATGGAAAATTACTATTTGAGCTGTAATCTTTATTAAATGTATTCAAACATCTAAAATTAAGAGATTCTCCCGATTTCTGTCGTAACTGTTTCATTTAGACGTACTTGAAACAAGGCGCCAGTTGCGGCAGGGCTCACGTTGGAGGGCGAAGAAGTCGCCTTGTGGCTGCTCACTTCGCTTTGTACTAGTGCCAAAAGAGAAGTGGAAGTCGCCCTGTAATTTTACCAAGTCGCTTTGCTAATTTTAACTGTTAAAAAACATTGGTATATTTTACTACAAAATTTCCGTTTTTCAATCCGTCAGTGTAAAGGGACATAATCGAAACAGTTACGAATATAAAATCTGTACTATGGATCCGAACTCGGGAAAATAACGTCGGTATTGTTTCATTTCATTTATTTGGTGTTTGATGGCGGCTGTCCAAAGGGATTGTTAACTTTGTGGATATGATTAGTTTCTTAATTAATTTCAATCAGTGATTAAAGAGAAGCAATGTAAATAATATGCACTCATTAAGATTCGATTAAATAATTAGCAATTTCACAGCTTGTGGGTTTTTTTTGGCATATTATTTATTGGACAATAGTTGACTATCATATATGTGCCTTTATCATCTGTGCAAGACAAAACAAAGAATCTGAAAAGGGTTTACTTAATACAAACAAACAAAAAACAAATACAAGGACATATGTAAATCAGAGAGATGATATGCTAACAAAAACAAGGAATTAAACAACTACTGAATATATCTTAATGCATAACAAGTACATTATAACATACGAATGCCACAATAATGCCCCGCGAATGTGAAAAGTGGTACAATTAATTAGAGAAATATTTTGACTTCTCCCTGTACTCTCACCACTTCTCCCTGTTGTCTCTCACTTTGTCAGCACCTGAAAGAGAAGTCACTTCTCCCTCTGATTTCAAAGTAGTGGGAGCCCTGAGTTGTGGTAAATGTAAAATAAGGATTTTAAGTTTGTTTCTTTAAAATTATTTGTAAAAATATGCAACCGGATGTATAGACTGGTTTCCTAATGTACTACAGTTTCATGCATTAAACGGTGTTGCAGTAGGAAACCAGATATTGGAAAACGTACTTTTGGCTTT
The DNA here is from genome assembly GCA_963680875.1 of Bathymodiolus brooksi. Taxonomy (NCBI): domain Eukaryota; kingdom Metazoa; phylum Mollusca; class Bivalvia; order Mytilida; family Modiolidae; genus Bathymodiolus; species Bathymodiolus brooksi. The sequence goes on from OY804577.1 coordinate 41,379,813, forward strand.
TAAAATGTCAGGCAACTGCCATTTTCAGATCAAGTGGTTAGATAACCCTGAATAAAGCAAAAGGCTCATTTGATCAAAAGGAATTTTATTTTTCGAATATGGGTGAAACTGCCCTTGATTCTTGAAGAAGAGCCCAGAGGAACACTAAACATTATGATATTTCTAAAAATAAATCATCTACCAATTTTATAATATAGCTCACTTATGAGATGTGTATTTCCATATTTTAAAAATGACAGCTTCCACATACAAATACAGCATGTTGTAGTTTTTGCCACAAAATGGCTGGAAACTCTTCTTTTAATAAATCGCTTGAAAAGCCAGAATATAAGTGTTATATTCTGTCTCAAATACAGAACAAATTTAAAGCTGCATCATGTAATGTGTGTATAAAGGATATTAACATCAGTAATATATGAGGAAGAGTGGACTTAAAAGTCACATTTAGTCAACAAAACACTGAACATATATAAAAAAAAAAAAAAAAAAGAAGCAGTTTGAGACTATCAGTGTGGGTTAATAATCAAGTGGAACCAGCCAGTGTTCAGCCTACAAAAAAATTATTGGAGGAGTCTGTGGCAACAACAAATTTCATTAAAGTGGAGATATAATTTTGACATTAAACATGGTAAAAAGCCACTTTTCTTTCATAAGTTATACAGACATTGTTCAGGTTTTTCAGAGTAAGTTCTCAGACGATATGATAGCAAACAAATGGCCCTTGGAGAACCGAAGCACGCTCTTTGGCAGTCTTTGGAATCCGTCCATATTTGATGGAATCAATAAAAAGAAAGATAAAAAAGAAGATACAATTCTCTTATTTGATGAATCTCTAATTCAACAACTTGAAAAAAAACCAGCTGGACATCCAAGCTATACTAGAATTAAGTTATAAATTTAAATAGAAAACTGAAAGGGTTGTAATTGTCTCATTGTCCAACGGGCCACTTCCATTTTGATGGTAGTTCAGGTCGCGTTGGCATAAATGGCTACCAAGTGTGCTGTTTATGATGGATAATTTCTTATATACTCATATACAAAGATTAGAACATGATTAATAATGTGATTACTCAAAATTTCACTTATACTCGTTGAAAGTTTGCTTAAAGTTGGTCCTGGAAAAACTAAAAAAAATCCTGGAAAAGTCCTTGAAAAGTCATGGAATTTTCTCACAAAAAAGGTGTATGAACCCTGATCTTAAGCCTTACTAATTAGTCTTTATTAATTGGTAAACATTAAAAGTGAAGGCTTATCTCTTCTCAGCATGCATAACACATGACACACATGTATTTGTATTCTGAACATATGGTCTATGCAAATAAAGTTTAGAATGGGCATTGCAGCCATGGAATCATTATACAAATCTACATGTATGTAAATTAAAATATTTACCTTAACATGTTTAATAAGAAAAAAAGCAATTTAAATCATGATATTTATTTTTGTTACATTCACCTGATCTTTTCCTTTCCCTTTTACACTTTTGGTACAATTGATCATGCCAGCAAAAAATGTTAGGCCTTCATCTTAAAATGTATAATGTGCCCCAAAGTAGAAAACTTCACTTTATTTTAATTTATGTCTTATTTTTTTGAAAATTATTTGTGTTTAATCTTGATTTTTTTTGCAGTTTATAGGGCTAACAATCTCTGTCCACATGTACACATATCTTAGAACATGCTGTCTGTTTGAAAAGTTCACTCATTTGGCTCAGTTTAAGGAATTTTTAACATTAGCTTAATCAAGAATATTTTTTTTTGATACTGTGTACATTAAAACCCCTTTTGCCTTGAATGAAGAATCTTGTTAACAAATGCATGAAGTGATTTCTGAATTTAAATTGATTCTCTGAAGTCTTAACAATTACAGTATTGCAGTCAAGTGGTTATTGTCCAATTATTGTTTCTACTTTTTGTTGTTAGATGAGAGGAGTTATCAGCCAACACCATCCAGGAGGACATTAAAAGAGTTACCTGCAGCTCCAAAAATATTTAAGACCAAGTTTAAGTTCAACTCATACACAACCTACTAGAGAGAGGATGGAAACAGCATGCTCTAGTAAGTTCTATACATGATATTTTTATATTACATTAGTATTCATTAGAATAAATTTTGAAATTTGGGTAACTTGTTGGATTTTAATTGAAGACTAAATACAGGTACATGTATAAGCTGATGTACTATCACAAAAAGTTTTTTTTTGTGTATTTGATTCTATAATAATAGGAAGATATTTACAGTGGTGTTTAGTTTTTTAAAATCTGTTAAGCGGTTCAAAAGTTATGACAATTTGAAGTTCGGAAAATGACCACTTATATTTTATAATGGTGGCCATTTTGAATTTTATCTGTCTTTACCAAGAAATAGAATATCAGAAATTATTTGAAAACAATAATGAAATCTAATGAAACTGTACTTGATAAATGTAGTTTAGACATTGTTCTAAAAGAAATTGCATAGTTGTAGTCTTTGTTTCATCAGCAACATGTGTTAACATGTGTTTCCAAACACATTTTTAAAATTATTTTTTACCATGTATTTCAATGGGAAAATTGAAAACAGCACCAAAATTGGATACATTTTACCCATAAAATTGAACCTATAAATAAAAATTTTGAATTTTCTCATCAAACTGTATGAGATTATTAAAACCTAGCCTACTATCCACTACAGAAGAGTTTTACTTTCAGTCTAACTGGTCAGCAACATGTGTTTGAGGGAATAAATAGTTTCAAAATAGTGGTGCCATTTCCAAAGTTTCCATTCAATTTTGGTCGCTTCTGTCCAGTTTAAATATAAAAAAATTATGACATGAAGAATTTTCTCCAAACATGTGCATTATTTATTTATTTCAACATGTCTTCTTTTAAATAATTCACTTTAAATAATAGTGTTCTAGTGCATTGTCACTGCAGCTGTCTTCAAATGCAAGACAGAATTACAGAATTTGCCATTGTGTAAATAAAATTGAAAAATGTCTGACCTCCCTAATAATAATGCTCATCATCAGACTTCGTTCCCATTACCGGTATATGTACATGTATAATGCTAATAAACGTGTTACATGATCAGATTTCACACAATTCAGATTATTTTGATAAAGACTAGTTAGTAGTAGTGATGAAAATTATGAAATGTTTTTATTTATTTACTTGGTAGGCTACGGATCACCTCCAGGCAGTAGTTTCCTACCCATAGGGAACAGATTATCTCCTGCTGGAAGTAACGCATCTCCAGGAGCAAGGTCTGCTGGACACATTGTAAGGTCAGCAGCTCCTTAAGTTCCCACCTTGAGCCAGTGGGGTATGGTTTAGGAACTTGTAAGTATCTTGCTGAATATAGTTTAATATACTATTCAGACTTGAAACTGGTTTTGATCATAGTGTTGGCTGTAAATGTTTGATTTGTGGAAATTAACTGTTGTTACAATGTATTGTGCTCTTCACTCAATATAGTACTCAGGTAGTAAAATTTTATTTTATCTCAATGTGTTGAATTCAGATGACAAAAAAGTTAAGTAGCTTAATGTTGTCTTAAGATTGTGAGATAACTTATGTTAAAGACAAGATAACAAGTTAAGTAAAATGAAATGTTTAGAACAAACAAGACATTAGTGCAATGAAATGTTAAGAAAACACATAAAGACAATTACAATGTTGATATTTCAGTAAATTAATATAGCAGTTAATTGTGGAAGTGATACTTTAAAGTGAAAAAAGGTATTTTAAAGATTTAATTTATTATGTTTTAGAGACCTCAAGAAAGACCCCAAGAACCTGGCCCACAGGCAGAAGATAATTAGGACTTTTAATCTTATTGTGCCAACTTCTCCCACTGAACAATGATCTTGTGGTGTAAATATAATATGATTGTACCAGATCCATACTATGCTGTGATTGTAGGGTATTAATTCCCTTTACTTGTACATTTGTTATACATAGAGAGGACTTCTAAATATTATACATTGTATGTTATTCAGGATCTTCACAGGGGATATGGGCTCATATTCCCTGAGCCGCAGGAACTTTAAGTTCCCCTCCTTTGATAACATTCAAGAGTATTGTAATTACATATACGTGTAAATATGATTTAATCCAGCACTTGAATATTAAAGTGTGTAATTTTTTGGACCTAAACCCACTTGAAGACCTGCCTTGTATGAAAACAAAACATTATTTTTCTTTAATTTCACGATTTATTATTCAAAATAAATGTTGGTTTCCTATATAAATAAGCTCCGATATTTATTTTAATTCTATTTTGAGAAAGCAACACATATTTAGACCCGCTTCATATCCCCAGTCTACCATGGGAATATGGTCATTTATCATCCTTCCCTCCGGCTATATCTACCTGCTGGCTCCATAAGCAAAACTCATATCAAAGTCTGCTGAGCTGAGCAGGACTTATCAACAGTCAGCAGGAGTTATCACCAAATTATCCTAATATTTAAACATAATTCCTGTGAAGATGGCAAAAATAAATAAAATTCATCGACACCATTAGCTAGTTAACATTATTTTTTTAAAACATATATCAAATTAGGAACTGTCGTGTTAGAAATATCAACAAACATTGCCCTACAAAAATGTACTTTACACAATTCTTGATAACCTCTGCTGAGACGTCATAATTTTTTACTCATAAGGAAGATTGTGACGTTCATGTTTTCTAAACCGGAACGGCATTGGTAAACAAACCTTTAATGAAAATGGGTGACTTTGATGTTTGTAATAAAAAAAAAAAAACCAATGAATATCACAATTAAAGGAAAAATGCAACAATCTTAACATTTATATAAACCTGTTAAAAATGAATGGTATATTTGCAAACTACTTATGAACTACGGTTTTAGGGAAGCGTATTTTGAATCATGTAATTTTTCCAGCGAAAATACAAATATAGATGAATCCGTGTTTATGGTTGATTTAAGGATGATAAATATGTCATCTGAATGTGAATATGATTGATACTGAAAAATATCAGCCTGCTCGACAGAATATGAAGTTTGTGACTCGTTCGCTTCGCTCATTCACCAACAAACTTCATATTCTGGCTCGGCAAGCTGATATTTTCGGTATCAATCAATTCACATCCAGATAACATATACATATCACCTGTCAAGCTGACCATTCAAATTGTAGGATTAGACTGCATATTTCACTCCTGTAAAGTATTGACTTGTATTTGTTAATTATTGCTTTGTATTCTCATTGTTTACTGTTACAAACATGAATTGTTTAATGACTTTATAAATAAAGTTGTATTTAATTTATCATTCTTTTAGTTCATGTTGAAGTTGTGCCATACATTGTTAAGACTCTTTTAGGCTTTCAACATATCTTCACAGTGCTATAAAGTTCACTAACTTTTAAAATGCTTAGAATTGGCTTTTGTTGTATAGAATTTAATTCTGAAAAGCACACTCATTGAAATAATATTTCACAGATCAAGGTATGCAGTACTAAATAATGCAGTGATATGCTTTACATTATGTAAACTAGCATGACAATATTTCTAGAAATGCTTAGGCATATAAAATTAGTATAAGAGAAAACATGTGGTATTAAGGGAATGACCATTTAACTTGAATGTTGCTGAAAAGAATATTCTGATTTTGGTGGAGGAAGAAAAAAATAATCTGATTCAGAGTTTTTGTCATATATCTTAATGTTAAATTCTGGAAAAAAAAATGTGTGCTTTGCCCCACAAAATAAATAAATATTCTAACTCTTGTGTTGTCTGAAAAATTTTTTCTGAACGAAACAAAAAACCGCCGGTCACGACATTTGTATGATTTCCCAATTTCAAGAAGTCAACTTTATTGGCTGAAATATAAAACTACAAGTAAGACCGAAACTCAGCTTTAACCAAAATTTTGTTGTTGTTGGAAAGATTTTATGATTCGCAGAACATGATGGAACAAGAATAAGAATAACATGATATTTTTATTGTCAATCGCGACGCCTGACAAAGTTTACTAATTGGTTACATAAATGATTGCATTAATTTGAATATCATAGAAAATAAATAGTAGGCTCTGGTGGAAACAGAAACTATAGTAAATGTAAGAAGGACAACGCTCTAATGATGCATGGACAGTTATTAAATTGTCTTCCTGAAAATCATGCGGGACACAAATTATTCTGCATTACCTAAATAAAAACTTTAAAAAAATATATCAGATGATCTGACCTTCTTTTTCTCTGTATATAACTTTCTTTGTATAGCAATATTTAAGGTAAAAAAATCATGAGATTTAATAGAAGAGTTGATGTATTGGGCATACATTTATGCACATAACTTTTAAACATATCGCAACGTTATTTCTGTCCATGACGAGCCGCCGTAATTTTCAGAATTTTTTTTAACGTGATGTCATTTTTAAAACGATATTTGCGGTTGCTTTATCTGCATTTTGTTTATATATTGAAAATATGTGCAATGGTTGCATATGTTTAAAGTTTTAGAGCAATTGAATGTTTATTTTGTGAAAGAATCGTTTAAATATAGATTCTCCTTCAGTTGCTCGTGGGTTACGATATTTCTCCACTCAATAGAGTTAAATCCGTCAGGCGAGTGGTTAAATTTTTTAATTTAACTCTCGAAAGTGGAGTAATATCGTAACCCATGACGACGAGTGGTTAAAATTTTTAATTTAACTCTCGAGAGTGGAGAAATATCGTAACCCACATGCCATGGGCAACTGAAGGAGGATTTGTTTCTTCCATTATTTAACACGAACTTTATTTCAAAATCCTTTGGCGGACCTCTACACAATTCTGTAGCTAGGACGCGGGGAAAGGCACGAGACACTTTGATCCTCTAGAGGATTACAGATTTTTCCACCATTGGTTCAAACGCCGTAATAATGGGAGAATGAGCCTTTATCAAAATATGTCGGTCCGGGAAAAATCGTCTGCTTTCCGTCCGGTAAAATGCGAAAGGTCGTACATTTCTGGTGTATTTATTAATCATATTTGGACTGTAATGTATTTTGTTTTCTTTATATTGATGCATAATTTGTATTTCATGAATAATTTTTAATAACAATACCTAAGACGATTCCGTACTTTATAATATCGTACGGAGCTCAATGGCCGACAATAGTTTCCACGGCCAAATCATTAATGTTGCGTGATTAAATTCATGCATTTCCCCGTATTATTTTTGTGGCGAATTTTTATATTTCCTTAAACATGTGTATATAAAGATAATAGGCTATTTATTTGTTCTTTTACAATTTGTTGCGGGTTTTTCGTAAATTGACTGGACTAATAATGCTGCGTGATTAGCAGAGAAGCAGCAAATACCAATATTTGGAGTTTCAACCAAAAATGAAGAGCTGGATCTCCTGTCACTCTACACTACTGAATTACTACATTGCATAAGTGTCCTTAAAAACAGCGTTATATTGTTAGCTCTGCCAAAGCTTCATGAAATATCACTGGACATCTATTCTATCAACGGTATTAAAAACAAAAGACTCCAAAGTTACTGTGACACTATCTACTCAAGGGGTAGTGAAAATCAGATGTGTATTCTGAAAAATTCTAAAGATTTGCTCAAGTACATACACCCAAGGTTCTCCTCCTCATGCAATAACATTTTACTTTTATACCCTCTACACATTTATTCCTCACTAAAATTAAAACAAACGAATTAATCCAATTCATTAAACAGAGAGAGAGTTGGGGTTATGGTGTTTAATGCCACTTATTTCAGTTATATAGTGGCAGTCAGCTTTATTGGCGGAGGAAATGGGAGTACCCGGAGAAATTCGCCAGCACGTCTCAAGTCATTAATAAACTTTATCACATTCATAAAAGAGGAAGGACCAACGTAGATACAAATGCCTGGTCTTAGGAAGGGACAAATATTATTTTGTGAAAAAGCACTCTGATTCTACCAAAAAGTTATCTGAAATTTCTAACAAATTGCTCGGGTTTTTCATTAACAATATATTTGTCATCTTTGTATATATTTTTTGTGGACGTTTTTTTTTCAACAGATAGTCGGCATTCCTATGGATACCAACTCCTCTTCTCGACGACTTGTTCCTTTATTTACAAGAGGTAGACTTTATACAGGGGCTTCACAAGAAAAACGAAAAAAGCTAGTCCGATCCGTTAACTTCACTTTCCGCTATACATAGATGATATCTTTTCACTAAATATTTCTAATATAGACGTAGATACCATTTTATTTAGTCTGCACGACGTGCTTCTGCAATAATCTTCATCATGTACACTCTGAGTCAAAACATTGGAAAGCCAAATAATTCAAATGTTTCGGGAGCAAGAAAACCAAAGGGCCCGAACAGGATAGCGAAAAATCGGCTAATGTCACCTATACTTGAGAGAGGAGAATATTAGTTTGAATAATTATTACATTACTTGGGAACTGTAGATTTCAATATGAAATATATCTACTAATAAACCGGCACGTCAGAGCCGAAAAATACTGACTACTGGGCTGATGATACCACCAACAGAGGTATTGTCACGTACAGTGATAGTAATCATAACGTAGATATCAAGAGTGCACACGACGCGTTTCTGGAATAACGATTCATAACTTCAGCTGGAAGTCGAAAGATTGGAAAGACAAATAATATAAAGTTGTGGGAGCAATAAAACCAAAGGACCTATGTTTGGTGATTTTGTTGATCGCATCTATCCCATTTAACTTGAAGTAACGGATACCACTGATACATCTAGGTCTACTTCATACATTGATCTACACCTCAAAATTGACAGTAAAGGTTGGTTAAGGACGACACTTTATGTATTCAATAATAAAATGTATGCTGTTTATATCAAAAGAGGGGAGGGTTATAATGTATTGGTATATAATACACATCTGTACATGGCCCTGTGTAGACTAAATAAACTATAAACATATTTCGGCCTGATGTAATCACTAAGATCAGGAAAATAACATGTTTGTTCTTATTGGTTACAAGTGTTATATAATCTTTATTGCATATAAAACCCTTTCGGGTATAGCAATTCATACAAACATAAACTGACATTAAACAGATAATGTATATATATACAGTCCGACAAAAGTTAAGCACCACCTGACTTGTTTCAATAATATCTTTTCTAATAATGAACTTATTTCAAATCGGTTTGCTGTTTTCGTTACCTGTACACACATACTTACTTACCAGTGAAACAGGTTATTGGTCGATTTTTATTTATGTGTATATAACAGGGTGTGTAAAGTGCCACGTGTACTTTCCAACATTTGTGTTTGCGAACGAAAGCTGATTTTTTTTGTGTTGAGTTTTAAGTTTCATTTTCTATTGGTTTGGTATGGTGCGGCGAATATTAACCATACCAGAAAGGTGGCAAGCTGTTGGCATGCATAACGGTGGTTTTAGCCATAGAAGGGTGGCAGACCACTTCAGGGTTAACCATTCCATCATTGTACGACTGATGCAACGTTTTCGTCAAACGGGGAATGTTACTGACCGTCCACGTGTAGGTAGACCTCGCAAAACGACGCCGAGAGAGGACCGGTGTTACATACTCATTTTTCCCCTCGGAAAATTGAGTATATACTAGTTTTTCCCCCGGAAAGATCAGTATATACTCATCTTTCCCCCCTGATTTTTAGGGGGGAAATCTGAGTTTATACTGAAGTTTCCCCCTCATACTCAAATCTCCCCCTTTGCACTGATAGACTATACAACCAAATAAAATTTTGGTTTAGGGGACGACCATTTGATTTTGAGGGGGGGGGGGGGGGGGGTGGGGGGGGGGGGGTTGGAAGATTTTTAAAATAAATATTTTGACCTGGAGTATGTTGAAAATAAATATTTTGATCTGGAAGATGGAGAAAACAAATATTTCAATCCCTCAGATTTACTCCAATCCAGGTTCGAAAATACCACAAAAATGAAAATAAATAATTTAATCCTGAATATACTGAAGTTTAGTTAACGGGACGTTGTCTCTTAAAATATTATCGGCACACTCACACAGACAGTCGACTAGGCTGCGATCGGCTTTGGTTATGAAGTGATTGCGAATAAACGGTCTTGGTTGTTGTAAATACACGAACTCGTTGGCGTTTCTTTAAGTGCTGAGAGACCATGTTGCTCCTTCTACATCGCTCATAAATATATTTATGTATATCGTGTGTAGTAATTTCTTACTGTATTAGTAAGAACCGGTTTTCAGAATACGGGGGTATTAAAAGAACTGCGAGAAGAATTCAGTATCGAGACTAGGCAGTGACCGTATCGAGCAGACCCACGAGCTTATTGTGAAGTAAAATTTTCAGTTACACCAATAACTTTATAGCATAAAGAATATATCCAGGGGGGGGGGGGGGGGCGCACCCGGCGCACGCGCCCCCTAAAATTAGAAAAAATATGATTTTTTGGCGTAAAATCGTGATTTTTCATACGAAATGCCCAAACAAATTTCGCAATTTTTTTAAGTGCGCCCCCCCTAACTTGAAATCCTGGATCCGCCCCTGATATCAGTATTATACGTAGCATGTTTGTACACACCTATTTATTTTCTCGTCTTTATATATAATGTATGTATATGTACGAATCAGTTTGTAATTTTTAAAATGTCTTTTATAGATTGGGTAGAGACTTTTCAGTGACTTTTGACAGTTAAATATTAGTGAAGCATAAAGTTGTGTAAAATGAACTTATTTATAATATGATGTTGTTTGTTGTGTTTTAATACAATAGAAATGGTCACTGCGCCAGTAAATCTTCAATTGTGTTTGTGTTTTATTTATTAACACGTATAGGGACATAACGCAAATACTTGGTTTTCGTCATATATAGAATATTACAGCTAACAGTACATAAATACTTTATGTTCGTTTGAACAACGTGAATTAGAACATAAAACTTAATTAATCTTGGATAGACTGGGATATATAACTAAATATCGGCGTACGCTATCTGTTTCTCCCCGGGAAAGATATGACTTCTTAGTCTCAATATGTCCGGTGTTTCTTGTTTCATATCGATCACCATGTAGCCGTGAGGTCTGGCCGTAGCTGCAGTGTAGGCTTCCAAAAAGTATTTCGTCCTTTGGGGATACATTTGATGCGCCAAGGCCATGATCTGCGATACGTCTCTCGGATTTTTGAAGACGACCATGTAATGGGCATTGAGACTTATGGTTATATGGTGTTTTCCTCGATGAAACAGATTCTGAACGATGTACATGACGCTAATGTTTCTATGGTGACTCTTCTTCGTAAACAGAGAAGCTACACTTTGATCTGTTTCGTCCATTCAATCGTCTAGGATGATTAAATGTTTTTCTCTTGGATCTAAATTATCCAAATCCGGTAAACCCTGTTGAAAGTCCACCTCACCTCTGTCAGGTAGCTCAAACAGGACTCCACTGTCTTTCTGGTATCACCCTCCGAGATGTAGCACACTGGAACTGTATACCCAGGAACGTTGGAACACACAGACACACTGAGTAGTACATGAGACTGGTCCACTCCAACTTCTCGGATCGTCTCTTGTCTGTATGTTGTAACATCACCTCAATGTCATAGGTAGCTCTGAACGGGTAATACCGGTCTTCTGTTGGGACGTCAATGTTCTCGTCTTCTAACCGGTCGAATACGGTCTGTGCTGTATGGTGCACGCCACCAGGATACTTGTAGATAACATCTCCGCTACAGGTCCGTTCATGACGGTGTAACTCCCATCTGGTCTTCCATAATCTATCACATTTCGAACACAGGCTGTACTTCTCCATGTCGTTGACATAGCTGAAGTGCTGCTCGTACATGTTCAAATTCATGGTCTCCTGGTAACTGTAGGGGGAAAGTCGTACCAATTGTGCTGCAATATCTCCCTCTTCCATCTCTTGCAAGTCTTAGACAAAGATGTTGGTCTGGAACAACTGCTCTAACACCATCAGGTCGTCTAAACACACACCCTGGAAAGCCTTGGAAGTCATCTGTCTGTACTGCAGGTACTGGTGGTAATACGTCTTGGCTGGAACTTCTAAGGCTTTGCCATCTGGAGCTCCACGATGTACTGCTAAACATCTGAAGAAGCATAGGTTGTCCTCATAAGGTCCATGGTATCCACCAACTAAACACACCAAGCCTTGCTTTCGCAGGAAAAAGCCTGAAACGACGACCCTGGCACCAATGGGATGTTGGATCAACTTGTTTATGTAGAAGGTCACGTTGGTCAGCAGATGAACGACCCACTTGGTATCGGGTCTTTATTGCCGGATGTACTCCAGGATGTCATGTCGGCTCACGTCCTCCAAAAACCTCTCCAAGTCTTCTTCTGCTCTGATGAGGTGTGGCGTCTCGAAGAATCTGGCGTTGTTCTGGCTAGCATGGTAATAACGCAACTCTCCAGTCTCGATGTGCCGTAGGATAAAACCAAAAGGCAGGCTGATCTTGAAGGCTGTGGTCTGCTGTCTGTACAGGGACCGTACCATCTCTGGAAAGGTGGACGCTGTCATCTCATGTAGGGTCAAGTTGTATCGGTCCTGGATACGGTTGCCGGTCGCTTCCTCTGTCCGGATGGACTTCAATGCCTCAGGTACAGGACTCTGGTCTCTGGATCGTCAGGTAGAACCTCCGTGTCGGCTGCAACTCGGCTCTTTTGTTGGTGGTGACCCGATACGTCGCTGCTTCGTCACGGGTCCTGGTTCAGGTGCTACTGGTCTCTTCATCGGTGGTCTCTGCTTGGACTCTGGTATATTGTCGAACGTCTTATGTTGTTTCATTATGGATGTGTGTCAGTGAGTTCGTATGTATGAAAGTTTGTATGTTTGTGTGTCTTGTCCTGTATATATTGTCGAACGTCTTATGTTGTTCCAATATGGGTGTGTGTCAGTGAGTTCGTATGTATGAAAGTTTGTATGTTTGTGTGTCTTCTCCTGTATATATTGTCGAACGTCTTATGTTGTTCCAATATGGGTGTGTGTCAGTGAGTTCGTATGTATGAAAATTTGTATGTTTGTGTGTCTTCTCCTGTATATATTGTCGAACGCATTATGTTGTTCAATTATGAGTGTGTGTCGGTGAGTTCGTATGTATGAAAATTTGTATGTTTGTGTGTCTTGTCCTGTGTATATTGTCGAACGTCTTATGTTGTTCCATTATGGGTGTGTGTCAGTGAGTTCATATGTATGAAAGTTTGTATGTTTGTGTGTCTTGTCCTGTATATATTGTCGAACATCTTATGTTGTTCCAATATGGGTGTGTGTCAGTGAGTTCGTATGTATGAAAGTTTGTATGTTTGTGTGTCTTCTCCTGTATATATTGTCGAACGTCTTATGTTGTTCCATTATGAGTGTGTGTCGGTGAGTCTGTATGTATGAAAGTTTGTATGTTTGTGTATGTTGTCCTGTATATATTGTCGAACGCATTATGTTGTTTCATTATGGGTGTGTGTCGGTGAGTCTGTATGTATGAAAGTTTGTATGATTGTGTGTCTTGTCCTGTATATATTGTCGAACGTCTTATGTTGTTCCATTATGGGTGTGTGTCAGTGAGTTCATATGTATGAAAGTTTGTATGTTTGTGTATCTTGTCCTGTATATATTGTCGAATGTCTTATGTTGTTTCATTATGAGTGTGTGTCAGTGAGTTCATCTGTATGAAAGTTTGTATGTTTGTGTATCTTGTCCTGTATATATTGTCGAACGTCTTATTTTGTTTCATTATGGATATGTGTCAGTGAGTTCGTATGTATGAAAGTTTGTATGTTTGTTTATCTTGTCCTGTGTATATATTGTCGAAGGCCTTATGTTGTTTCAATATGGGTGTGTGTCAGTGAGTTCATCTGTATGAAAGTTTGTCTTTTTTGTGTGTCTTGTCATGTATATGTTGTCAAACGTCTTATGTTGTTTCATTATGGGTGTGTGTCAGTGAGTTCACTTGTATGAAAGTTTGTATATTTGTGTGTCTTGTCCTGTATATATTGTGGAACGTCTTATGTTGTTTCATTATAGGTGTGTGTCAGTGAGTTCATCTGTATAAAAGTTTGTATGATTGTGTGTCTTGTCCTGTATATGTTGTCGAACGTCTTATGTTGTTTCATCATGGGTGTGTCAGTGAGTTCATCTGAATGAAAGTTTGTATGATTGTGTGTCTTGTCCTGTATATGTTGTCGAACGTCTTATGTTGTTTCATCATGGGTGTGTGTCAGTGAGTTCGTATGTATGAAAGTTTGTATATTTGTGTGTCTTGTGCTGTATATATTGTCGAACGTCTTATGTTGTTCCATTATGGGTGTGTGTCAGTGAGTTCATCTGTATGAAAGTTTGTATGTTTGTGTATCTTGTCCTGTATATATTGTCGAACGTCTTATGTTGTTTCATTATGGGTGTGTGTCAGTGAGTTCATCTGTATGAAAGTTTGTATGTTTGTGTGTCTTGTCCTGTATATATTGTCGAACGTCTTATGTTGTTTCATTATAGGTGTGTGTCAGTGAGTTCATCTGTATGAAAGTTTGTACAAGTGTGTCTTGTACTCATGTATTGTCGAACGTCTTATGTTGTTTTATTATGTTTAAGACTTATCATCATTCTTGTGCATATTCTGTATATGTTGAGGAGAGCTACTTGTAGCCGTTGCTTGTTAACAATCCTCGTTTAATAAATAAAGAATTATCTGCGACATTTTTATTTGTGGTATAAATGGGTATAGTACTTTTAGATAGTAAGTTAACATAGTTGTCCCCCTTAGAACACATAACTTATATATATCTCGTGTTGTTGTTGTTTTAATTCCTTGTGTGATTGCTTTTCTTTTTTGTATTATTATATTCAGCATATTGGAAGTCCTTTAGAATAAAGAATATGTATTTCCATGATTTTTACGGAACAATAAAACTAAAATAAGAATTCGTCACATAAGTGTAACTCAAATAAAAACTTGACAAAGTTGCAGTCACGACACGTTACATTAACTATGTTGCATAAACAAGAGAGAGAGAGATTAAGCAAAGAATTATAGCAAAATGCATGTTATACAATTAAAAATAATGAATACATTACAAATGTAACATGTAATTGTAATTCTAATTAAAATACGATTCCAATATAGATTCGCAATATTTCTATGCAAAGAGGGATAACTCAAGAAAAAAAACATTATGTTTATAAGATAAGATAAGATAGACAAGATAATTTATTAAACCAATGTTGGGCCCACACGGGGCATTTAAAGAAAACATTCAAAGAGAGAAATCCAAAAAAGAAAGAATACCAAGCAAACACAAAACCAACATAATTTACATAATACAACATGCATGAGTAATTAATGTATAATAACATGAATAATGAACATAGATAATTTTATGCAATAGTATATCATATGATATGAACTAGCTGGCCTTGAGAGGAGGACTGCGTATAGGTATCTATGAGGTGTGGAACTAAGATATTAATTGCATAAGTACATCGAGGATATAATAAATATAAATATAAGCTTGCACACATATGAATTTAATATTAATACGTTGTCATGTGTTCTGGTTAAAGGAAGATGTTTTTCAAAGTTTTTTTTAGAATACATTCAGATAATTTAGTTATAATATTTATATTTTCATTATTCAGTAACATTTTTGTCTTTAGTTTGAAGAGAGGCAACTTGATTATTATCATTACAAATAAAGTCCATAAATATCTTTCTTTCAACGCTATATAATGGACCTTTTAAGAGGAAGTGTATTTCATCTTCTACACCATTAATGGCATTATTATTACAGTTAAAGACATGTTCTTTCTTCTCTTACAATTTTTATTAATTTATTTTCTTTGTTTGGTTTTCTTTCATATCTGCCAGTTTCTATGCGTAAACTGTGAACACTTATTCTAAATTTAGTCATTATCTGTCTGTATTGAAATTTATTGGATGATAAATATTTTTCTAAAATGGTCTTTAACATCAAAATAGGTTGTTAATTTACCAGAGTCTTTTGAAGACTGTTTTATTTTATTCCAAGTTTTTAGAAAATCTTCTTTTGCAAACTTTATATACGGGTAACCTGTAAAAGAAGAAATGAAAATGAAACACAGAAACGAAAGAAAACATTACAAATTTACACGAAACGAAATAAAACAACGAAATGCGTCGATCTTCTGTAATCCATAGAATTTCCATACCTTTTAATTTATCGTAATTTTCCTGGAATATTGACATTTTAGATCTTAACAGGAAAGTGTATCATTTCTCGCTCAAGCGTCGCTAAGTCAGTAGTTGTATGTCAAAATATAGTCTCAAAATCACACGGAAATCCCAATTTAGATGCATAAAAATATAAATTCTTGAGTTTAGACTTTTAACTTTACTGGCACATGTAAAATCCAATATATTTTAAATATTATTATGTTAAATTGGAAAGTGGTAGAGAGTATTGTTAAATACTTACATAGTGTAAATTTGAATGGATATATATTGACGGAATTGACATATCGAGTAAGTATTTGGGAAGAGGAACGCATGCTGGGTCTACTGAGCGAGGGCTCCCATGTTAATATGTATACAGATTTGACACTTTCTCGTTTCAACATACCGGTATACACTTCGAAACAAACATGTGAATCTAGATTAAGACGTTAAGTAGAACAGTTGGGAAATATACTCCTATTAAAGTGCGGATTTTGATATCCGAAAGCTTTTACATCGAAATACTGAAATACACTTCATATTCATATATCCCATTTTTTTAAATAATATTTTGTTGTATATACTAGAAAAATACACGAACCGAGCATTTTACAGAGGGTTAGATGAACCAACGGGGGCCTAAAAATGTAACTACATGCACGTTTTTTACTCGGGAGTTTTGTATTAAAAGATTTGAGTCTTTCGGATCAGTCAAATTTAAGCAAAACTTATCGTTGAAACCTACAGCGTCAGATTATTTATTGTTTGAAAGTTAAATGGTCACCCACTTACATCTTGTTCGTGTAGTAGCAATTTCTTTTTTTCGTAAACCGAAAATTAAACATAACGACGAAAACGTCGGATTGTATACTCATGAACAAGTAATACCCGTATACTAGAATATGTTTTTAATAATTTTAAACTGAAACCCTGAGCATGAGGAATACTGCATTAACTCTTTTCCTCTTTTTGCATCATTGCATACAGTGCTATATATAATTGATTGATTATGGGAAAGTCTCACATATCTTTATATAAACGTTGATAGGGATAGATTTTTATATATTTTAGGGTGGAGTCTAGGCCCTTTGATATTATTTTAAGCTTGGGTTTGTCCTATTCGACCCTTTATCGCTAGCTGATAAATACCATCTAAAGTATGGATCATCAAAGATTCAACTCTTAGTCCGAGAATAACACCAACCTTCTACCTTGTTTTAGCATCCGGTTTTCATTCTTAGTCCTTGTTCAAATTTCGTTTCTCCTACGTGTACCCTGCATATACCAGAAAATGAGAGGAGAAAGAATTTAACACAAAAAATAAATGACAAAATGCATATAATACAATTATAAGCAATAACAACAAATTTTAAAAACGTCAAATTTATTGAAATTTTAACGAGAGTTGAGTCAAAAGATTTTAATCTGTGGTCTGCAGCAATTCTATTAGACGTAAATCCCCGGGGATGAAACACATTCACAATAGCATTGAGGTTGAGACTGTGTAGAGCTGAATGTATAGCAGGCAGAAATAGGACGAGTTTGATATTCATTTTTTCCATGGTTTATCATTAGTTTAAGGATATGAACTAGGTCAAGTCTTCTTCAGATTGAATGTCAATAATTTAACCTTAATAGCACGGACCAACATGATGCCATCGTGTGTTCAGCAGCAGTTGTCGTGTTTTCCGGAATAGAGTGGCACGTTTAATAGTTAGAACTTCACTCACATAGATCTTGGATCAGTAGTCGGATTACTCATCGTTTCTGTCTTTCAAGTTTTTCTTGTAGCTATAGACGAGTGGCCCGTTTTTTTATGATAACGAGACTTGTCTTTTTTTTTCTGACCAACCCGATGTGTTCTTCCTATCTCTTCGATAGATAGTTTTCGTTCATGCGTATATGATAAAACTTTTACATGATCTGTGTCTTCCAAACCCAAAACTCTAATAGTCATAATTAGGTTCGATAACCCTTATGGTCCCTTATATTTCGCCTAGAAAAAAATTTAAGACAGGACATTAGAATGTAATATGAGAACAAGCGAACATTTATTAGAAATTGAAAGGATGCACAAAAATATTACTAGAGGTTCCCAGGAACATGTAATCGCTCACCTGATTTTCAATTTGACTTCTAAGGTTTATAGAAAATGGGAGTGTCACAAATAATTTTGAAAGTTGGCTAACCAGACCATTTCAGCTCATTTTTTTTAGCAGAAGATTTTGATGTATTTGTTT
This sequence comes from Bathymodiolus brooksi, assembly GCA_963680875.1. Lineage (NCBI taxonomy): Eukaryota > Metazoa > Mollusca > Bivalvia > Mytilida > Modiolidae > Bathymodiolus > Bathymodiolus brooksi. The sequence continues at coordinate 41,398,190 of OY804577.1, forward strand.
TTCTCATAATATGCCTAATAGGTAGGGCCGGCCTCGTGTTCGTGATCGTATGGTAGTTGGATTTACAACTACCGGTACCAACGCTATCAGTGCTTATCACCGGTTAAATTGTGAGCTCGAATCCCGCTCGTGGCGAGGTGTACTCGATATAACATTATATGATAAAGTTCGTTAGTGACTTGCGACAGGTCGCGGTGGTTTTCTCTGGGTACTCCGTTTTCTCCACCAATAAAGCTGACCTCCATGATATAGCTGAAATATTGTTGAAAGTGGCATTAAACACCATAACCTTAATCATAACCCCCTAATCGGTCTAAATTTGGGGAAGACGGAAGGTATGGTGAACTAATCAATGCCACATAGCTGCAGTTAAAATGTGAGCACATTTTGACTTGTAATAAAGCAACAATAGGCAATTAAAGAAATTGTTATTTTTAGTAATGGCTGCCATCTTGAATGGAGGATGGGGCTGTCGGGCACAATTTCTAAAGGGTGCCACTCAAGGACCATCTCAGCCAAATTTGGTTAAGCGGTTTCAGAGGAGAAGATTTAACTGTGATCTTTTTTCAAAATATTCCTAATTTGCATAATCAGTATAAATCGGCAGTAAGAAAAATTTCACAGAAAAACCTGGAATATATGTTAAGCTACTCATTGCCATGCAGCTGCAGTTAAAATTTGTGTTCATTTTGATTCATATTAAAGCAGCATTGGTTAATTGAATACATTTCTATTTTTAGTAACAGCAGCCATCTTGTTCGGAGATCAGGGTTGTCGGACACAATTTGAAAGGGGACCACATAGTGACCATCTATGCCAAACTGGGTTTAATTTGGTTCTGTAGTTTCAGAGTAGAAGATTTAAATGTGAAAGTTTACGACGTACGATGGATGAACGGGCGACGACAGACGACGGTTACCAAGCAATGACAAAAACTCATGTGGCCTTTGGCCACGTGAAAAGGCCACGTGAGCAGAAAGGGAGGAACGCATTTGTTGTCATTGTTCTTTAAATGTCTTAATTGTCACCTGAATTTGGTACCAATAAATTAATTATTTGTTAGAGCTAGTGAATTACTTTACTTAATTTTTACATTTAAATGCGACATTCTCGTTTGCAATAAAATGTGAAATTCACTATGTACTGCTATTCTTTTAACATCGACTCATTAGTGTTTCTTGTATTTTAAGCAGTAAGGTTAAATTTGATAGAGTTCACCTAGAACAAAATTGTTATCTCCAAGGGAGATATAAACAGTCACACGTCTAAATACAGGCTTTAAGAATATAAAAAAAACATGAAAATATCAATTATTGTTATCAGCAAATTTTCATCTTTAATTTTTTCATAATCAAGCTATTCCCTAAAATTTTTCATTCCTAAGTACATGTATATTCAAATTTTTTACTATATTTTCAGAAATAAACAAAATCATTATATAGAAGTTAAAATATTAAGAATAATTCTTTTGAAATTACATAAAATTATCAATTAGTTTCTTTTTTAATCATAATTTCTTGATTTAACCTCATAAAAAGAAGAGATAATTAGTGTGTACAGGTAAATAACACATACCTGTATATTGACACAGAGGCTGTGATATTCTGTTATCTTAGAGACAGGAAGTTTATTGGCATTGTAATTCATACCTTTTCTCATCATATATTTGGTTAAATATGCACCCATTCAGAATAATAGCTGCAAGATATGTCTCTTATCAGAACGCATGCATGTTAACATACAATTAGAACCAAAATAATTGAACTTGACCATGATTGTTTGGGGGTTAATGTTACCACAGTACATAGCAAGGTAAAAAAATGATATCATAACAGTTAGAAATCTACACAAAATTACAAGTTAAATAATTTAAAGTTCTGTACAAATAACATAGCAGTATTTTTAAATAACAAGAAATGTGTGCATCACAAAATGCGTCCATCTATATAAATTATCAAAGGTATAATGGTAATGACCCCAAAATAAATAGGGTTCTTCCCCTTCCACAGGGGAATCATGTGGCCAAGTTTGGTAAAAATCCAATATACAGAACTAAAGTTATGGCGCGGAAACGATCCTGTTGTCAAAAATTCTATTTACAGTAACGGTGACCTTGACCTTTGACCTAATGACCCCAAAATAAATAGAGGTCTTCCCCTTTCACAGCCGAATCATGTGGCCAAGTTTGTTAAAGATCCAATATACAGAACTAAAGTTATCGTGCGACACGACCCTGTTGTCAAACATTCTATTTATAGTAACAGTGACCTTGACATTTGACCTAATGACCCCAAAATAAATGGATTTCTTCCCCTTCCACAGGGGAAACATGTGGCCAAGTTTGGTAAAGATCCAATATACAGAACTAAAGTTATCGTGCGGAAACGATCCTGTTGTCAAAAATTATATTTATAGTAACGGTGACCTTGACCTTTGACTTTATGATCCCAAAATAAATAGGGTTCTTCCCCTTCCACAGGGGAATCATGTGGCCAAGTTTGGTAAAGATCCAATATACAGAGCTAAAGTTATCATGCGGAAACGATCCTGTTGTCAAAAATTATATTTATAGTAACGGTGACCTTGACCTTTGACTTTATGATCCCAAAATAAATAGGGTTCTTCCCCTTCCACATGGGAATCATGTGGCCAAGTTTGGTAAAGATCCGATATACAGAACTAAAGTTATCGTGCGACACGACCCTGTTGTCAAACATTCTATTTATAGTAACAGTGACCTTGACATTTGACCTAATAACCCCAAAATAAATGCATTTCTTCCCCTTCCACAGGGGAATCATGTGGCCAAGTTTGGTAAAGATCCGATATACAGAACTAAAGTTATCGTGCGACACGACCCTGTTGTCAAACATTCTATTTATAGTAACAGTGACCTTGACATTTGACCTAATGACCCCAAAATAAATGGATTTCTTCCCCTTCCACAGGGGAAACATGTGGCCAAGTTTGGTAAAGATCCAATATACAGAACTAAAGTTATCGTGCGGAAACGATCCTGTTGTCAAAAATTCTATTTACAGTAACGGTGACCTTGACCTTTGACCTAATGACCCCAAAATAAATAGGGTTCTTCCCCTTCCACAGGGGAATCATGTGGCCAAGTTTGGTAAAGATCCAATATACAGAACTAAAGTTATCGTGCGGAAACGATCCTGTTGTCAAAAATTATATTTACAGTAACGGTGACCTTGACATTTGACCTAATGACCCCAAAATAAATAGGGTTCTTCCCCTTCCACAGGGGAATCATGTGGCCAAGTTTGGTAAAGATCCAATATACAGAACTAAAGTTATCATGCGGAAACGATCCTGTTGTCAAAAATTATATTTATAGTAACGGTGACCTTGACCTTTGACTTTATGATCCCAAAATAAATAGGGTTCTTCCCCTTCCACATGGGAATCATGTGGCCAAGTTTGGTAAAGATCCGATATACAGAACTAAAGTTATCGTGCGACACGACCCTGTTGTCAAACATTCTATTTATAGTAACAGTGACCTTGACATTTGATCTAATGAGCCCAAAATAAATGGATTTCTTCCCCTTCCACAGGGGAAACATGTGGCCAAGTTTGGTAAAGATCCAATATACAGAACTAAAGTTATCGTGCGGAAACGATCCTGTTGTCAAAAATTCTATTTACAGTAACGGTGACCTTGACCTTTGACCTAATGACCCCAAAATAAATAGGGTTCTTCCCCTTCCACAGGGGAATCATGTGGCCAAGTTTGGTAAAAATCCAATATACAGAACTAAAGTTATCGTGCGGAAACGATCCTGTTGTCAAAAATTCTATTTACACTAACGGTGACCTTGACCTTTGACCTAATGACCCCAAAATAAATAGGGTTCTTCCCCTTCCACAGGGGAATCATGTGGCCAAGTTTGGTAAAGATCCAATATACAGAACTAAAGTTATCGTGCGGAAACGATCCTGTTGTCAAAAATTATATTTATAGTAACGGTGACCTTGACCGGTGACCTAATGACCCCAAAATAAATAGGGTTCGTCCCCTTCCACAGGGGAATCATGTGGCCAAGTTTGGTAAAGATCCGATATACAGAACTAAAGTTAACGTGCAGAAACCTGTGTGGACGCCCGCCGCCGCCATTCCCAATCACATAATACGACCCCCTCTTGAGACAGGCGTAAAAAAATGATTCTTTTAAAACATTGAAACTGAAAAATCCGGTAATAAAATACAGGAAAATTTGTCTCAAATAAAATATCTCCTCTAGTTTCTGAGATTTTTTTAAATGTTCAGTTCCAAACTCCAGTGCCTTCTCATATTATAATATTGTTTCTCCTATATTGGCCCCTTAATCCATTTTAATTACAGAGGTTAATACGTTAAGGGACCGATCATTATTTATCTCCAGGGGGGTGGGGGCAGCAAAATGTAAATTTGGAATGAGCAAACATAACTGACCCCCCCTTTTTAAGTTGTGTTAAAAAAATTACTCTCCCTCTTTCAACTACTTCAAATCTTTTGACCCCCCCCCCCCCCCTTTTCCTGATTATTGTTGAAAGGCTTCTAATTTCATATGTTGTTATAAATTCCTTTTTAACAAGGATAGTAGCTCATAGGAAATGAATACAACCACAACCACATCTAATGAAAAGCATACCCTTAAGTCACTTTGTTGTAATTTTTTTGTCTTCGCAGTCTTCAACAAGCCAGGAGCCCACTATTTAAAGAAACTGCATCAAGAATTTTTGCCATAAATACAGTGTACTATAACAATAGTTTTTTTAATATATTGAAATATTATTTTAATCATCAGTTTCACAATTAATCTCAAATCAACAGTATTATGATAACAGAAATTTGCAAATTAGAAAATACTTTATAATACAATAAAACAATTGAGAAAGTATTCATAGTGCAAAAATTATCAATAGATAATGTATTTTAAAGCCAAATTTCCCTTTATGGGTTTATTTCAGAGATGATTCCAACACCAAAGTTTTTTTTCCAAAACAGTTCAATGAATAGTATTACACACAACCAAAAAAGGAAAAAATGGAAAAAAATGCAGAAAGAAGTTAAGAGGCCAAATCAAATTTCAATTAAATTTAACACAACACAAATAGAAAGAAGCACACTTTAGTAAGTGCATTATGTGAAGTTAAAAATCATTTTATAGTTATATGGCTCTATTGCAGTCTTTTAAAGTGTTAAAATGTAAATTGAGAAAGAAAATAAAATATTAAAAACAAAATGAATAGCAATATAACAAATATCATAACATTTAACCATCATAAGATGCTATTTCAAAATATTAAGATACCAGGATGCTATCTGAAATTTCTGGGGAGAACACTGATTTGATTTGGTTGTTTTGTTATCTTATACATACATGTACATGTACATTGGTACTTTTATTGAGAGTGTGAATACATGTTTATTTTCTTTTTGTTACCACAAAACATTTGTCAATTGATATTTTTAACTTACATTTTTGTTTATATCTTTATTATTTATAAGTCCCATTTTCCTTCAATTCCATCCATTATTTTTTTATTTGTTTAAAACTTCTCATTAAATACTCAGATGATTGCTTTTATTTAATTTTGAAACAGGGGTTGTTTCTTGCTAAAATGCATCAGTGACTATGATACTTTATTTTAAGCATACAATACAAAACTGTTCTAATTTGTTTTATTTATATTTTTGTTGGGCAGCACATTTTGTTATTTTGTGATGCATTTAATTTTAACAAGTTTCATAATCTAGTCAGAACTAAATGCAGTATTATACATATGAATTTATTACTACCTAGTCAGTTTTTGTATTCCTCTGGATTGAAATTTGAATGTTATTAAAGTTTTTCAGATTTGTTTTTAGCAATTAAATAGTTACCTTTAAAACCATGTTTTTTTTCATGTTTGAGATGTTGAAAGGAAGCCCATCTTGGTGTTTCCTTTGAAAAGAATATACAAATGTACTATCAAAAACATTTTTTGTCAAGAATATCTAAAACATATCAGTGTTCTCATAAGGATTTTCAAATAGTACCATGGAAATTAAGGTAGCACTGGTTTTCTGAAAATTAAAGCACCATTGCCCTAATACATTCTATTATAAAATTTCACAAAATAGCACCATGGTAGAAAATATAGCACCATGGTACCATGGTGCTATATGGGCCTTGAGAGAACACTGCATATCCTATGTTCATGCATTGATCTGTCTCTCTGGGTTGACTCTGGAACTGTAATGTAGTGAATCAGAAAGCTTCGTTCCGATGTACTCTAAACATATATATTTATTTATATATAGTGACAGTTTGATATTTGGCAAAATGTATGACAAGGAGACATTTTTTTCGGCTGAATATATTTATTTTCATTTTACATGCAAATAGATTTTATCTATAGTGTATGCTTAAAAAAAATCATGACCCCCCTGCTTGATCAACCAGAAAAGCAGTGTCCCCCCTCTATCAATTTCCAATTTTTTCATTACCCCTTACCTTTTTGCCGCCCCCCTCCCCCCTGGAGATATATAATGACTGGTCCCTAATGTCTTTTGATCTTTTAGAAAAGTTGACGTTCGGGGAGTAAACCTTGTCCACGAACCACAGGCACTTGTTTCTGGTAATTTTTTTTTACCTAGATACTATATGTTTCTGGTAATTTTTTTTTACCTAGATATACTAGTATCTAGGTATACTAGTATCTAGGTATACTAGTATCTAGATATACTAGTAACTAGGTAAAAAAAATTTACCAGAAACAAGTGCCTGTGCCACGAACCTCTTATATACAAGCTCACCAATCAATGTTTTCGCTGCTTTTTTTTAACCAACCACCATAAATATTTAACTGTAGGCTTTCCCCTCAGTTGTCCGTAAAAAAAAATTAGCCAAGCAACATTTCAAAATTTCATTGTATATGAAACAAGTATGGTATAAGCCTATTTAGATTTATCAACGTGCATTTTCACCATAGAATATAAATAGTAAGCAACATTTCCCTGCGTGCGCCTCTTTAAAAACGAAAATAATCTACGTGACGTCACGAGCACTGGTTCTTCCAAGATGGCCTACGGAGGTACAGAGTGTTTGTATGTGGATTACTATTTGTTTATATAGTGTACCGACATTTCTTTTGAAAATTATGTTATCAATATTCATTTGTTTAGGATAGAGGGTTTTATTTTCATTTATAATTTTAATCGTGTTGTGAAAAACCAATGAACCGAAAGGGATCAAAACAGTTTATCGCCGATTTCAGAATCTGAGGAAGAGCAGTAGCATCAATATTTACAATCGTGATTTTGGGGAAATTTGTCCAGATTCAATTATTTTAGCATCGGATTTATTCGACTTTATTTTTAGAGTGAATTCTAAAGGATCGAGTACTTGTGGATTTCAATCTTTAACAATTATTTTTTTTTGCTTTTGTTGTTGAAATTATCTGCACTGAATGACTTGTAACTGCACAACACAGGAATGACTAAAAATGTCTTGGTGTTAATATCATCTTCTATTTCAAAAATTTGCAAATCTGACTGCAAAAAATATGTAAATAATGGAATAAATAAGTCATAAATGATTTGCACAACGTGTCGAACCAATGAAGATCTTTCTCTTCTTGGAGATTGTGTTATGGAGTGTACTGGTCTTACATCCTACACTGTGTGGGGCATGCCCACCTCGATGTACCTGTACCTCCATAAAAAACAGGTTAAATAAGGATGATAGAGATACTCCAAGGGTTGGACAAGGCAGGAAGGTCATATGTTTAGGACAATATTCACCAATCTCTCAAGTGGAAGAAATAAGAAATTTGCCATTAGACACTGTTATTTTGTAAGTACTGTTATTTTGTAAGTACTCTTAAAGGGATATTAAAGCTCGTTTTAGCATATATTTTTTCAACTCGTGACGAAGGTTGTTTCTTTTCAATTTGATTGTAAAAACAATCCAAAAATACTTTGCACGCCCATATAATCCCTAATATCGTTAAAATATCACTTAAAAGGGTCGAAATGAATTTTTGTCCGGGAAGCAAAATTTCAATTATTGCAAAGACCGCAAGATGTGACAGAATTATCAACGAATTATGTCACTTTTACAAAGTTTCATTGATAAAAACCTTGTTAATGTTTCATAAATTTCATTTATTGAACCAATTGCAAGTTTTCATGAGATACAATAAATTACCAAAATGAGCTTTAATATCCCTTTAAATTTAGTGAATTAGTCTCTAATTTTAGACATCTGCTAACTCTCATGCACCAGTATAAATATGCAATTTCGTTGTATTTTAAGTAATGCGCTAAATTTTCAGTCATAAATTTCACAATACCAGTACATGTACAAAATAAATTGTTCTGGACTACATTTTGTATATAATAAATTGGTAATTGAGGGGCTATCGTGATCTTATAATAGTTGGATTTACAACTACCTGTGCAATCAGTGCCTATTGCCACTAAAGTTGTGAATTCAAAATGCCGTTCATGGCGAGGTGTACTCGATACAACATTATAAAATTCAAATTCAAATTCTTTATTGGTTTCGAAATCCAATGATTGGATTGTCACCATAAACAATACATAAAAAAACACTACACAATAGACATGCAAAGATAAGGCCAAATAAAAAAATATGTGTATTTTTCAGCCGCCGACCCTAACCTTTTTTATCAGCAATTATTCGACCCTAATTTTTGCTAGCGACCCTATCAATTTTTACCCAGAATTCGGATAACCATTTTTGTTGTTTTAATCAGCAGCAATGTTTTATTTATTCAACTGCTAGCTTTTTGTCGAAATTTAGAGCAAAGAAGGTAGAAAAACTGCGTAACTCGTCATATAACAGCTTCAACAAATGACGGCTTACCGGAAATTTCGAAAATGAAATACCGGAATTGGATTCCGGAACCGGGAACGACTATTTCTGGCTTTGCCGATAATAGAAAAAAAAAAAATGCTGACCCTAGATTTTTTTGACATGTGACCGTAAACACACATATTTTTTTTATTTGGCCTAACATTGTTGCATCACAGCTAAGGTTTGTTGATGAGTATCTCTTTAATAATCAATATTCATTCCCTATAAATAGCATTTCTATAATTGTACATATCACTAACCCCCTTAACACAGATCTTATTTATGTCATAGTCATTATTGCTGAAGATAAAATTAAATTTCTCAGTTTCAGACAATCTAAGAAAGAAGGTACAACACTTCTAATTTTTTCAAAAAGTTTTTGTCGTGGTGAGTCCAGTTTAGGGAAAACTATAGAAAAGTGAATTTCATCCTCTGTGGACAAATTCGATTTTCTACAGGAATTTTTCTGTATCGCTCTTGTTCTATAAATAGTCTGCTATTGCTAATTCTAACTTTAACAAAGCAGGGGTTTCAAAGTTTTTTATAATAGGAGGTACTTCTTAAATTTTAGGAGGTACCTAAAAAATTAGGCTGAGGGACGTAAGGGATCCAGGGGGCGGAAGCTCCTGAAATCTAGCATTTTGTGGACCAAAAAATGTACTTCAGAGACTGCAAAACACTAAGTGTTTTTGAAAGAAAAATCCCATTAACTTTAGAGTTCAGATTTCACCAAGAATGAAAACCATGCATAATGCCTGGATTTTTTCCCCCAATTTCTTTATTGAATATTTCAGTTTACAGACTTCAGCCAAGATTATTCATAGATAGTCTGCCATATCTTAAAAAAAACCAAAAGGACCATAAAGAGCTACGGTTCCGCAGCTAGGCTTGCAATTGACCAAGCCATTTTTATCAAAGCTTAAACTTCTCAAAATTCTTTTGTTGGCTTTGTCCTTTTCTTTTTCACAATACCTTGGCTTGTGTGTTTTTTTTTACTTTATTACCAGTAATTAAACTCATCAAAGGCCATTGGCAGGATCAAGACATATAAGTGTCATAATTAATGAAACATATAAATTTAATTTGCAATCATCAATCTTTATATGACTTTAATAAAATTTATAATTTTAATAGATCAATACAAAACTAAAACAATATATATTGTTACTTTCACGACTTATGTGCAAAAAAAATGTTCGAACAAAAACGATGCGGGAAGACATTTATTAACATTTGAATCACAAAAGTTAAATTATTTTGGAAAAAAAGTGGGGCCGACGTTTTGACATTACAATGTAATTCGTATTTGAGCCATGTCCGGTCCTTTTTCAAGATTTCTAGTAATTTTCCTCGTACCCCCTTTTAAAAATGTTTTTCAGCACACTTTCATTTCTGTGAACAACCGCGGTAGGGTCCCGTCAAAATATGTAAATAAATTAGCCATAGGTTTTAATTTTTTTATACCGGAAGTTAAACAATATGGACAGAGTTAAGCAACAAGACAGAGTACGCCCCAGAATGATTCGACCCTGGGTTTTAAATGGATAAAAAAATCGCACAAAATATTGTGTAGTCATATATTCATAATACATAATGATCATATTTATATTAATGAAGATTACACTAAATTGTGTTTGAACATAATTTGTAATCGGTCATTTTTTATTTTGAAATGATGTCAGCTTTGTTCCGGTTCGAGTTTTACACAAGGATGAAAAGATATTGCATACCTGTTAACCCTCCCCCTTTTCGCGGGAATCTCCCGCGTAAGAGCCTTATCTCCCGCATGGACTGGGTCTCATGCGCAGGAGACATTAATCTCCCGCACGATATCCACCCAACAAAAAAATCAAGTACAATAAAATCTTGACCTACATTTTGCGATCAATATTTCTGGAAATTCCCCATTTGGAACTCCCGCGCTGATGAAAAATGCCGAGAGATACGAATGGTAAAGGTGTTTAAATGATATCTGGTTATTGATCTGTTTGACACCTTTACAGGTAAATTGGGTCATGGAGATTAATTAAGGTGTTGATGATTATACAACAATTATCCACTGATTGACAGTTAATTGGGGATAAGGAAGTGGGTTTGTGGCACACACTTAGATGATTAGAAGTGTGATAGCGGCAATTAAAAATAGTTATAAACCGTTGTGCAAACAGGAGTCTGACAACCTTTGATGCAGAGGAAAATTTCTTATTTCGATCAAACGTGCAATGAATTCATCTCGGATTGAGTTGTTATGGCTTGTTTGGGACCAAAGCCGATCAAAGTATTATTTAAGGACTAAGTTCCAGGATGGAATTGATAAACCACAAAAATGCCAAAACGTATGCTATCACCCAACGCACCAGCAGCAAAGTAACTTTTTAATTTTAGTGCTTTGTTTTAACCTTTTGATTATGAATGATTATGAATAAATTATAAATACAGTTTTTATCCTTCATTCATCATATGAAACACTACTAATAAGACAGAAAGGTAAACAATATATATTGAAATGGGATGCAGTTGGTTCAATACTGAAACAAACAAAAAGAAAACATCAATTAACAATAAAAACATGCATCAAATATGTCGATAAAATATCTCCAGTTATGAGACCAAATCTCCAGCCAAAAATTTACAAATCTCCAGTTGTAGCATAGCAACTCTATCACATGTATGCAACTACAATGTACAAATTTGTGCGTTTAAAGGCGACGCACAAAATCTCCCCCTTAGAAGAGTTGGTAGTGGGGAGATCTACCCCTAGCAGTTTCCAGAGGTTAACAGGTATGATATTGGGGCGAAAACATATCTATTTACCGCATGCGCAAATTGCTATTTCCGATTCTAAGGTAAAGTTATTTTTAAAACAGGGAATATCCCATCAACTTGGTCGTGACGCAGTTGTTCGATTTGAATGCGAGAATTTAGCTATTGGCGTGATCATTAATTTTTTATGAAAAATATTCCACAAGCCTATCGACCATCGTACTTGTGGCTTTGACCACCGCTAATTTTGGGGGGGTTCAGTAATTTCTGCCGGTACTATACACGATCTCAGATGGGTAAAAGTACCGGGTACCGCCCCACTTTGAAACCCCTAAACAAAGTTGGATATATCTAGTTTGTCCAAGTCTAAAAGTAAAAAAATTTCTAATGTATACTCAGTTTTAAATTCCCCATAAGTGCGGAGTTTATTACCATTTGCACTATTTCTATTGTCAAATAAATTTGACTTCCAAAAGTTAATAAACTTTTCCCTTAATTTTTTAACAACTGACACTAATAGTCTCTTTTTTGAAAAGGAACACTGATTTTCCCAAACGTGATTAAATCCTATTTTACAGAATAATTGTTTTATTTTAGAAACAGTACCATTCTGAAGAGTTAAATTCTCTTCATATGCTTTTGTGAACCAAACTTTCATTAGCAGTATTAATGACATGATACCAAAATCCTATTGCTAGTTTCAAAGCATCAATGGAAATAGGGTCTAGCCCTAACTCTGATAGCACAGCCATGTTCGTTGTTTACTCCTAGTACATGATAAAGTTTGTCAGTGACTAGCGACAAGTCAGTGGTTTTCTCCGGGTACTCAGCTTTCCTCCACCAATAAAACTGACCGTTATGATATAACTGAAATATTGTTGAAAGTGGTGTTAAACATCATAAACTCAAACCTAAATTGGCAATTGTTGCTTTCCATCTCACCATACAGCATTAAAGGGGGTGAGAGTTTTTCCATCTACATATGTAGTATTTGTACATTTGTATATCATGGCTAGAAGAAGTTACTATTTGATGATGATGACCATCTCAGGGGTTTCAAAGTTTTTTATAATAGGAGGTACTTCTTAAATTTTAGGAGGTACCTAAAAAATTAGGCTGAGGGACGTAAGGGATCCAGGGGGCGGAAGCTCCTGAAATCTAGCATTTTGTGGACCAAAAAATGTACTTCAGAGACTGCAAAACATTAAGTGTTTTTGAAAGAAAAATCCCATTAACTTTAGAGTTCAGATTTCACCAAGAATGAAAACCATGCATAATGCCTGGATTTTTTCCCCCAATTTCTTTATTGAATATTTCAGTTTACAGACTTCAGCCAAGATTATTCATAGATAGTCTGCCATATCTTAAAAAAAACCAAAAGGACCATAAAGAGCTACGGTTCCGCAGCTAGGCTTGACCAAGCCATTTTTATCAAAGCTTAAACTTCTCAAAATTCATTTGTTGGCTTTATCCTTTTCTTTTTCACAATACCTTGGCTTGTGTGTTTTTTTTTACTTTATTACCAGTAATTAAACTCATCAAAGGCCATTGGCAGGATCAAGACATATAAGTGTCATAATTAATGAAACCAAGGACGTATATAGAATACGTCCTTGATGAAACATATAAATTTAATTTGCAATCATCAATCTTTAATAAAATTTATAATTTTTTAATAGATCAATACAAATATAATTAAACAAAATATGTATTGTTACTTTCACGACTTGTGTGCAAAAAAAATGTTCGAACAAAAACGATTCGCGGGAAGACATTTATTAACATTTGAATCACAAAAGTTAAATTATTTTGGAAAAAAAGGGGGGCCGGCATTTTGACATTACAATGTAATTCGTAATTGAGCCATGTCCAGTCCTTTTTCAAAATTTCTAGTAATTTTCTATCCCTTATCTCCTCGTACCCCCTTTTAAAAATGTTTTTGCAGCACACTTTCATTACTGTGAACAACCGCGGTAGGGCCCCGTCAAAATATGTAAATAAATTGGCCATAGGTTTTTATTTTTTTATACCGGAAGTTAAACAATATGGACGGAGTTAAGCAACAAGACAGTACGCCCCAAAATGATTCGACCCTGGGTTTTAAATGGATAAAAAAAATCGCACAAAATATTGTGTAGTCATATATTCATAATACAAAATGATCATACTTATATTACTGGAGATTACACTAAATTGTGTTTGAACATAATTTGTAATCGGTCATTTTTTTATTTTGAAATGATGTCAGCTTTGTTCCGGTTCGAGTTTTACACAAGGATGAAAAGATATTGGGGCGAAAACATATCTACATGTATTTACCGCATGTGCAAACCGCTATTTACGATTCTAAGGTAAAGTTATTTTTAAAACAGGGAATATCCCATCAACTTGGTTGTGACGCAGTTGTTCGATTTGAATGCGAGAATTCAGCAATGAACGTGATCATCAATTTTTTATGAAAAATATTCCACAAGCCTATCTATCGACCATCGTACTTGTGGTTTTGACCACCGCTAATTTTGGGGGGTTCAGTAATTTCTGCCGGTACTATACACGATCTCAGGCGGGTAAAAGTACCGGGTAACGGCCCACTTTGAAACCCCTGCCATCCACATATGTAGTATGTGTACATTTGTATATCATGGCAAGAACAAGTTACTACAGCACGCACAGCGCGTTTTAGCAAGAAATCACCTTGGTCGGTGTTTTTTCGCGGTGAAATGTCGGTGATATGTCATAAAATCACCGTAAAATGTCGGTGAAACTTTCACCACGAAAATTTACAAATTAGGACCTAAATGTCGGTGAAATATTTTAATTGTCGGTGACAACACCGCGGCGAAAATCATACGTGTATACACGTATATGTAACTGCACTTCATGTGTTCTTTTGTTTTTTGTTGCTTAGTTTTGTTTTTTTACTACGGTATTTCGTACTTTATATTTCAATTTGATACCGGTTTGTTTTCCTTGTCTAATCCCGACATTTCGATTGATTTATATCGGTGTTATTATATTTTTTTTTCTCACGAGTTGATTCACCTGTGTTTTATCAGTGTACGGATGTGTCTATTTTTATGTAGTGCACACATTGAACTCGGTCACTAAAAGGTCAAATACACAGTTACCTGTAGTCCGAGATTCCTCTGCCGTCCTACGGCTTTTTTTTTCTTTGCTAGAGCCATGGGACGTCAGAGAGCTCTACATAAGGAAAACAGCGGATTTGCCTCTCCAACTCTTGGTCGGCACAATTCCACGTTTTGTGGGTATCAGATTTTATTTTCTATCCAAAACCCTTCTATAAATCGCTTCACCAATCATTTTTCTATTCATTCATAACCATCTTACACTCAGAAAGTGGTATTACACTCCATTACAGCACGATTTTGCCTTAGATCTTATTATTCCGCCATAATTTTGGTTGTTGCTATATCATTCTGATGAGGCACAAAAAAAATAAAAATAAAAATGAACAATTCAATATAACTTATGATCAATGTTAATCTTAAGATTTTTTGGTGAAAATAGCCCCAGAATCATTGCTGCATCAGGTGCGGATCCAGCAGTTTTGAAAACGGGGTCCCAGGCTCTTGTTTGCCAATTTATACACGAATTTTACTAAATTGTCGAACACCCCCTTGATCCGCCAGTGTGCATTAATATGCACCAATTCCTAATGTTTACTTGATCAGGGTCGTGTATTTTGATCACCTATTAGAACCTTTGAAATGTGTATTGCATCTCCTATTCTAGACACGGGTAGCGTTAACGGGTCACAAAATGTGTATTGCGTTTCAGATTATTGCCAAAGATTGTGACACATGTCGTCGACCGTATGTAAAATGACACTTGTATATTTTGCCTGGCGACTTCCTGTGTGGACCTAAACTCATTACGCAATATTAGGTACCCTGCTGAGTGAACCGGTGCGAATGTACCTGTCGTTTTCAGAATGAAAATAAAAATAAGTAAATCCCGCCTTTCACTTCTTATTTCAGGAATTATTTGCCTTAATTTATTGAAGAATAAAATATTTAAAATTAAAATATGGTCACACGCTTCTGAAAATACATGAAAAATATAAGAAATATATTTTCCGCATAATATTTTACGTTCGCTCATCAAAAATGACAAACAAACAAAAAAAGGAAAAGAAATTAACATTTTTAAATCACTTGTTCGCTCCAACGTTTTTAGCACAAAATCCGAAGAACAAGAAGTAAATTTGGTGTAGCCTAATCTCTGTATATTTTGACTGCTCTTCATCTGTTTATACCGCTCATGATCATGATCTCTTCCGAACTTTGTCTGAATGAATATCAGTGGATATCAAAATTATAGGTCAAGTTTGCTTACGGAGTTCCGAGCTGAAAAAAATCATATATTTAGGCTTTGTGCCTTCTGGGGGTCACTGAGCAAAGAGGTTTTTTTTCTTTAAGCACTAACTTTGTAAACTCAGTTGCCACCCGATCTCCTAACCATTAATTTTTAGTTCTTTAATTAAAATTAAAACATCTTTTATGAACATCGATCGTTAAAATTGTGAATACATATTAATTATGATGAGACAGCTATATATAGTTAGGCCAATTTGGTGCCTCTAATAATGAAAACTTATAATTTCAAGGATGGTGTACATGTGTATACTTTTTTTTCATCTGAAACATAATTACAATTATAATTGTTCCTGTTATTTCAACATGATCTACCAACTCGTCTTGGAAAGCAAATAGTGTGTATTGAAATTCCCATTTTATTAATCCGATCAATACACAAATTACGCGTTGTCAAAATTATCCATTATATTTTTCAGCATATTAGCAGTAAAACAAAATGAACATAATTGTAAAAGGGATCCTACATATAGTGAATATAGGTGACTGTTGTAAAACACTCTTTGCGTTGTAAATATAAAGGAAATGAAACATTTTGTTCATTTAAAATAGTTGTTTGTCAAAAAGGTACGTAGCTGTTCACTTCAGTATTTAATTTTCCAATGGTTATTAGATTTAATTTACAGTCCTCTGAGCGCTTTAAATGAAGTGAATTTAACATCAGCGACCCAGACTTTAAATTTCAATCCCACAATGCAATTATCGGGCTAAAACATCACAACCCATGAAAAAATTAGAAATTAAAATTACAAATTTGCGATTTGCTTCATTATTTGTGGAAATATGTGGATAAAACTTTGTGAATATGTATTTTATATCACCAGGAACATATTTAGCTAACATGTAAAAAATCGCGAAGTTTCCCTTTAAATTGTTAATTTCATCGAAAAAAAATCCAAAACGGGGTTTAACACTAATATTTTTGGTTCACCATACCACAGCTGGGCTAGTGAAAATAAAAAGTTACTAGCCCTGTATTCAACATGCTGGATGATTACTGCCATGTGTGATGTATATCTACATGTATGGGGCATTTGATATCCGAACCCTATACACAAAAATGTACATGTACAGGTATATCTATGGGGCATTAATTACCCAAACACTATATCTGAAGTACTAGCCCAAAGGGCTATTAAAATAAAATACTAGCCTGAAAATATTTTATAATTAGACCAGAAAATAGAAACGGGTTAAGATCACTTTCCTCTAGAGCCACTGAGGGGTTTGATGGCATCCCCCACCCCCCCGTAGATAAAGTTGGAAAATTAAACCTCAAATCCTGCATTCTGGAAGTGTATAAAATTTATCAAAAATAGTTTTTTTTTCTCTCTAGGACAGATGAAAAATTCCCCTTCCCTTCAAACAAACAAGGCTGTCCAAAACCTTTTTTCTTTTTGGTGTCTTTCCCGGTCTCGCACCATCCAACCACCTCAACATCGAAGCCATGTTTGTTTTTGTTGAATGAATCCAAAAACAAGATATTCAAGCAATCAGTAACGAACAAAGAATGCCTTCCGACTTATTTAACAATGACTGTTCAGCATGTTTAAATAATTTTTTTAACAAATATATCTCATTTGGTCAATGCAATAAAAATCAATCGAAAATATATCAAAATTTTATATGTGGAAAAACATGTGCAGTTACAACCGTTGGCACATTATTATTTTTTATTTTGGAAGATTGGTTGTTAAGAAATTTGACGGAGACACATTCTGCAGTTACTGTAAAGAGTAAAAAAGGTGCCCACGGATGTGCACTAGGCCGGTCGAACTATAAGCAGTACACGTTTACTAGTCTGAGGTAATTTTTACTAGACAGGGGCTTCAGGCTACTGCCTAACGTCACAAACTCGTATAACATACAAATGTATGTTACAAGTTATATCTAATTTTTCCAAAATTTGTAGTTCTATTTTTTCATCCAATTTTAATGTTTTTTTGTTGTTGTTGCAATACAGTGAAAGAAACCATCGCTCGCCAACTGATGGGGGTTGAACTCGCCAAAAGCGAGAAGAGAACAAATTTGGCGAGTACATTTGTGTAAGAACTCGACAATCCGGCGACCGAACATCAAGAGATGAATTCCAATTATTTTGCACTTGCCCCTGTCAACCAACTTGACGAAGTAGTTTCTCAGTCAATGATTCCGTAAAATTTTTGATTCGACAATAAAAGATGTGAAGAAATCCTTCAAAATCGTTGATAGGACTAGCGGTGCAATGTTTCACGTCCATCATATTGATTTCTCTTATTGATAGAAAACGCTAAAAGATTGCGTCCTATTCCGAACCGGGATAAAATAAAATTAATATATACACGGTACCTCCAGGCTCCCAAAGTTCAATGCAAGTGATTCAGATTATCTTAAATACGGATTCGGTAGAGTAAACCTTGATGATATCAAATAAAATTGGGTTTGTCTATATTCCTTATAACATTACCTGCCTATGTTTTTCAGTCAGTGTTGACCTATATATTTATATTATATATTTTTACAAGATTAAAGGGAGCTAAAAGGGACCAATGGCAATGCTTAATATAGAAAAATGAGTAAATGCTCAAAATATTGAGATCAAGCAAATTACTCTGTACAACACATTTTTGTGTCCTGCAGTTTACTATGTTAAGCAAAATACTGATACACTTGCTTTTAATACATGTACATGTATATTATACTTATTTTCAGGTTTTCGTTGTCGACATGCTGGAGTCATATCATGCTACGCTCAGTGTTCAATGTTCAATGTTCAATTATGAGTTGGGCATGGCAGTTCCACACCTACAATACAGTGTATGGTCACTAGAACAGTACATGTACATGTATATTTGTTTTTAAGCTAATATTTGTTACGCTTATACTATATTAGATATACAGTATTTAGATTTCAAACATTTAAAGACATATATAATAAATTATGTACACAAATTAATGTCAATTATTTTGTCATTTTAGGGATTTAAGTAAGAATAGTATAACCATTTTACACAGAGGAGAATTTAACAGATTGTCGGGACTAAAAAGATTGTAAGTAGAAAATGTACCTGGCTGCACATTGAATATGATAATGACAGAGCTGTCAAGGGTTTTTGATGTCTCAGACTGAAAGCATGGTGTCTTGAGGGCAACCCCCCCTCCCCCCCCCCCCCTTTCCCAGAAACTAGCGACAACATTTCCAATGTAGGAGAAATGGCCTTTTCAAAGCTAAGTCAACATGTGGATATACATGTATGCTTCAAAACCTGTGTTGTGTCACAAAATACGCAAAACTCGCTTAATTCGTTGTTACACTTTGTACCTTTGCATACCTGTTAACCTCTGGGAACAGCTAGGGGGGAGACCTCCCCCTACCAACTCTTCTAAGGGGGAAATTTTGTGCGTCGCCTTTAAACGCACAAAATTGTACCTTGTAGTTGAATGATAATAAAGCAATGATGTAAAATGGTATATAAAGACACATTCATTGTATACAAATTTATTCTATTAATAGCTTGACAGTCTAGTTACATGAACTTATGTTACTCTGGTATGTTAGAACAGCTTTCTTTGCTGCTCTCAGAACACTGTCACTTGGATTGAATTCAAAGCAAGCTTTGTCTTGGTTTTGTTTTGCACATATTAAACAGCAAATAGTGTCATTGTTCAGATCTACCTCATATCAGTTTGTATTTTTTTTAACATTGAAAAAATTCTCTCTGGGTCAGCATTGCTGACAGGGATCACATAACAAGCTTTAGCCAATTTGGATAAAACTAAAGCTAAGTTTATCAGTAAATGGTTCCTTATGATCTGCCATTACTAGCCCCCAAAAGGTGTCAATTCCTGATTCAGTTGATGGTAGTTCATCTTCTGGTGTCAGTTGGTATTCAAGAAACTCTTCCTGTAAGGTTGATAATTTGAGGAAATCTCAAGGCAAGGTTCAAAACTCGTCCTGGAATTTACAATTGTATTTCTTTTTCTTTGATGTCGAAGAAGGAGTACTAGGTCCCGAATTCCACCTTCTCTTTGTTGATTCAGACATCGTTATAAAATGCCAGAAACAAATCTTATTTAAAGCTAAATTGAGAATGTACATTTCTAATTGGTGTTGTTATCCGTTCGATTACGTAAACAACAATCAGTTTCGTATTCCAGAACGAAAAGTCTAGAGAAACTCGATAAAAATTGATACGAAACATCTCAACGATTGACGGAAATAGCCGATCGATTGTAAACAAATATGGCGACTGAAGAAAGTAAGCAAATTTTTTGTTGGGGGGAGATCGTGTAGGAGGAAAAGGTGTGTGCGGCAGATTTATGTCTCCCACGTGGGAGACCCAGTCCATGCGGGAGATAAGGCTCTTACACGGGAGACTCCCACGCAAAGGGGGAGGGTAAACAGGTATGCCTTTGTCAAACCAGTAATATAGAAATCTAGATCTATAACTAAATACTGAACATTAAATCCAGAACTGACAGAAGCTTCCAGAAAAGCTATCTCATCCTTTACATGCTGCATTATGTGCCATATGGCAAGGACAACCAACACAGTACACATCAGGGTTTTTCACCAGTACCCTACCTTTAATTGAGTTTTTTTTACCCATATTCACAGAGGCATTATCTATAGAGAAAGCTACATACTTATCCTATGGTATCTGATTTTGTGTAATCACATCGTCGCTTTATATCAGCTTCACCCTGATGAGCACAAATAAATTCCAGAGAACAAACCACACATACAGTTTGTTTGAGAGCTTGAGGCCTTCACCGGAGGGGGGGTGGATACAGTGCATGCAAAAATCTATTGATCATTAATTTTTTTTTTCAGATTTGAATTTTCGGACATTGTTTCTATAAGATTAATAGGAGAGATAATTGCATTAGAAACAATTTGTCTCTATAAATACTATTATAAAACCATAGAAATAAAATACTTATCTATATTGTATATGGTTCAAATACAATATGAGGTTCTAGGATAGACAAAGTTTTGAATGAGGTTCTAGGATAGACAAAGTTTTGAATGAGGTTCTAGGATAGACAAAGTTTTGAATGAGGTTCTAGGATAGACAAAGTTTTGAATGAGGTTCTAGGATGGACAAAGTTTTGAATGATCTCTGGTTCTTGGATGGACAATTTTTTTGCAGACAGTAATTATTACAAAAACATAATTTATAGATGTTTTAAAAAAAGAAAATGATTGAAGAGATTAATTAATTTCCTAAAATTAATATGTACACATCTAACTTTACATGTGCCTTCAATGTACAATATTACTAATGTTTGTTATTTTGAATGTTCTGTGTATATTTATAATTTAAAAAAAATAAGCAATGGTGCTCTGATATAGATCATAATGATATCTAATACAGAACAGAATAATTCACCCATCAGTAACCAAGAGGATGAGGCAAAAAACACATGGTGCATTTCATGTATTTTGCAGAAATAAATGATTAACAGTTGGCATTTTACCCCCAGGGAACATTTTTTAACATTTATTAGAGAATGTTTTGTGCATCAGGTTTTCTTCATTCATCCAAAACAGAATTTTTTTCTGGTGTTCTTAGATTGTGATAATGAAACCTGTTGAATGTTTCATACAACTACAAGATACTTATTTACAAGGAAAAAATTATTATGTCTCTCCTTCGAATGAAGGGAGACATATTGTTTTAGTCTGATTTTTTCTTCCGCTTCCGCTTCTGCTTCTTCTCAGCGAAGCTTGTCCGGACCATAACTTTTTTGTTTTTCCATATCGGTCAATTATATTTGGTGTGTGGGTGCATGACCATAAGGCGGTGTGTCACATACCATAATGACCTTCGTTGGAATTTGACCTTGAATTGTTTTTTAAATAGTATTTTCTTGTCCGGGCCATAACATTTTTTTCTTTCGAGATAGGTCAAATGATATTTGGTATATGGGTGCATGACCATAAGGCTGTGTGTCGCGTACCGTAATGACCTTCGTGGGACCTTGACCTTTGACCTCAAGGTCAAATAATTGTTTTTTAATTAGTATTTATTTGATATGTGGGTGCATGACCATAAGGCGGTGTGTTGCATACCGTAATGACCTTCGTGTGATCTTGACCTTTGATCTCAAGGTCAAATAATTGTTTTTTTTAAATAGTATTTATTTGGTATGTGGGTGCATGACCATAAGGTGGTGTGTCACATACCGTAATGACCTTTGTGTGACCTTGACCTTTGACCTCAAGGTATAATTGTTTTTTAGATAGTATTTTCTTGTCTGGGCCATAACATTTTTGTCTTTCAAGATAGGTCAATGATATTTGGTATGTGGGTGCATGACCATAAGGCGGTATGTCGTGTACCATAATGACCTTCGTGGGACCTTGACCTTTGACCTCAAGGTCAAATTATTGTTTTTTAAATAATATGTATTTGGTATGTGGGTACATGACCATAAGACTGTGTCGCATACCGTAATGACCTTCGTGTGACCTTGACCTTTGACCTCGAGGTCAAATAATAGTTTTTTAAATAGTATTTTCTTGTCCGGGCCATAACATTTTTGTCTTTCAAGATAGGTCAATGATATTTGGTATGTGGGTGCATAACCATAAGGATGTGTGTCGTTTACTGTAATGACCTTCGTGGGACCTTGACCTTTGACCTCAAGGTCAAATAATTGTTTTTTTAAATAGTATTTATTTGGTATGTGGGTGCATGACCATAAGGCGGTGTGTCGCGTACCATAATGACCTTCGTGGGACCTTGACCTTTGACCTCATGGTCAAATAATTGTTTTTTTAAATAGTATTTATTTGGTATGTGGGTACATGACCATAAGGCGGTGTGTCACGTACCGTAATGACTTTCGTATGGCCTTGACCTTTGACCTCAAGGTCAAATAATTGTTTTTTTAAATAGTATTTATTTGGTATGTGGGTGCATGACCATAAGGCGGTGTGTCACATACCGTAATGACCTTCGTGGGACCTTGACCTTTGACCTCAAGGTCAAATAATTGTTTTTTAAATAGTATGTTCTTGTCTGGGCCATAACATTTTTGTCTTTCGAGATAGGTCAATGATATTTGGTATGTGGGTGCATGACCATAAGGAGGTGTGTCGTTTACTGTAATGACCTTTGTGGGACCTTGACCTTTGACCTCAAGGTCAAATAATTGTTTTTTTAAATAGTATTTATTTGGTATGTGGGTGCATGACCATAAGGCGGTGTCACATACCATAATGACTTTCATGTGACCTTGACCTTTGACCTCAAGGTCAAATAATTGTTTTTTGAATAGTATTTATTTGGTATGTGGGTGCATGACCATAAGGCGGTGTGTTGCATACTGTAATGACCTTCGTGGGACCTTGACCTTTGACCTCAAGGTCAAATAATTGTTTTTTTAAATAATATTTATTTGGTATGTGGGTGCATGACCATAAGGCGGTGTGTCACATACCGTAATGACCTTTGTGTGACCTTGACCTTTGACCTCAAGGTATAATTGTTTTTTAGATAGTATTTTCTTGTCTGGGCCATAACATTTTTGTCTTTCAAGATAGGTCAATGATATTTGGTATGTGTGTGCATGACCATAAGGCAGTGTGTCACGTACCATAATGACCTTCGTGAGACCTTGACCTTTGACCTCAAGGTCAAATTGTTTTTTAAATAATATTTATTTGGTATGTGGGTGCATGACCATAAGGCGGTGTGTCACATACCGTAGTGACCTTTGTGTGACCTTGACCTTTGACCTCAAGGTAGACCTTGACCTTTGACCTCATGGTCAAATAATTGTTTTTTAAATAGTATTTTCTTGTCTGGGCCATAACATTTTTGTTTTTCGAGATAGGTCAATGATATTTGGTATGTGGGTGCATGACCATAAGGCAGTGTCACGTACCATTTTGACCTTCGTGGGACATTGACCTTTGACCTCAAGGTCAAATAATTGTTTTTTAAATAGTATTTTTCTTGCCCTGGCCATAACATTTTTGGCCGCATTTAGGGGAGACATAAGTTTTAGGTATCTAAAACAGTTCTTCCTAGTTAAGTTGCATGTACTTGATACAAAAACCTTGATGCTTGAAGTAAGAAATGATAGAAATCTCAGAAGAGACTGTACATAATTTGTTACTTTGTAAGGAGTTGACAAAGGCTCATTAGACAGGTTACATTGTATAATCAACTGTTGATCCTCTCCATCTTTTTTTCTGGAAATTCAGGACAAGCAGTCAGTTTCTATGTGTCCCCTGTCACAAGGTCAAAGGTCATCAGATCTTTGTCATCAGTTGATCACTGCTGTCTGATGTATGTCTTTACATTTCACATTTAAATTCTTCCCCCCAGGAATGGTTTTCTTTTTCTGATTGCCTGAAAAAGAAAATCTCTAAGCAACCACTTGGTCATTTTCTGTGCACAAATGACCCTATACGTTGTCTTCATTTTTTCCATTTTTAGCTCACCTTGCCAAAGGCAACGTGAGCTTTTGCCATCACTTGGCGTCCATCGTCTGTCGTCTGTTGTCCGTCGTCCGTTAACTTTTCACATTTTAATCTTCTCCTCTGAAACCCCCTCAGCCATATGAACTGAAACTTGGTATGAAGCATCTATGGAAGGTCCTCTATAAAGAATGCTCATTTTGTCCTGATCCATTAACAGACATGGCCGCCACAGGCAATTCTTGTTTCTGATTGGCCTATTTTTAAAAATCTTCTCCTCTGAAACCGCTTAGCCAAATGAACCGAAACTTGGTAGGAAGCATCTATGGAAGGTCCTCTATAAAGATTGCTAATTTTATCTTGATCTGTTAACAAACATGGCTGCCACAGGCGATTCTTGTTTCTGATTGATTGATATCTAAAAAATCATGTTTTCTGTTAAAAGGGAGATAACTCTAGTTTAAATATAGATACATTTTGTATCTACAGCACGCACAGCGCGTTTTAGCAAGAAATCACCTTGGTCGGTGTTTTTTCGCGGTGAAATGTCGGTGATATGTCATAAAATCACCGTAAAATGTCGGTGAAATCACGGTGAAACTTTCACCGCGAAAATTAACAAATTAGGACCTAAATGTCGGTGAAATATTTTAATTGCCGGTGACAACACCGCGGCGAAAATCATACGTGTATACACGTACATGTAACTGTACTTCATGTGTTCTTTTGTTTTTTGTTGCTTAGTTTTGATTTTTTACTATTTCGTACTTTATATTTCAATTTGATACCGGGTTTTTTTTCAGGGATGCCAGCATGGCATACATTTTATTTATAGGATTTATGAGGCTGAGCACGCATCTTGTTTTGCGTATATTATCTAATCCAGGGATATATATATAGTAGTCCTACTATATAAATCCTTGTCTAATCCCAACATTTGGATTGGTTTATATCAATGTTATTTTTTTTAATCACCTGTGTTTTATCAATGTACGGATGTGTCTATTTTTATGTAGTGCACACATTGAACTAGGTCACTAAAAGGTCAAATACACAGTTACCTGAGGCTGCGGGATTGATTTAAAAACACACCGAGAATGATTGAAAAAAAAAATCGATGTAATTTTTTATCTAAAGCAAACATGCTTTTTCGTATTTGTATGTCGTTAATCCCCTTTTGCAAGCCACGTGTTATTTTACCTTTAATAAAAGTTCCATTTCTGATTTGTACACATATTTTTCACGTGAACGTAAATCTAGAAAGGTTTCCACATGCTATCGATCAAAGCGTGCTTTTGGGGATCTAGAAACTTTTGTAACAGGTGAACTTAAGTCACGTGCCAAGTCGTCCATTAATTGAACACCCGAAAGCAAATTAACTCGGGATACCAAGCTTGCATTCAAAAGATCAAGTTTATTTTAATTAACAAAATAATACAACACAAGCTTATAAATGGTAATGATCACATAATACTAAACGTTTTTACCGGCATTGTTTTCTTAACATAATAGATTAAAACAAAAGCAAATATCAGAATTAAAGAACGAAAAATGATCACATAGCTTGCACACCTGAAAAAGAAAATAAGTATTTGCTATGAATCATTCATATTATCAAAAATGACAGTCTCAAGAACATACAAATGTACAAATAAAGGTTAATATCCCATTTCTTTATTTCGCGGCGTTTAATCGTCAATGTCGGTGTTTTGTCGGTGTTTTATAGTAAATCACCGTGTTCGATTTTTCTCGGACATTTCGCGGTGTCAACACCGACTTTTTTTTTTAATTTCTCCGACATTTTCTTGATTTCACCGACGTCGGACCTGAGTGATTTCTTGCTAAATCGCGCTGTGCGTGCTGTATTCAAAATGCAGTTATCTCTGAATTGAATTACAGATAAATATGCCTCTAAAACCCCTCAACCAAATGAACTGAAACTTGGTAGGAACCATCTATGGAAGGGAATGCTCATTTCGTCCCAATCCATTAACAGACATGGCCGCCACAGGCAATTCTTGTTTCTGATTGGCTTATTTTTAAAAATCTTCTCCTCTGAAACCGCTTAGCCAAATGAACCGAAACTTGGTAGGAAGCATCTATGGAAGGTCCTCTATAAAGAGTGCTCATTTCGTTCCGATCCATTAACAAACATGGCCATCACAGGCAATTCTTATTTCTGATTGGTCGATTTCTAAAAATCTTTTCCTCTGAAACCGCTTGGCCAAATGATCGGAAACTTAGTAGGAAGCATCTATGGAAGGTCCTCTATGCAGATTGCTCATTTCGTCCCAATCCATTAACAAACATGGCCACCACAGGCGATTCTTGTTTCTGATTGGTCTATTTCTAAATATCTTCTCTGAAACAACATGGCCAAATGAACCGAAACTTGGTACGAAGCATATATGGAAGGTCCTCTATAAAGATTGCTCATTCTGTCCCAATCCATTAACAAACATGGCCACCACAGGCGATTCTTGTTTCTGATTGGTCTATTTCTAAAAATCTTCTCCTCTGAAACCGCATGGCCAAATGATCCGAAACTAGGAAGCATCTATGGAAAGTCCTCTTATAAAGATTGCTCATTTCGTCCCAATCTGTTAACAAACATGGCCGCCACAGACAATTCTTTTTTCTGATTGGTCAATTTCTAAAAATATTCTACTCTGACACGGCTTGGCCAAATGGCCCAAAACTTGGTAGGAAACATCTATGGAAGGTCTTCTATGGGAAGTGCTCATTCCGTTTTGATCCGTTAACAAGCATGGCCGTCATAGACAATTCTTGTTTTTTATTGCTCGATTTCAAAACAGCTTTTCCTCTGAAACCGCTTGGCCAAATGAAATGAAACTTGGTAAGAAGCATCTATGGAAGGTCCTCTATAGAGATTGCTCATTTCGTTTTGATCCATTAACAAACATGGCTGCCACAGGTAATTTTTGTATTAGATTGGTCGCTTTCTAAAAATCTTCTTCTCTGAAACTGCTTTGCCAAAACGAACCGAAATTTGGTGGGAAGCACCTATAGGCTATGGAAGGTTCTGTATTAAGTTTCCTCAGAGCAGAATGAAAGGTGAGCGACACAGGCTCAGCTCAGTGCTGAGCCTCTAGTTGTTCTATCCATCCATACATGTACATGTATTAGGTTAGGGTTATTGTGTTTAATGCCACTTTCAACAATATTTCAGTTATATCATGGCGGCAGGGCTCACCACACATAGTAAAAACAGGGCGACTTGACTTCTCTCTCTTGACTTAAGGGCGAAGTGAGGGAAAATCTGGGAGACTTTCGAAAATCTATCCAAATTTTAACGTTTCTTTCCCCGCTACCGCATGTTCCCCTACCTTTCACAAAAACGAACAATGATCTTAAAAGGATACAACAGGATTCGACATTAACGGTTGTCCGATTGCCCGGGGCAAGTGAAATGCGTCTTCGGGCAAGTGAAAACGGCACCCAACTTGTCCGATTGGGCAAGTGAAAATGATTCTGTGATATCTTCAATTCCTGAAGAGCAACATGATTAATATTGAATTATTCAGTGTTGGAAGTCGTGGCAAATTTTACCTAAACATCGCGTCGTATGTATCGTGTATTTTACGCCATTTTGTTGACTACGGAATTCCCCTTTCTCAAATAAAGATCATGGTAGTCTCCCAAACAACGTTTGGAGACTTATTGTTTTTGCTCCGTTTCTTATTATTATTATTATTATTCTTCTTCTTGTTCTTGTTATTCTCCTTTCTTTCCGTGCACCATGAACTTGTCCACCGCAGATCTCAAGAACTACAGGACAGAATTTCATGAAACTTAGTGGAGTTATAGATATATGTTTCTAGTTGATCCTAAAGTTTTCAGATTTGTGGTAAAGGGGGTCAAAGCCATATTTTTGGGGGTTCAAAGGGGGTGGGGGTTACTATAGAATCCTATGGGAAACTTGAAATTTCGTACATTAATGTTGATAACTTCTAACTGGATAATGATAGAGACATAAATTTTGACATAGTGATAGGTCACCATTAGAGGAGCAATTCTGCGTTTTCAAAATTTTCAAGATGTCTGCCATTTTCAAAATGGCTGCCAAAACACGGCATAAAAATGGGGGTAAAAAATTCAACATTGTCCGATATCATCAAAATTTGATATGTGGGTAGATAGTGTCAGTGGCCGGTTTGGGAGACTTCATAATCGTTAGATTATAATCATATCTTGTTTATATTAACACTGCATCAACATCGTATATATTGTAATTAACACTGCATCAACATCGTATTTATTGATATTAACACTGCATCAACATCGTATTTATTGATATTAACACCGCATCAACATCGTATTTATTGATATTAACACTGCATCAACATCATATTTATTGATATTAACACTGCATCAACATCGTATTTATTGATATTAACACTGCATCAACATCGTATTTATTGATATTAACACTGCATCAACATCGTATTTATTGATATTAACACTGCATCAACATCCTATTTATTGATATTAACACTGCATCAACATCGTATTTATTGATATTAACACTGCATCAACATCGTATTTATTGATATTAACACTGCATCAACATCGTATTTATTGATATTAACACTGCATCAACATCGTATTTATTGATATTAACACTGCATCAACATCGTATTTATTGATATTAACACTGCATCAACATCGTATTTATTTTTGCCGGCCAATGAAAAGCTAGAGTTATTTGCGGTGTTCTAATTTTAGAAAATTATCCCTGATGTGTATTGCCTTTGCGATCATAATATTGAAAGCGTGATAGATTACTGGAATAAAAATTCAAACAAACTATACAGTCGTTGTCAGTCTATGATAAGGAACATTTATACTTAAAATTTCTAACAAAAATATTTCAGAAATCCTCATCAATCACCTGTATTTATAAAACTGTCATATTCCCGCACATTGATAGGTACGTCTACTCAATATCTCAGACTCAGTGCCAGAATTTGGTGCCAATATGGCACAAGTAACCCTCGGGAAGTTCTTCAGTGGGGTTCCTCAGAAAAGGAAATCGGATGGTGAACACATTTCCCTTTGTACACACATTTTTTCACGTGAATGAGAATCTAGAAAGGTTTCCACATGTTGATAATATATTATCGAACGATCAAAGCGTGCTTTTGGGGATCTAGAAACTTTTGTAACAGGTGAACTTTAGTCACGTGCCGAGTCGACAGTAATTGAACATCCGAAGGCTTGGGGCTCGGCTTGGGTGATATAAAGGTTAATGAAATTTCAAAGAAGATCAGTTGAAGTGTACAAAATAAATTGGTAAACAAAAACGGCAGTTTAAAAGAATTATGGCTTGTATGAATCTTTTATGGGAACAAGATCGATGAGAAACTAAAATATTTTTGATCTACACTTACCACGAAAAAAACATCGAATGAAACTGACAAGATATTCCCATTCTAATGAAATTCTCCCAACAAAAAACGCTTGTTTACAATTATCAGCAGTCATCAATCGATTTCATTGCGCCTTTTGTCATAGCATATCCGCCAAAATAGTACCGTAGTCTACTAGTTACAAACATTTTCCATTAGAAATCAAGCACTTTGTAAAATATTCAATGATCTATTACGTAAGCTTAACCGAAAATATAAACTCTAAAATTTTATTTAGCTTAGATAGCAATTTTAATAACAAATTTAATGTGTGTCACTTCACATCAATATTTCCAACAATGTAAAACGTAAAATTTATTCTGACACGTAAATGCAATTGACCAATGAAATTGCTTGTTACATAATCAATTGCATAAGAATTATTGATTAACGGTATATATGATGAGTAAATTTGATAAGTTTATCCATCTATGGAATATAAAAAATATCCAATAAATACAGAATGGGGTGCATTCTTCTGTATCAGGTTGCGAGTGAAAACTGTGGTCTTGCTGGGAACGCAGTGCTTTGGAAAATAAAATTTCAACATGATGCAGGCCTGTGGTCCAGCATAATTTCGAACACTGTGTGTATCTAAAAGCACAACAGAATTTAATTTAATTTAATTATTTTAAAATATTCTAAATAGGCTCTTTGGACTTTCTGCTCCCAAAGACTTCTAAATTATTTAGCTTTCCAATCTTTTAACATTGTCATTGAGGATTCCTGATGATGGTTTTTACAGAAACAGGTCGTTCCCACTAAATTAGATAATATACGTTTTTGTTAACATAGTAGAACCCTATGATATAAATGTTTTAAAAATCTATATCGCTTGAACCACCAAACAATTTAAAAAGAAATTTGGTGCAATGATTCTTACAATGTAGATGACCCTCTACAAATTAAATGCTACAATATTTTGCTTGATGCCTAAATAAGTCCATCCACATTGTTTAATTTACAGTGCCTGAAATGGACGGTCGCCCAGTCGCCAAATGCGACTAATATCTTATTCGGGCGACCAAAAGCTGCTCCAAATTAGGTAGTCACTGGCCCAACAAAAAACGTTTGGGCGATTGCCTAAAAGACCTTAAAAATTGTTGTTTTACCGAAACCGGACATACATGTAAACTGTAACTTCAACGGTAGATAACTCTTCTGTTCTAGTCGAAAACGGTTTGTTACGAGCACAGCGATTGGTCCAAATACATTTTTGTAGCCAATGAATACACAGCTAATGTAATTTACTGTTCTCCCCAATTATGTATTTTTATCGAGCCAATCAATACACGTTTCTTACACGTTTTCATGTAATACACAAGTATTCACTAAATATTAGAAAAGAAACGTGTTTTTTTGTTTCTTTATGATTTAATTATTAAAATTATTAAAAATCACGAACGAAGTGGAAAGTTGTGAACAATAAAGAGAATTCTGTCAACTTATAATGTTTGCGATCTGGTATCTTCCACGGTTCGGAAATTTATTCATTCAATCTGGTGCAAAATGTACATGTACGAATTTCATTTTACAGAAATCGGAAACCTTTTTGTGTCAATCCTTAGGTAATCATTGAAAAACTTTTCCCCAACAACGGAGAGAAAATCGTTGACAGTAATGTCAAACTACGGAAACGATCTGGCCTGTCACTTCTTTTAAACTTTTCATAGTTCATGTACACAGCTACATTTTAATGACAATTGGGAGTGGTTTTCTTTTTTGGAACCAGAACTTTTGTTTACAAATTAAAAAATAACAGGAAAAGTTAAGTTGTTTATATAACAGAAAATGACAGCACCGTTTGTTATTTCAGCAAAGCGAGATACTTGTTTGGAATGAATAACCAACTGACATTACCCCGACCTGAGAGGTTATTTGACTTTAAAATCACTTCTTCCTTCATGTAGTGGATTGAAACAAGTGATGTCACTCTTCACTCTGGGGAGTGCAAGAGCGGTCCTTGTAGTGGCATTAGTCTACTCTTTTCCGGATGTCTTTAATGTGATCATGGCATTGATCTCCCCTTGCACAAACCAGCCTTTTATTGTCCCCATCCGATGGACTAGCATCGTTTCTTAAGACCACCCTAGCCAATGGCATCAAGGTTGTCAAAAAGGTTATAACAAGTAAATTTAGGTTTCATTTGATAGCAATATATGCATTGGGGTGTTTTCGTAATTTCAGCTGCACACCTGTACCTACCAAAATTACCTTGAAGAGCCCCCCAACCCCCGTGAGACTAGTGAAAGAATGAATTTTAATGTTATTGATAAAAAAACAATTAATCTGAAAACGGTTTATATATTGATATCTGATGTATTTTTTTCATAAAAAAAATGTCACAAAATGTTTGGGCCACCATTATGCCATTTGTGTCAATCCTTAGGTAATCATTGGCTGGCCCTCATTTCAGGCACTGATTTATAAGTCATAGATGTAGGAAATGCAAGATGGTCTTCAACAAAGTTTTTTATGTTGATCAGAAGTTAAAAGGATAGCCAACAAAGCACAAAAAGATCCAGGATGGAGAAATGTCAAAATATCTTCAGAAACCGCAAACTAAAAATTATTTAATCCTGGATGGTCATTGAATATTATGTTTATAATATATAATTATTTGGTAAGGGATACAGACTCATGCTAGCCTCTGGTTTAAATTTAGTTGCTACTATTTGTATGGGACACAATTTAATGACTGTAACTGTATGATCATTGTCTAGGAACATATACATGTACTGTACATGTCATGTAGCTGGCTTTTAATGCCTTTATATTGATTTTGTATAGCCAATGCAGTTATGACCTATCTCTACATAAAAAGATATAAAATGTAAACATTTTAAAAGATCTCTGATCTATCTCTATTAAATAAAGGTGTAAATGTAAACATTTTATAACAACTGAGATCAAGGTTCCATTTTAGTATTTATAGATCTCATAAACAATTTCATTGGTTTCTGGTAGGCACATTCAGTGATCATTTTTAAAAATGACCCCTGTACATTTGTATTTATGAATTACTGTGAGCTATTCATCAATATATTTATGGTACTGTTGAGTCAACTGACTCAATACTAATCATAAAATATACAATGTACATGTACATTTTGTAGCTCATATATTCCAAAATTGGTATTCTGACTAGCCATACTGTTTTTAAATGTCCAAGGAAGCATTTTGTGTTACATATAATATCTATTGGAGAAGATTTCTTTGTTCTGGAGTGACTTTACTCATTGGGTTTATATATCCAGGGGTTAAAAAATCTTGGACCACCTCACTAGCCCAGGGCTAGCATACTCCCAAAAATTACCAGCCCGAATCTATGAACCACTAGTCCTGGTCAATACTTTGATTTCATGAATCCGACTTGCAGACTTGAACCCTTGTACAACATGTACATGTACAATGTATATTAGTTTAACTATCTTTCTTTTCAGATCTGGTATTGCATTTTATTTTCACTTATTTTCCACAGTTCAGGTCACTGTAAGGCCAAAACAAAAAATGTGTGTTTATGGTCACATTACTATCGGCAAAACCGGAAATAGTCGTTCCGGAATCCGATTGCGGTATTTCATTTTCGAAATTTTCGGTAAGCCGTCATTTGTTGAAGCTGTTTTATGACGAGAATATGCAGTTTTTCTACCTTCTTTGCTCTCAATTTCGACAAAAAGCTAGCGGTTGAATAAATAAAACATTGCTGCTGATTAAACAACATATAACATATATATGAATATACATTTTTTGTAAGTAGATACGCGAATATTGACAAGTTTGTCAATATCCGATATATATTTTTACTAGCCCGTCGGGCATACAGCTGATTATTTCAGCTATCCCAAATGTGGAAATTACGGGCGTCGGGCTAGGGGATTTGTTAACCCCTGATATCAGTACTTTGTTCTGGAGTGACTTTACTCATTGGGTTTATATATCAGTACTATGTTCTGGAGTGACTTTACTCATTGGGTTTATATATCAGTACTTTGTTCTGGAGTGACTTTACTCATTGGGTTTATATATCAGTACTTTGTTCTGGAGTGACTTTACTCATTGGGTTTATATATCAGTACTTTGTTCTAGAATGACTTTACTCATTGGGTTTATATATCAGTACTTTGTTCTGGAGTGACTTTACTCATTGGGTTTATATATCAGTACTTTGTTCTGGAGTGACTTTACTCATTGGGTTTATATATCAGTACTTTGTTCTGGAGTGACTTTACTCATTGGGTTTATATATCAGTACTTTGTTCTGGAGTGACTTTACTCATTGGGTTTATATATCAGTACTTTGTTCTGGAGTGACTTTACTCATTGGGTTTATATATCAGTACTTTGTTCTGGAATGACTTTACTCATTGGGTTTATATACACAATGCATCAGTACTTTGTTCTGGAGTGACTTTACTCATTGGGTTTATATATCAGTACTTTGTTCTGGAGTGACTTTACTCATTGGGTTTATATATCAGTACTTTGTTCTGGAATGACTTTACTCATTGGGTTTATATACACAATGCATCAGTACTTTGTTCTGGAGTGACTTTACTCATTGGGTTTATATATCAGTACTTTGTTCTGGAGTGACTTTACTCATTGGGTTTATATATCAGTACTTTGTTCTGGAGTGACTTTACTCATTGGGTTTATATATCAGTACTTTGTTCTGGAGTGACTTTACTCATTGGGTTTATATATCAGTACTTTGTTCTGGAGTGACTTTACTCATTGGGTTTATATATCAGTACTTTGTTCTGGAGTGACTTTACTCATTGGGTTTATATATCAGTACTTTGTTCTGGAGTGACTTTACTCATTGGGTTTATATATCAGTACTTTGTTCTGGAATGATTTTACTCATTGAGTTTATATATCAGTACTTTGTTCTGGAGTGACTTTACTCATTGGGTTTATATATCAGTACTTTGTTCTGGAATGATTTTACTCATTGAGTTTATATATCAGTACTTTGTTCTGGAATGATTTTGCTCATTGGGTTTATATACACAATGCATCAGTACTTTGTTCTGGAATGACTTTACTCATTGGGTTTATATACACAATACATCAGTACTTTGTTCTGGAGTGACTTTACTCATTGGGTTTATATATCAGTACTTTGTTCTGGAATGATTTTACTCATTGAGTTTATATATCAGTACTTTGTTCTGGAGTGACTTTACTCATTGGGTTTATATATCAGTACTTTGTTCTGGAGTGACTTTACTCATTGGGTTTATATATCAGTACTTTGTTCTGGAATGATTTTGCTCATTGGGTTTATATACACAATGCATCAGTACTTTGTTCTGGAGTGACTTTACTCATTGGGTTTATATATCAGTACTTTGTTCTGGAGTGACTTTACTCATTGGGTTTATATATCAGTACTTTGTTCTGGAGTGACTTTACTCATTGGGTTTATATATCAGTACTTTGTTCTGGAATGATTTTACTCATTGGGTTTATATACACAATGCATCAGTACTTTGTTCTGGAGTGACTTTACTCATTGGGTTTATATACACAATACATCAGTACTTTGTTCTGGAGTGACTTTACTCATTGGGTTTATATATCAGTACTTTGTTCTGGAATGATTTTGCTCATTGGGTTTATATATACAATGCATCAGTACTTTGTTCTGGAGTGACTTTACTCATTGGGTTTATATATCAGTACATTGTTCTGGAGTGACTTTACTCATTGGGTTTATATATCAGTACTTTGTTCTGGAGTGACTTTACTCATTGGGTTTATATATCAGTACTTTGTTCTGGAATGATTTTACTCATTGGGTTTATATACACAATGCATCAGTACTTTGTTCTGGAGTGACTTTACTCATTGGGTTTATATATCAGTACTTTGTTCTGGAGTGACTTTACTCATTGGGTTTATATATCAGTACTTTGTTCTGGAGTGACTTTACTCATTGGGTTTATATATCAGTACTTTGTTCTGGAATGATTTTACTCATTGGGTTTATATACACAATGCATCAGTACTTTGTTCTGGAGTGACTTTACTCATTGGGTTTATATATCAGTACTTTGTTCTGGAGTGACTTTACTCATTGGGTTTATA
This sequence comes from Bathymodiolus brooksi, assembly GCA_963680875.1. NCBI lineage: Eukaryota > Metazoa > Mollusca > Bivalvia > Mytilida > Modiolidae > Bathymodiolus > Bathymodiolus brooksi. The sequence continues at coordinate 41,434,152 of OY804577.1, forward strand.
TATCAGTACTTTGTTCTGGAGTGATTTTACTCATTGAGTTTATATATCAGTACTTTGTTCTGGAGTGACTTTACTCATTGGGTTTATATATCAGTACTTTGTTCTGGAGTGACTTTACTCATTGGGTTTATATATGGGTCATTCTAAAAAAATGTTGCAATTCAATACATTAATACATGTTATTTTTATTTGTTTTTATTTATTCAACAGATAGAACAAGAAACAGAATCAAAATATAAAAAATGACATCTTAAATCAATCTGATATTAATGACCTTAAAAGTGATTAAAAATGGAAAAGGGGTCAAGGTCACATGTGACATCCATGGTGTTACCAATTTCTAAATGTGAATTGAAGGACTTTTTGGGAAATTTATTTCTGTATTTTCACAATTAAGCACATCTAACAAGTATATATATATTATTTTTGATATGCAGCTGAGAGTAAAAATGTAAAATTAGTTAAAAGAATATCAAGAGAACACTGTTACCACAGTAAAGCATATTTCAGGAGGATACATAATTAGCATAACACTTGTTTTAATGTACTTATAACTGCTTTGTGATATATTTAGTATCATTAAAGGATTTAGTATTGACCACTATCAAAAAATTAGATTATAACAAATTGGCTTTACAAAATATTGAAAAATTCTCATGGTAACACTATGGACTATAGGGTAACACGATGGACACAAAAGGTAACAGCAAGGAACTTTCGGAGACCAACTTCCCAAAATATATTTAAAATTGCAGTTTCAGGCAAAAATATAACACTACTGAAGATACTTTAAGCTGTAAAACAGTCTATAGATAATGCTAGCTCTGTTATCATTGTTTCTGAAAGTAAAATAATACAAAGAAATAGAAAATGGTAACAGCATGGATAGTAAAGTAACAGCATGGACAACCTTCTTGAATATTACCATGTGAATACGTAACAAATGAACAGAACATTTTATAAAGGAGCAAACATACCATTACGTTTGCCTTTTGACGATACTGGGTAGTTGGCCCATCACTGTATACATAAGCATACTCCACTGAGGTATACTTTCCCTTAATTTCCTTTTGTATTGGGCTCATAAATGCCCAGACAGCAGCTGGGTCATGCTGTAGAGAGACTGAAACTCCACTGAATGAAACTATACTTTCTTTTCCACCAACTTTGTAGTAACCAGTGTGCAGAGTTATCTGAGATTGGGAGGCCCCAAAATGCATACTTTGGATTTCGCTACCCATCTTTCCCACATAATTTTCTGCAAAGTCAACATGTATGAAACATTCTATTCCTGTAAGTTTTTCTTTTATGGACCTGTAATATTTAAACTGATTACAAATGTTGTAACTGTTCCTTCTGTATATCATCCACATCTGATCATGAAACTTGTAAATAAGGTCACTTGCTAATGCGCTTTCATCTTGTTTCGCAGTTAATGTCACTTCCTTTTTTTCACCGTTTTTAAAGATTCTTTCCTCCTTCACAGTTTTTCACTGTTTCCAACTCATCTCTTGGTTTTGGTCTTCAATTTCTTCAAAATCTTCTCTGAAACCGCTTTGCCAAATGAAGCGAAACTTGGTAGGAAGCATCTATGGAAGGTCCTCTATAAAGATTGCTCATTTTGTCCCGATTCATAAACAAACATGGCTGCCACAGGCAATTCTTGTTTCTGATTGGTCGATTTCTAAAAATCTTCTCCTCTGAAACGGCTTGGCCAAATGGACCGAAACTTGGTAGGAAGCATCTATAGAAGGTCCTCTATAGGGATTGCTCATTTCGTTTTGATCCGTTCGCAAACATGGCCACCATAGGCAATTCTTGTTTCCGATTGGACGATTTCTAGAAAATCTTTTCCTCTGAAACCGCTTTGCCAAATGAAATGAAACTTGGTAGGAAGTATCTACAAAATGTATGCAAGGTCCTCTATAGAGATTGCTCCTTTCGTTTTGATCCGTTAACAAACATGGCTGCCACAGGCAATTCTTGTTTCAGATTGATCGATTTCTCAAAATCTTCTTCTCTGAAACTGCTTAGCCAAATGAACCGAAACTTGGTAGGAAACATATGGAAGGTGCTCTATAAAGAGTGCTAAATTCGTCCCGATCCAAATATGGCTGTCATAGGCAACTCTTGTTTCTGGTTGGTTGATTTCTAAAACTCTTCTCAGAGACTGCTTAGCCAAATCAACCGAAATTTGGTGGAAATCACCTATGGAAGGTTCTGTATTAAGTTTCTCAAAGCAGAATGAAAGGTGAGCGACACAGGCTCAGTCCACTGAGCCTCTAGTTTGCTGTGCTAATAACCATTTTCAGACACACTGTCACTGATGTAGAAGGAAGCATTTGATAACTTGCTGGGGTCATTTCCCTTTTACCATAGTTATAAGATTGTACATGTACTAATTAAGATTTGTATAAAGCATTGTGGTTCATTAGATTGCTCCATGGAATTTTTTTAGCCCAAAATTCCAGTGTTGTCCTGCAACTACATGCTGAAATAGAAAAAAAAGTCGTAATTCTTTCCATTTAAAATATGTTTACTGCAATTAAAAATCAGAAAACCCATTGTACATGTGTTGTATTGTAAAAGAAGAAAATTATTAATATATATATATATACGTCTGAAAATTAAACCAAACAGTGTTAGAATTAGATTTTAGAGCTGTCAAATTTGTGTTCTTCCCTCGACGGGATTTGAACCCACACCATTGATACACTGCAGCACCATTCGCTTAGCCTTACGTCCAGAGCCCTAGACCACTCGACCACATCCACTCCCTAATCAGGGTTCTATGGTACCGTGGTAGCTAAATTACAAAGATAGCAGCAAATATTGGTTAAAATTGTATGTGAATACATGGTACCATGGAACCTTCAGTACCATAGGATCTGACTACATTTGTGTATATTACTAGTACATGTATACATGGTACCATGGAACCTTCAGTACCATAGGATCTGACTATATTACTAGTACAAGGTACATGTATACATGGTACCATTGAACCTTCAGTACCATAGAATCTGACTACATTTGTGTATATTACTAGTACATGTATCCATGGCACCATAGAACCTTCAGTACCATAGGATCTGACTATATTACTAGTACATGTATACATGTACTACACCATAATCATTTTCAGAGAGAAACTTATAAAGAAATGATCTCAAGCTCCTCATTCTGGGTACTTTGAAAAATATTCAAAAAAACCTGATGCTCTAATTTATAATAATGTGCTAAAAATGAGGAGCTGTTAACTTCCTACTTATGTTGTTTCTTCTTCATTATATATAAGACCGTAATAGTTTTGTTAACAGTATTACTCAACAGAAAGCTGTTTGTACTGGTGATGACAATTTATCTGTATGAACTTGACATGTAGGATATTTGCACACTACTGATATATAAAATATTACTGTGTACTTTCAACAACACCCTGAGATGCTTTGTTTCCATCATTGTATGTATCCATTCATAATTTAACATTTTGGAGAATTGGTTTCCATGGAAACAATCTTCTGCTTCTTATGTGATAATTTCTACAAACAGACTTCAGCATCTACTTAATACTTAATAAATGACTGCTACTAGTTAACAAATCCTGGTCAAATCTTTTTGATGTTTAAAGATAACTAGATTCAAAGTTATCTTCATCAGTGTCAATGAGAAAAACAGTTATTTTGTCATAAAAGTTTGCAGATTATCTTTATGCATGTATCTGTCAGGAAGGAATCCATTTTGTATTTGTACCAGGTGTTTAGATCTTACTGTTAATTGCTTGGGCATGTCTTGAGAATCATTCAACAAAAACAGAAATAAACGTAGAATTTTATCCTGAAAAATGATTGATTTTTTTTCCAGCATTTATTCCAGAAAAAAATTATTTTTAACAATAAAAGCATAGATATTGATAAAAACTTCTGTCATCAGATAGGATACATGTATAACAAAGGTCAAATAGTCAAATGAACAGTTTTAACAGATACAACTGACCAGATCTTCTCCATTCTAAATCTGGTTGCTATGTTTATTTTGCTGAAAAATTGCCAAATTGATTTGTCAGCAATAGATTAGTTAAGTAATTAATCTAGTAATTAAAAAGAAATTACTTGTATATTTTGGTCAACAAGTTTGTTTGGAGATCTGATATTATTGCAGGAATATGTGTATCACAGGTCACTTTATGGGCATCATATTTGGTCAAGTTTCAATATTCAAATTAACGCCCACCAAGGGAGGATACAGACACTCCTGTAATATAGCATAAGCTCTCCAAACTTGTTAACCAAAACACAGGTGCACGGGGCATGGATTTAGTTTCCTCCTCCCCCCTTTTCTCTACTACCCCCCCCCCCCCCCTTTTTTCAAAATTTTCATATAAATCATTCCTTTTTCAAAATTTTCATAATCATTCGTATTTTCTTCATTTGACAATATCAGTAGACATCATACATCATGAATAATATGTGTATTCTGTGTCCACAGTTTTTCGACTGATACAGTATAAGAGAGAAGGTAAGCAACTCCATTTTCATATTTCGCGCCATATCGCTCACCTCGGTTGGGAAACCCCCGTGTTTTTTTACACTTTTTACCTTGTCTACATATGACACTGTCATATCATACTGTTTCTAAGACACTTACCTAATTGCCCATGATCGAATTTCAGTCGGTACGTTGATCTTTTCCAAGAAATCTCGCCGAGAATAGCGAAGCAGCTTCGTTTCTAGGTCAAACTACATCAAATAAGACGGAAGTGCAAGAACGGGAACCCTGGGTTTTTTACGAATGGATTACCTGCAATGAAAAACCCAGATGCGCTCCGAATATTTTTCCCCGGAATGTTTTGGCAGGAAATATAAACCGCTGAAAAAACATAACAGCAGACGGATTATTTCGTAAAAATGGCACAACGACCATCTGAATATGGAAACATTGAAATAATTTGATGGTAAATAACTGTTCAAAAAGAAATTCAAACTGAGAAATAGATATGATTGAATGGTTAGAACTGAAGTCAAAATTTCAATGAAAAAGAAATATTCAGCTTGCCTCTACTTCAAATTATTAGAATCATCCCCAACCAAATACATATACAACTAAAAAAATAAATAAATAAATAAATAAAAAAAAACAAAGGAAGAAGAAGCTGAGAACAGCTATTGAATGGGACTATGGCATTTTACCCCCTTCCACAGATTTATACAGTATACATGTATGTATTTAATTTCGAAAATGTAGTTATTTCGCATGTATAATATGTGTGCGAATGTGTTATAGTCCTATTTGCACCGGCCCTTGGTTTCCTCTGCATTTGTACAACTACCGTACAGTACTTGTCCATGTGCATAGGACATAGGGAGGACTTGACCACTACACTACATGTGAATTAACCATTGATGTCTGATGTGGCCAACAATGTCATAGTCGACGGCACTTAATTATTATTATTATAATTATTATTAGTAAAAGTATTTAGTATATTTTATGGGCAATTTTGTTCATTGTAACGTACAGTATTTATATTTTTATTTTTTAATGAATCACTGTAATGACTTTGCCCCTTGTGGGCCCTCTATTGGACAATAAAAATTCTTATTCTTATTACGTTTTTTTTTGGGTCAAATGTGTATACTTTTGCTGATTTTTGCTGAATATGGAAATAAGACTTATTTTAGGAAATAATCCTTGAAAAATCTTCTTCTCTGAAACTATGGTGCCAGTTTAAACCAACCTTGGTAGGAATATATAGTCCTTGGAAGATGGATGGTCCCCATTCTAAATTGTATCTGAATAGGTCTGAACTCAATCTAAGATGGCTGTCATTACTAAAAATAGAAATGTCTTATATGACCAAAGCCTCTTTATTCGAAGCCAGAATCTGCTTTAATAGTAACTGTAAGAGATGATCATTAGGAGCTGCTCCTCAGTCAAAACCGTAATGAAATGTACAATTGCCATCATAAGGTCAAATGAGCCATTCAGGCTCACGTGAGGCTCTAGTTTTGTTGTATTAAATGAGCTTCCTGTGAAAATGTATGTCAACAGATTTCCTCTATCTTTCCGAGATAAACTTAACCAAAAGGGGCCAACAAATACATGTAACAAAATCCAAAATTTGAACTTTTTTATTTTTCATCCAATTTTAATGCAGTATTTTGCAAAATTATCATCCTACTTTATGGGTAATTGATGGGCCATAAAAAATAGTTATTTGATTTCAAAAGGGGTCTTACAGGGCCCAAATTCCAAAATTTTGCATATTTTTAGGTAAATAATAAAATGAGAGACATATCTAAAATACAGTGGTCCAACAAATTACTGTTTCTAGTACATTACTGTGTCCAACATTTGCTGCTGTCATATCATGCTTCGCTCAACATAACCCTTTATTAATCTAACTTATTTTCAATATTTTATAATATAGTAATAGTATTATTATTATATAAGTATTAAAAATATATCAAATCTCGGACGGTTGGACCCAATATATATGTGCATTGTATGCGATATCATGAAAAACATTCACTGTGCATATACATGTACACTTGTACAACATACAAATATAATGTTAGTAGATTGCAATTATTAAATTCAGTAGAATTTACATATCTGTTAAGATTCTAACACTAATTGGATAAAAAAAAACTTGAAATATTTTGGCTCAAGTCAAACAAACCCTTTGTTTGTTTTTACATGTAGAACGAAATCTTATGTGTTTATGCAAGGTAGATTGCATTTCACTGTTAGTTAAAAGATCTTTTCAAGATAAAATTTTGAAAATAGGTTATGTGTGTGGTATTTTAGATTTAACATACACATCTGATTTCTGATATGGATTTAATACTATAAAGATAGAATCTTCAAATTTGTCTCTATAATGGCAGTTATGATTAAGTTTAATTCTGTCAGTCCTATATATCCATCAAAGGTCTTTAACTAGTATGACTAAGTTTAATTCTGTCAGTCCTATTATCCATCAAACTCCTCTAGGATCAACAGTTGTTTGTACACATGTACATGTAATTGTGCCCAATCTCTATGAACCGTAATACTAGTCTGTTTACTCATTTTACACTTTGATTCTAAAAAAAAATCATTTTACAGGAGTTATTTCCCTTTTAGATATGTAGAAAGGTCTCTTTTTCATGGAAAGTTCTATGGAAATAACATATTTTTTCCCAAAATCTGTTCAAAATTTTAATGTTGTAACAACTTATGATTTTCTATTTGCTATAAAATTGTCCTCTGGTCAAACCAAAGACTGCTGCTTCTCCACTACAAAGACTGATTAACTTGGAATATGGATATAAAGTATCTGAATGGACTACAATCATACAATCACCACTGGTATTAAACTGATGTTCGTAACTTAAGTTACCTACATCCCAACATGGCGGACACGGAAAATGGTGAATTAGAATATCCTTGTTTTCTCTTTATCAGTAGCACTTATTAGTAAGTCCAACGGTAAGATTACAGGTGGGAATATTAGATACTCGAATGCATACATAAAAATGACGAAACTCTTATGAGAGCATTGAAATATTAACTTGAAAAAATTTGAAGGATGTACGTAACTCTTTGAAGTGATGTTCGTAACTTTAGAAAGATATTTAAAGGGATGTCCGTAACTGCAGATTTCCATAACTGTTAAATAATAAGAAGGTGTTTAATTGCTCGTTAAGAAACTCTTGGTTTCAATTTAAAAGCAAAATTAAGCATGCAGACAACTTAAAAGTAAAAAGAACAACAAGCAACGAAACGAAAGCATATAGAACGAGTATTAAGAAGAAAAACAATTCAGGGTCGCATACATGTACAGTATTCTACCTTTCTCACATTTTTAGGATGTTGATTTGTTTTAGCGTCACATGCGACTTATTGACAGTTGAAGACTTGTTGATCCATGAAACATCGTAATCATGTCAATGTAAACAATTATAGACTTGCTACAATAAGCCCCTTTCTAACCTATTTGTATCTTGTGCGTACCCCTTTAATACGTTTGCTGCTGAAAGCAATGTATCTGTACTACATAAATATTGTCGGTAGAGATATATTACCTATAGCAACATATTTACTAAAGTATACAAGAATATAGATAAGGGACTTATAGGAAATCTATGTGTATAATTATATTTAACATGGGTGAAGGAAATTCATGAATGCGATCCTGATTTAAACTAGAACTGTGAGTGACCTCACTGAGTGATACCCCCTGCTTGCAATACTATGATGTTCAAACTTTGGAATACAGGTATATTACCAAGTTACCTATGAAAAATGAACGGATATGGAGTTATGGCAAGGAGACAACATCCCATCTCCAAAATAAACTAACCAAGAACATACATCTAGGGGTCACCACAAGTACACGACCCCCCTTTTCGTGAAAGTATAAGTTGAATTATCTCCCCTTCTAAATTTTAGACAGCAACGGTATTCCTTCATGCACATCTGCAGATTGTGTACTACAACTGTGTAAAGTTTCATAAAAATTCAATAAACAGTTTAGTAGGAGTTGCGCTTACAAGGTACATGCCCCCCTTTTCGTGAAAGTATAAGTTGAATTATCTATCCTTTTGAATTTTGGACAGCAACCATATTCCTTCCTGCACATCTGCAGGTAGTGTACTACAAATGTGTAAAGTTTCATAAAAATCCAATAAGCGGTTTAGGAGGAGTTGCACTTACAAGGTACATGGATGGACGGGGTGATTCCTATATAACCCCCAAACTTTGTTTGTGGGGGGTATGGGTATAAAAAGTATTGATATTAAACTAATTCGTTTATATACCGTCAAGACTGTTCAGACTAACATCCTGTCAATTTCAATGCATATTTATAAATGTATATGTATTTGTAAAACTTGAAATGGTATGATATAAAAAAAATGAACTTTTCGAAAACAGCTTTACCATAGATTAATCCAATTTTAATACTTACAAATTATAGATACGTTAAAAGTATTATAAATCTTTATTTATCTGTATTTAATACAGTAGTCTAACAAATTAATAATAAATTAATCTGGTTTCATTTCAGCATTAAAGGGAAATAATTAGATGTGTCATTCTTAAAATACTTGATCTGGTGTGTCCATTTTTATTAAAATAAGCAAAAAACACAAAGGACAATTAATTCACGGCATATTTCACGGCATAATTCACGGCATATTTACAAAACAAATGTTAATTTACATACAAATATACTTTGTTAGAATTTATATGTGAGACCCAGAATGGCCCTAATCGAATTTAATGATGATGTTGGAGGTCGCCATCCATGGGAGGTCCTAAACACGCAAAGGTCGGAAGTCAAAACGCCCTATTGCAAGGTCGTAGTTTATGAAAGACCCTTCTAGAGCACACAGTCCAAGATCAAATAGACATATCAATATAATACTAAACAACTACATATGTTGTATCGACTGCCGCATCGGCCTCAGCACTATTAATTATCTGGTCATTCTCGATATCCATCGCTGTAAGATTACAAAAGATTACAGGAAACGCAAAGCCACGTGTTTATTATTGCTAATTGGAAACGAGCGTTGTACAAGGTGTTCTTCTCCCGCTACCCTCATCTTTCGTTCATCTCACTCATTCATAACCCTCTCATCCTCTGCTCTGTATTTTTTCTCTCTCGTGCATTATATAATCTCTCCCACCTCTATTACCCTCTCTATCACTTCAAGGATGTTTTTCTTTGTTTTCAAATTTTATTTATTACAAAAGCGTTGTTCTTTAAATGTTTTAAATATGATTTGAGAAACACCAAACTTTAAAGTTACCAACATCATATTTGAAAGTTACGAACATCGTTCAAAAATAATTCTAAAGTTACTTACATCATTTGTATTTCTTAAAGTAGGTTTTGCGCCACATAGGAGAATTTACAGTTGATTTAAGCATATCACTACAGTTAATTGTTTAAATATCTATACATTTGAAATGACAATATTTGAAAATAAGCTAAAAACAAAGAGAAAACAATGATATTCTAATTTACCATTTTCCGTGTCCGCCATGTAGGTAACTTAAGTTATGAACATCAGTTTAATACCAGTGAATGACTCCAAACCATTAAAAATATTGCTACAGCCAAGGTGGGCATGATAGGCTTACTTTGGGGCAAATATTAGGATGTTGCAATAAGCACATTTCTGTCCCATTTACTGTTAAATATTTTATGAAATCACTATGGTAATATAGAAAAATGCATTTTTCTGTTTTCGTGCACACTAACATACATACATGTACAGCTATATTCATGAATTGATCCATTCATTCGTTGAGCTAAAAAAAAAAAATTTGGAGAGTTTGATTATATAAAACACATGTTAAGAAAAGTGTTTTTCATGGTTGACTAATAGTTTACTAATTACTTTATGTGCTGGAATACACAATACACTGTTGAAAACATTCACATGTAAACTTAATCACATGATCTTCATTAGTCAAACTAACACAGACAAGTTCCTGCTTTATGGACCACAAAATATGATGGATCTAAACAAGACAGAAATTTATATGCTGGACAGGTGCAAATATTTACCTTGCTCATTTGATCTTATTGTCATAAAGATAATCATATAGGAGTGAAAACCTCTTGGAAAATCTGATGAGAGGCACAAGAAGGGGGGTATTCTAGAACTAGTAGTGGTACAGTTTTGGGTAACTTTAAGATTGTCTATCCTTTTCAAAAGTGCAGCATAAAGATTCTGTGCAAAATATGAAAATATAGTTTACATAAAATACAAATTTAAACTTCAAATTACATGTACTTGTATTGTAGATGAAAAATGTAATAATTTTGTCTTTTGGTTAATTTGAACGAGCAACTATTATATTACAAACAAATATTTTCAGACATACAAGTGATAGTGTGAAAGTCCTACATTTAATAGTTTTGATATAATCATGTGAATTCTGAAGGTCATAGTTATTTTATTACACATTTTATTCAAGACAAAAATGTCTATTATTAGCAGCCAAAAAAAATTAGTAATTTGTAAATTTTAGATTTGTGTAAAGAGAAGTATGATTAATGTATTAATGGCCTTTATATTAAAACATTGTTAATGCTACCTTTAATATTAAAACATTGTTAATGCTACCTTTAATATTAAAACATTGTTAATGCTACCTTTAATATTAAAACATTGTTAATGCTACCTTTAATATTAAAACATTGTTAATGCTACCTTTAATATTAAAACATTGTTAATGCTACCTTTAATATTAAAACATTGTTAATGCTACCTTTAATATTAAAACATTGTTAATGCTACCTTTAATATTAAAACATTGTTAATGCTACCTTTAATATTAAAACATTGTTAATGCTACCTTTAATATTAAAACATTGTTAATGCTACCTTTAATATTAAAACATTGTTAATGCTACCTTTAATATTAAAACATTGTTAATGCTACCTTTAATATTAAAACATTGTTAATGCTACCTTTAATATTAAAACATTGTTAATGCTACCTTTAATATTAAAACATTGTTAATGCTACCTTTAATATTAAAACATTGTTAATGCTACCTTTAATATTAAAACATTGTTAATGCTACCTTTAATATTAAAACATTGTTAATGCTACCTTTAATATTAAAACATTGTTAATGCTACCTTTAATATTAAAACATTGTTAATGCTACCTTTAATATTAAAACATTGTTAATGCTACCTTTAATATTAAAACTTATTGCATAATTAAATCTTTGTGTAATTGTTCCATATTTACATGTAGTGAATTAAAGTCCCTTAAAATCCACCTGTGATGTAAATTTATTGTCTAAACTCTCCATTATTTTCAAGGAATAGAGAGTTATGAACAATTTGGACAGGGGCGGAGTTATTGTTCTCTTTGTACTTTAGATACTATACACAGACTTTTTTTTTGTTACAAGATTAATAATTAATAAAATTAATAAAGTACAATGGGTGGATTTTAAGTTGGAGAATGTCCTCGCATCTCTCCATTCCTTAAAAACAATGGACCTCGGCCCCTTTGGGGCCTCAGCTCCATTATGTTTAAGGAATGGAGAGTTACTTGGACATTGTCCTATACTTAATAAATGTATTTTATTTAACAGGTGTTTTTAATCTTAATCAACTTTAGTATAATTGTGATAAGTGCAGGAGTTAAATAATCCACTAGCCCGACGCCCGGGGCTAGTAATTTCCACATTTGGGCTAGCTGAAATAATCAGCTGTATGCCCGACGGGTTAGTAAAAAAATATATTGGATATTGACAAACTTGTCAATATTCGTGTATCTACTTATATTCATATATGTTATATGTTGTTTAATCAGCAGCAATGTTTTATTTATTCAACCACTAGCTTTTTGTCGAAATTGAGAGCAAAGAAGGTATAAAAATTGTGTAACTCGTCATAAAACACAGCTTCAACAAATGACGGCTTACTGGAAATTTCGAAAATGAAATACCGGAATCGGATTCAGGAACCGGGAACGACTATTTCCGGTTTTGCCGACCGACCCTAGAATTTTTTTTAATGTGACCGTAAACACACATATTTTTTTCTTTTTTGGCCTTACAGTGATCTGAACTGTGGAAAGTAAGTGAAAATAAAACGCAATACCAGATCTGAAAAGAAAGATAGTTAAACTAATATACATTGTACATGGTGTACAAGGGTTCAAGTCTGCAAGTCGGATTCATGAAATCACGGTATTGACCAGGACTAGTGGTTCATAGATTCGGGCTAGTAATATTTGGGAGTATGCTAGCCCTGGGCTAGTGAGGTGGTCCAAGATTTTTTAACCCCTGAAGTGTGAAACACTTAATGATAAAAAAAAGCATATATTGAATTAAAGATTATACTAGACCGAGATATACATGTATTTACATGGAAACAAACTATATTATTCACAAACACCAAAATTAAAGCCCTCAAAAGGAAAAGCTTAGCTTGATTGTTGGTTGGTCAATGTCCAGCAGCAAATATTTTAACTATATATTCAGGAGGAGAAAAAGGTCAACAATATCTTAAAACTATACAGAAATGAGGGAGGGAGGGATGGGACAACCAGAGCAACAACTTGTAACTGCTGTTGGAAAAGTATGGAGAGTTTGGTAGAGACGAACAATTTAGCCTTTTGTAATGACTACATAATTAATGTGACTACTCATTTTTTATCCCTGCAACAAAGTTGAGCTGTCCATCCTGCTTCACTTTGTAATTGCAACTCCTCAGAAGGTTTATATTGGTCCGATAGCTTTCATATTTGGTAGGATTATTGGTCATGATGTGTAGTTGATCTTATTACAACGCCATGTTGATTCAACAGGTTTTTGTAGAAGTTATCATGGGACTTTAACATTTTCTGCATTTTAAATATACAATGTATACAGTCAAATCTGTATTTAAAGGGCAATGAAAGGAATGTGGAAATGTGCCCCATATGAGCAGTTACCCTTTTATATATGTGGTCGAGTGGTCTAGGGCACTGGACATAAGGCTAAACGATTGGTGCTGCAGTGTATCAATAGTGTGAGTTCAAATCCCATCAAGGGAAGAACAAAAATTTGACAGCTTAAAAATCTAATTCTAACACTGTTTGGTTTAATTTTCAGACGTATATAATATTTAGTATTAACCTAGTATCCTTAGTAACTTTGAGATCCAGTGGGACAGATATATTGTATGGTTGTCACTTGCTTCTAGACGTTTGTATAATATACTTTATTTCATGTGACTGTATAATGAATTCTTCATTATCCTATCCAATATATTAAAAATTGCTGAGTTAGATTGCTGTCAAATTATAATATTAAGTATATATGTACCATCTACACACGCTTAGACACATGTCTTATGTCTATCTCTAGATTTTCCTTACGATACAAGGTAACACTTCGATCACTGAAGCTCCATTTTTATGGAGCGGGAGTGGTCTAGGGCGCTGGACATAAGGCTAAGCGATTGGTGCTGCAGTGTATCAATGGTGTGAGTTCAAATCCCGTCGAGGGAAGAAAAAAAATTTGACAGCTCTAAAATCTAATTCTAACACTGTTTGGTTTAATTTTCAGACGTATATATATATATATATATAAACAAACGTCTAAAATGTTAGCACAACGATATCAAAAATCGATGTTAAAATGTAACAAAAATAACTATAAGTCTACAAAAATACTATAATTATAATTAAATCGACGGATATTTCGCTTGACTGACAAGCTTCATCAGCGTCTGTAATCTGATTTGAAAAATTGTCACGTGACCATCGGTTATCGTGACGTAAATTACGTGATGGTCACGTGGCAATTTTTCAAATCAGATTACAGACGCTGATGAAGCTTGTCGGTCAAGCGAAATATCCGTCGATTTAATTATAATTATAGTCTTTTTGTAGACTTATAGTTATTTTTGTTACATTTTAACATCTTTTTTTGATATCGTTGTGCTAACATTTTAGAAGTTTATTTATCATTTTTAGTTCACCTGGACCAAAGGTCCAGGTGAACTATTGCCATCACTTGGCGTCAGTCGTCTGTTGTCTGTCGTCTGTAAACTTTTCACATTTCAAGCTTCTTCTCCGAAACCACTGGGCCGATTGGAACCAAACTTAGCAGGAATGTTCCTTGGATGGTCCTCTACAAAGTTACTGTTTTTCGTTCCAGCCGGAAAATATGCAATATGGCTGCCAAGGCCAATAATATGCTCTGATTGGCTGAAATTTCAAAGATCTTCTTCTCTGAAACTAATGAACTGACTGAACCTAAACTGTACATGAATGATCATTGGAATGTCCTTTACCAAGTTACTGTTTTTTATGCCGATCAGAAATCCAAGATGGCCGCCATCGCAGGACATAGATTAACATTGGACCCTATGGGAAAATGTTCAAATGCCTTCTTCTGAGAAACTACAAATATGATTAAAGCCAAACTGTACAGGAATGTTCATTGGATGGTCCTCTACAATCTTAAGGTTTTTTGTTCCGATATGAAATTCAAAATGGCAGCTACGGCAGGACTTAGTTTAACATTGAACCCTATGGGGAAAATGTTTCAAAATGCTTCTTCTCTGAAACCACTTGGACAGTTGAAACCAAACTGCCCAGGAATGATCATTGGAAGGTCCTCTACAAAGTTTGTGTTTTTTATGCCGATCGGAAATCCAAGATGGCCGCCACCGCAATACATAGATTAACATTGGACCCTATGGGAAAATATTCAAATGCCTTCTTCTCAGAAACTACAAATATGATTAAAGCCAAACTGTACATGAATGTTCATTGGATGGTCCTCTACAATCTTAAGGTTTTTTGTTCTGATATGAAATTCAAAATGGCGGCTACGGCAGGACTTAGTTTAACATTGGACCCTATGGGAAAAATGTTTCAAAATGCTTCTTCTCTGAAACCACTTGGACAGTTGAAACCAAACTGCCCAGGAATGATCATTGGAAGGTCCTCTACAAATTTTTTGTATTTTATGCCGATCGGAAATCCAAGATGGCCGCCACTGCAGGCCATAGATTAACATTGGACCCTATGGGAAAATATTCAAATGCCTTCTTCTCAGAAACTACAAATATGATTAAAGCCAAACTGTACATGAATGTTCATTGGATGGTCCTCTACAATCTTAAGGTTTTTTGTACCAATATGAAATTCAAAATGGCGGCTACGGCAGGACTTAGTTTAACATTGGACCCTATGGGAAAAATGTTTCAAAATGCTTCTTCTCTGAAACCACTTGGACAGTTGAAACCAAACTGCCCAGGAATGATCATTGGAAGGTCCTCTACAAAATTATTGTTTTTTATGCCGATTGGAAATCCAAGATGGCCACCACCGCAGGACATAAATTAACATTGGACCCTATGGGAAAATGTTCAAATGCCTTCTACTCAGAAACTACAAATATGATTAAAGCCAAACTGTACATGAATGTTCATTGGATGGTCTTCTACAAACTTTACGTTTTTTGTTCTGATATGAAATTCAAAATGGCGGCTACGGCAGGACTTAGTTTAACATTGGACCCTATGGAAAAAATGTTTCAAAACGGCTTCTTCTCTGAAACCACTTGGACAGTTGAAACCAAACTGCCCAGGAATGATCATTGGAAGGTCCTCTACAAAGTTTCTGTTATTTATGCCGATCGGAAATCCAAGATGGCTGCCACCACAGGTCATAGTATTAACACAGCGGAAAATACAGAAATATATTCTTCTCTGAAGCTATTGCACTGATTGAACCTAAATTGTGCATCAATCATTGGAAGGTCTTTTACAAACTTTGTGTTTTTTATGTTGATCGTAATTCCAAGATGACTACCACTGCAGGACATAGTTTTTACATAGGACCAATTGTTTTTTTTTATAACCAGGTGAACGATACAGGCTCTTGAGAGCCTCTGGTTGTTTGTTTGCACAGTATTGTTAACACTTGTTTCCGTTCCGACATCTCGTAGATTCATACGTTGGCTACTTTTTCAGACGTTTATATATATATATATATATATATATATATATATATATATATATATATATATATTTTAAATGAAATTAGTAAAAAAAGAACAAGATGGATTTCTTGTACTAACTTTTCACTGCTGTTGCAGATCTTCAGGTACAATGTTTATAAGTGTATATATGACGTTAACAATATAAAGGGAGACTATGATGTTACGTTTTCGCACGTAAATTCTTATATGATTTACATAATTAGAAATCCTATACTCTTGATTGGGTATATGCGCTTATGGAGGCGGGGTTTTTGTCAGTTTATTTTTCGATAGACGATGTTCACCGGACTACTTTTTTCCTAATGTAAACAAAATGGCGGCTTGGATTCCCGATAATAAAAAAAGATAAAAGAAACTTTATTTTTAATAATCAACAATTATTGTTAGATATGAAATAAAAAAATAAATGCCAATGAAAAAAAAGCTTGTACAAAAAAATTCTGGAAAAAATACTTAAGACAACCATCTATCGACTTTGACTTTTGTAATATATCGTCATCCTGTGACGTTGCTTACAAGGGACGCTGATTGACACAAGCTGGTTACTAATTTATTTTACGATTTTGTGAGCATTTTACTTGTTTGAGTAGCTAAATTCAAAATGCCATCAAATTGGAAAATATCAGTAACTTAATTACATCACCGTCTAGTTATCAATATAGGAAAACAACTTAAACAAGGTTAGTTCATTTTGTTATTCATGGCCGACACACATCAATGGAATGTATGTGTGCATACTGGGGATCCCCAAAGGTAAATTTTCAAAACAAATGGAAAACAAAATACTTAGTTACAGAATTATAAGGATTAAACACATTTTTTTCGGAGTTTATTGATGTCACTCACAAACTTTCATAAAAGTCCTTCGTTGTTTGTGAGTGACTTGTTGGTCCAGGTTATACATCAATAAACTCCGAAAAAAATGAGTATAATCCTATAATAAACCTCTGAAAAAGTTGCCAACGTATGAACCTACGGGATGTTGAATCGGAAACAAGTGTTAACGATTCTGTGCAAAGAAACAAAAATGATAAATGAACGTCTAAAATGTTAGCACAACGTATATATATATAGGAGTGTTTGCCGTGATGTCATAGGCATGAGAATTTACCTGTCTGGTTGGCAAGAAATGGAAAATTTCCATTGTCTTTCATTGAAGACTCAACTTTAAATTGTCATTATTTTTTTTGTTATTTAAGATAATTCAATAATTCTTTCAGAAGTGAAAATTATATAGAAATAACTAATTCACAATGAAGGTTTGATAAAAATATCCAGAATAAAAGGATTGGAAATTCAATCTTGTTTTATTTAGTTTTGAAGTGTAAAAATGCATTATTTCATATTAGAATTATGAATTTATCATATCAAAATTAAAAAATGTAAACTGACAGAAAAAAAATGAATTTTCTTAAGTCTTGGAACAATTAACAGAACCAAAATTGGTTTGGAAATAAAAAAGTTATAAAAGTTAAAAAAAATTGTTATTTTCCTGTCAATTACTTTATTGTTTTATTGCCAACCAAGTATTTGTTTATTGTCATGCAAATTAGTGAATATGACATCACTAATGAGATCGGCGAACACTCCTATACACACAAGTTCAAATTAAATCGATACAATGAAACTGCCCTTTATATACAGTGATTTGTTGCAAAATGTATACACCGGTACTCTTTAAGGCAGGTTGGACTATTTATAATAATTATAATATATATTTATAATATATAAATGTAACTCCTCTGAGGTAGTAGGTCCAATAGCTGTCATATATAGTAGAATAATTTGTCTCGATGTATAGTTGATCATATCTTCCCATGATTTTTGTAGGAGTTATGTGACTTTAACATTTTCATGCATTTTCAATATTCAATGTAGTAAAACTTTGTGAACGCCACTCCTCTTGAGGTTATTGGTCCGATAGCTTTCATTTTGGACACAAATAATTTTTGTTAAAAAATTTGGGTAATTTTGATGTTTCTTATGAACAGTGCTATATATTATTTGTAAATAAGCTGTTAACTGAAGGACAGCTGCACTATTAAAACTGTTCAGTTTAAAGTATGTGGGGGTGGGGCATGCTGTCCTTACCAGATTGCCTTGTTAACTATTTTCAAAAGCAAATTCTGCCCATTTAGAGGATGTTTTATGTTCGTTTTAACATCAAACAGTAACAACTGTGTTTTACATCATAATGTGTTGATTCTTAAGCTTGAACAAAATAAAAAAGAAATTAATATTTTAACAATATGTCTTAAAACTTTGATTGTGTATTAGTATTAGACAACTTGTTGGACATAAACCTAAATGAGTAACTATCTGCTGTATGTGTTTCGTATGGTATTGTAATGATTCAGTTTATTGGTATTGATAGAAAAAGCTTTTTGTTTTGTAATGCAAATTGAATACATTTATCAGAATAATCAATGGAAGTTTTTTTCATATTGATTTCTGTAATAAGGAGTGGAGGTCTCAAGGGTATTTTTTCCCCTTGAAATTATATTATTACAAAATATATATCATGTTCACAACCTCTTTATATTTATTATTTAGTAGAGGATTTGTTTCTTACTACATGTATAAGTAAAAAAATACATACCATGTCCTGTTTTATTGATCAAGGATCTGTGATGAGATTTTTCTACCATTTACAGTCTATTTTATGCTTCCCTAAATACAGAAATAAACATAAACCATTTTATTTGATGAGACAATTATTGGTTTGCATATGGATTATGTAATTGTTTGAAATTAAATCAAGTAAATACAGTTGTTAGATGAGGGATATAATTTAATGATCCTCCTAAATCAATAGAGTTTAAACAAGAATGAAGATGTTGCAGACATTAAGATTTTGTTTATACTACCAATTGTAAATTCAACCACTGACAATTTGAAGGCAAATATTTACTTTTAGAATTATACATTCATATAACAAGTGAGGAAATGTGTGTAATATTAACATTATATAAATAACATGTTCAATGTAAAGAGGGGGTTGTTTCAGATTGTTAGAGTTAAGAGTTTGAGGTTGTAAGAAGATTTGAGTTGTTTCCGTTGGCTATAATAATATGAACGATATCTCTTTAACTTCTCATATTTAGTATTTAAATCATTGTTTTAGATACATGTTAACTCTTTAATTAAAAAAATGTTAAATCTACATAAAACCCTGTAAATCTAGGTAGCATGACATTTTCTTATACAAATTGTATAATGCTAATATGCATTTTATACTGAACCTGGAAATACCATGCATTTGTACATGTATTATGTTATATTGACAACTACATGTACAATATGTATGGGTACATATAAAAATATATATTCACCAAAGTAAAAAAATAAAAATGTTGTGAGTAATTTTTTCCTTTATTTCAGAAATTTGAGTAATAATCAGATCACTATCATAGAGCCAAATGTCTTTGAAGGACTACAGAATTTGGAGAAATTGTAAGTAGAACTAGCTATAGACATTGTAACACAGTCTTCACGCTTAACTTTTTACCTTACAAGCCCACCGGGCCTGTAAGTTCAAATATTTACAGGCCCACCATCAATTCTACAGGCCCGAATTTGAAAACTACATTAATGACCATAAAATAATTAAACCACCAAAACTCAAAACATGATGATGTACCAAATATTATGTGGACATGTCAATTATGCATTAGGTAAGACCAGAATGCAAGTAAAAAAAACAAAAATAGACACTTTATTTTGGATTCATGTTTATATTAATCTCCTGAAAATTTTAAAATCATATTGTCAATAGCATCCTGAGTATATTCCATATCATCACTGTCCACCTCCTCCTCATCATCATCACAAACAATATTGTTATAAGACTTAAAACAAAAACTTGTGTCATCATTGCGTGTGACATATAATTTGGTGATAATTTTTAATATGTACCCCCCCTTTTTTAGTTCACCTGGACCAAAGGTCCATGTGAACTATTGCCATCACTTGGCGTCTGTCGTCTGTCGTCTGTCGTCTGTAGTCTGTCGTCTGTCGTCTGTCGTCTGTAAACTTTTCACATTTCAAGCTTCTTCTCCGAAACCACTTGGCCGATTGGAACCGAACTTAGCAGGAATGTTCCTTGGATGGTCCTCTACAAAGTTACTGTTTTTCGTTCCAGTCGAATATTCAATATGGCTGCCAGGGCCAATAATATGCTCTGATTGGCTGAAATTTCAAAGATCTTCTTCTCTGAAACTAATGAACTGACTGAACCCAAACTGTAAAGGAATGATCATTGGAATGTCCTTTACCAAGTTACTGTTTTTTATGCCGATCGGAAATCCAAGATGGCCGCCATCGCAGGACATAGATTAACATTGTACCCTATGGGAAAATGTTCAAATGCCTTCTTCTCAGAAACTACAAATATGATTAAAGCCAAACTGTACATGAATGTTCATTGGATGGTCCTCTACAATCTTAAGGTTTTTTGTTCCGATATGAAATTCAAAATGGCGGCTACGGCAGGACTTAGTTTAACATTGGACCCTATGAGAAAAATGTTTCAAAATGCTTCTTCTCTGAAACCACTTGGACAGTTGAAACCAAACTGCCCAGGAATGATCATTGGAAGGTCCTCTACAAATTTTCTGTTTTTTATGCCGATCGGAAATCCAAGATGGCCGCCACCGCAGGACATAGATTAACATTGGACCCTATGGGAAAATATTCAAATGCCTTCTTCTCAGAAACTACAAATATGATTAAAGCCAAACTGTACATGAATGTTCATTAGATGGTCCTCTACAAACTTTACGTTTTTTGTTCCGGTATGAAATTCAAAATGGCGGCTACGGCAGGACTTAGTTTAACATTGGACCCTATGGGAAAAATGTTTCAAAACGCTTCTTCTCTGAAACCACTTGGATAATTGAAACCAAACTGCATAGGAATGATCATTGGAAGGTCCTCTACAAATTTTATGTTTTTTATGCCGATCGGAAATCCAAGATGGCCGCCACCGCAATACATAGATTAACATTGGACCCTATGGGAAAATATTCAAATGCCTTCTACTCAGAAACTACAAATATGATTAAAGCCAAACTGTACATGAATGTTCATTAGATGGTCCTCTACAAACTTTACGTTTTTTGTTCTGGTATGAAATTCAAAATGGCGGCTACGGCAGGACTTAGTTTAACATTGGACCCTATGGGGAAAATGTTTCAAAACGCTTCTTCTCTGAAACCACTTGGATAATTGAAACCAAACTGCCTAGGAATGATCATTGGAAGGTCCTCTACAAATTTTATGTTTTTTATGCCGATCGGAAATCCAAGATGGCCGCCACCGCAATACATAGATTAACATTGGACCCTATGGGAAAATGTTCAAATGCCTTCTACTCAGAAACTACAAATATGATTAAAGCCAAACTGTACATGAATGTTCATTGGATGGTCCTCTACAATCTAAAGGTTTTTTGTTCCGATATGAAATTCAAAATGGCGGCTACGGCAGGACTTAGTTTAACATTGGACCCTATGGGAAAAATGTTTCAAAATGCTTCTTCTCTGAAACCACTTGGACAGTTGAAACCAAACTGCCCAGGAATGATCATTGGAAGGTCCTCTACAAATTATCTGTTTTTTATGCCGGTCGGAAATCCAAGATGGCCGCCACCGCAGGACATAGATTAACATTGGACCCTATGGGAAAATATTCAAATGCCTTCTACTCAGAAACTACAAATATGATTAAAGCCAAACTGTACATGAATGTTCATTAGATGGTCCTCTACAAACTTTACGTTTTTTGTTCCGGTATGAAATTCAAAATGGCGGCTACGGCAGGACTTAGTTTAACATTGGACCCTATGGGGAAAATGTTTCAAAACGCTTCTTCTCTGAAACCACTTGGATAATTGAAACCAAACTGCCTAGGAATGATCATTGGAAGGTCCTCTACAAATTTTATGTTTTTTATGCCGATCGGAAATCCAAGATGGCCGCCACCGCAATACATAGATTAACATTGGACCCTATGGGAAAATGTTCAAATGCCTTCTTCTCAGAAACTACAAATATGATTAAAGCCAAACTGTACATGAATGTTCATTGGATGGTCCTCTACAATCTTAAGGTTTTTTGTTCCGATATGAAATTCAAAATGGCGGCTACGGCAGGACTTAGTTTAACATTGGACCCTATGGGAAAAATGTTTCAAAATGCTTCTTCTCTGAAACCACTTGGACAGTTGAAACCAAACTGCCCAGGAATGATCATTGGAAGGTCCTCTACAAATTTTCTGTTTTTTATGCCGGTCGGAAATCCAAGATGGCCGCCACCGCAGGACATAGATTAACATTGGACCCTATGGGAAAATATTCAAATGCCTTCTTCTCAGAAACTACAAATATGATTAAAGCCAAACTGTACATGAACGTTCATTGGATGGTCCTCTACAAATTTACGTTTTTTGTTCCGGTATGAAATTCAAAATGGCGGCTACGGCAGGACTTAGTTTAACATTGGACCCTATGGGGAAAATGTTTCAAAACGCTTCTTCTCTGAAACCACTTGGATAATTGAAACCAAACTGCCCAGGAATGATCATTGGAAGGTCCTCTACAAGGTGTGTGTTTTTTATGCCGATCGGAAATCCAAGATGGCCACCACCGCAGGACATAGATTAACATTGGACCCTATGGGAAAATGTTCAAATGCCTTCTTCTCAGAAACTACAAATATGATTAAAGCCAAACTGTACATGAATGTTCATTGAATGGTCCTCTACAAAATTTACGTTTTTTATTCTGATATGAAATTCAAAATGGCGGCTACGGCAGGACTTAGTTTAACATTGGACCCTATGGGAAAAATGTTTCAAAATGCTTCTTCTCTGAAACCACTTGGACAGTTGAAACCAAACTGCCCAGGAATGATCATTGGAAGGTCCTCTACAAGGTGTGTGTTTTTTATGCCGATCGGAAATCCAAGATGGCTGCCACCACAGGTCATAGTATTAACACAGAACCATATGGGGAAAATACAGAAATATATTCTTCTCTGAAGCTATTGCACTGATTGAACCTAAACTGTGCATCAATCATTGGAAGGTCCTTTACAAACTTGGTGTTTTTTATGTTGATCGTAATTCCAAGATGACTACCACTGCAGTACATAGTTTTTACATAGGACCAATTGTTTTTTTTTATTACCAGGTGAACGATACAGGCTCTTGAGAGCCTCTGGTTTAAAAAAAATATCACTATGCTTTGAATTAATACCACACAAAATGCAAAAAGTCATATTTGTGTAGCCTTCAGCAGAAGAAATATGTATAAGCCAATTTGCTCAATGGTCCAACTATATATAGATAGCTAGGGAATGCAAATATAGCATGAACGTATATTGACACTAACAGTCATAAACTGAAGTAAGTAAAGATTGTAATTATTATTTGTCAGACCTCAAATCAGAGTGCAACAATGGAACAAAACTACTGTAGTTCAGTCTATTTTCTAACTGCAGAGGTATTAATGTAGACACAGGTCTGTCGGCAACAGTTCTATAAATAAATCGGATTTGGAAGCGGATAGAAAAAATTCTGAAGTGTCTCCGTGCATTTCAACGAATTTTGAATGACCAACCTTCTCAAATATGAACATATTATATATGAGAACTCAGACTTTATGTCACAGGATTAAGAACAAAATTAATCAACAGTTTGTTTGGTTGAAAGTAGCTTCGATCAACATTTCCCATAGCACAGTGTCTGATTGCACCCCCTTTCTCGTGGTGCCATTTTTATTTGATATTGAACGAAATTAAAGTTTCTTTAAACCGAAATGGATTACTTTTCAAGAAAGTCACTTTCAAAATACTTAATGAATACCATAGCCTAGGGTGACTCTTCAAAATTACAAGGCTACTTGAACTTCGCTTCTGACCAACGAGAAATCGAAGTCAACCTTCACAAGGCAACTACTTCGCCCTCTAACGTGAGCCCTGCTTCTCGTCCTTTTTTAAAACCTACATGATGGTAAAATTATCAACCAATCAAATTGCAAAAAACAGACACACCTAAATCGATTTTGAATATCGGAAATTCTTAAAAGGACTTGTTTGCCTACCCATTTTTTGCATTGACTCGGCAGCAACTGAAAACGGAGAACAATAAACTAAATATCTACACACAATATCTTATGAAATCAACTTTTGAAACTATATGACTTTTTTTTCACAGGCCCGTCGGACTTGTGGAACTACTCATATTATATGCCCGTGTACAATTTTACACGCCACGGGCTTCGGACTACCGCCTAATTTCGAAGACTGGTAACACACTGTCATACAATAGATTCTATATATACATTGTAACACACCGTCATACAATAGATTCTATATATACATTGTAGCACACCGTCATACAATAGATTCTATATATACATTGTAACACACTGTCATACAATAGATTCTATATATACATTGTAACACAGTCATACAATAGATTCTATATATACATTGTAACACAGTCATACAATAGATTCTATATATACATTGTAGCACACCGTCATACAATAGATTTTATATATACATTGTAACACACTGTCATACAATAGATTCTATATATACATTGTAACACACTGTCATACAATAGATTCTATATATACATTGTAACACACTGTCATACAATAGATTCTATATATACATTGTAACACAGCCATACAATAGATTCTATATATACATTGTAACACACTGTCATACAATAGATTCTATATATACATTGTAGCACACTGTCATACAATAGATTCTATATATACATTGTAACACACTGTCATACAATAAATTCTATATATACATTGTAACACACTGTCATACAATAGATTCTATATATACATTGTAACACACTGTCATACAATAGATTCTATATATACATTGTAACACACTGTCATACAATAGATTCTATATATACATTGTAACACACTGTCATACAATAGATTCTATATATACATTGTAACACACTGTCATACAATAGATTCTATATATACATTGTAACACACTGTTATACAATAGATTCTATATATACATTGTAGCACACCAGCATACAATAGATTCTAT
The DNA here is from genome assembly GCA_963680875.1 of Bathymodiolus brooksi. Classification (NCBI taxonomy): domain Eukaryota; kingdom Metazoa; phylum Mollusca; class Bivalvia; order Mytilida; family Modiolidae; genus Bathymodiolus; species Bathymodiolus brooksi. Next base: position 41,459,766 of record OY804577.1, read on the forward strand.
ATATACATTGTAACACACTGTCATACAATAGATTCTATATATACATTGTAACACACTGTCATACAATAAATTCTATTTTTACATTGTAACACACTGTCATACATTAGATCCTATATATACGATACAACAAATTGCATTAGAATGTATTAATTCCAGGAAATGGAAAATCCGACATAAACGAAATATATAAAATTACTGAGTACAAAGTCATGTAATTTTTTTGGCATAAGGCAATGTTAAATCTTTTACAGAATAATATTTTGATTAAATTTTGTTTTAAATTTAAAAATGAAGCTAAGTTAAAGGCATATTGTCTACCACAATCGTAATTTTTTCATACCCAAAATTATTGTCGTTTTCCATACTGACCTTCATAAAATGAAGATTAAACACCGAATTATTGGCGAATATGCTACGAAACGTTTTTTCGATTGAAAAAAGCTGACCATCGTTACTGGAAGCTAATTAATTATGCACTGACCTGAGCGAGGCCAAATCTATTTTTATGCCAGTAGCCCATGCTGCAGCATGTCGTGTTTGTTTACCTTGCAAATACGGCCGTTTTATGATACTCATTGACAATAATTTGCTGTTGTCAGGTGCAAAATTACATATATTGAATAATATCTACCGAAAATGATCATAGGCATCATGATAAATTCATAAAATATGAAAAACGATTGAGAAAAGAAGGCAACATGCCTCGGCTTGCCTATCAAGCAAAATCTTTGCCACTTCAGCGTGAGTTTGGATGCGTAACACTTCCTTCAGTTCGTTCCAACGGTCCATCTGATCCCCTACATATATCCTGCATTTGTTCCATTTGGAAGATACTGCACTTCTATTCCTCTTTCTCTCTGAATCCGTCAAATCTGCTTTCTTCCACGCGTTGACACTTTCTCTTTTGCCCAAGAACCACATGTTGTTTATTGTTTCTAAACAGTGCACATGCTCAAGACGGGTTCACATAGAAGGTCATATGAATAGAGTCGGGTTAAATTGAATTCTTGTCATCATAGACAATAATTCCGATAACGATAGTTTTGGGTCTTTTTTGTCAAAAAAAAGAATGCAAATCGTATCTTTTGCAGCATAACTGTTTAATGATAGCTTAAACAAATCATTTACGACAATAATTTTGGGTATGAAAAAATTACGATTGTGGTAGACAATATGCCTTTAAGTCACATTACATATTCATACGCCACACAGAAATACACAAATACCAACATTCAAAATCTATATAATAAACAGTATACTGGTAACCTATCAAACTTTTTTAATATAAAAAATAAGACCACTCGTGACTGAACAACTTTATGAATTAAACTTGTTTGCGGACAAGTTCTGCACACTCGTTTAATCCATGTGTTGTTCTGTCACTCATGGTATTTTTTTTCTAATTACACCTTATATAAGAATCCTGGATTTTGATTGGCTAATAGCCGGTGTATTTTTCATGTATTTTCATATTTAGGATTAATTTCGTTCATTTTTACCGTTGCGGGGGTATTTGCATGAGGATTTAACTTTTTTTCCCTCTGTGCCGTGGTATTTGCGAAAACGTATTTCACAATGCATGAGGATTTAACTTTTTTTCCCTCTGTGCCGTGGTATTTGCGAAAACGTATTTCACTTTTTACCCTCGCGTGCTTCAAACGGCCAAATTCATTCGGAATACTTCAACCACTGTCTGACATAACAAATAGAAATACTACCACTGTACCTGCTGAAGGGAATAGTTCAAAGTGTCCTATAGTATTTAACAATTGCCAAGTTACAAACAATAAAAACAAAATATTCCTGAAAACGACAAACAAAAAGGTATTATTTATTTAGCCAGTGTTCTAAATAATATTCAGTGTAATTAAACAGATATATCATATTGTGAGGGGTATTTGCGAAAATATTCAAAAACTTTGATTAGTTATACTAATTGTTATAATTCTTTCTGTTATTGGATGTAGAATAAATGATCTGGGACTATATTTTTTTCTTGGAGTTGAACTATTAGTTCTTTGTTTGACCTATTATTAGTGAAGCTCATATATATACACATATTGGACCAGGTAAACATCTCTATCCCACAAATAAAATCTAACTGAAGATAATATAAAAAAAATTAACAAAAATAAACAAACAACAAATGAACAAATACAACAATGCATAGCCAAACCTTGCTGATAAATATTAAATAGGAGTTATTAAGGACATGTATATCCTCCATTCTCCAGTCCCCAATGTTCATTTATGTAAGTTTTATTTGTACTATATCAAATATAGAGTACAAAATCTTCTAGTGACTTAATTATTCAGTGCCATTTATATAAAATTGTTAATAAAAAAAAGCGTGGTCAACAAAATACTTCACTAGATTCAACTGGAAACGAGGTTAATCTTATGGTTTAATTTAAAGAGATATTTGATTAAATGTGAAAAAAAGGTAAAATGAATGAATCGTCTTCTTCATGTGGTGTCCCCGTCAATCTGATTACATTTTTATTACAATGACAAATTCCTTCAAAGAAAAATTAAATATTTCACAAAGCAATCTTAACCATCTTTATTCACTTTTAAGAGAGGTACTTGTTGGAGGGTTTTAAATAAACTGTAGGTTAAAATTTCTGAATGGTTCAACTACTGTGTGTTTTGTTAACTGCAAAACAGTTGTAATCAGTAATGACAAATTTCAAAGTCACAATTTTGAAAGAAAAAAAAAGGTCATTTTCCATTTACTATGAGCCAAATTATGTATTATTTAACACATTAAATCCATTTGCGATAAAGATAATAATAGATTGTAGTAAAGGTTGACATTTAATGGCCATTTTAAAGTAGTTCAATATAACCCACTTCAATATAATAAAGTAAAATATTTACAATTTCAAGTGACTAGTTCAGGCTTATAATGTTTAATAGAATTACATTGTATTGATTTATTAAGTTATTGATTATATAAATTTGAAATGATCAAAATTATAGAGATTAAGTGAAGAGATCAACCATACTTCATTTTGCCTCACTTTTTGTTCAGGGCCCGGGTGGCTCAATGAATTAGGTAGTTGGATTACCTAACAACTCATACAAGCCTATCACCAATACGGCGTGGGTTTGTGCCCGGCTTTGTAAATTACAAAAAAGGTGCACTCGACTCACAGCTGCAAGTGATAAAGTTTTCCAGTTGCTTGTCCATGACCATGGTCAGTGGTTCTCTTTGGGTACTCCGGCTTCTTCCACCACTAAAACTGGTCGCCATGATATAGCTGAAATATTGCTGAAAGTGGCTTTAAACACAATAAATCAATCAATCACTTTTTGTTCACTTGCAGAATTAGTGTATTAGGGACTAAAATCAAGTATAATTTCTACATTATTAGCTAACTTTATAGTAATAAAATTATTTTTGTTTTTAGCTCACTTGATTGAAAGGGTCATGTGAGGTATTGTCATTACTGTGTCCAGCGTTGTTGTCATCATTTTGATACACAGATTAAAACTTGCACAAAGACACCATGATTTGTGTACTCCAAGGCTTTTGCATCCAATGTTTTACATGGGCTGCATTAGAATGAAATTTAAAATAGAATTCTCAAGATCTAAGCAGTGTTTTTCCTAAGAACCGGCTTTCGGCCTATTTGACCGCTTCAAATGCTGGAACGACCTGTGAAAATATCACAAAGTTCAAAAAAATTAGTTTAGACATTTTATTTTGGTCGCTTGGTGCATTCATGTTGAGTTGGTGCAAATCTGTATCTGTGTATTTTAATAAATAAGTAATATATGCAGGGAAATGTCATGGTTTATGATTAGGAGATGTAGTTAACTGGTACTCCAACTCTCCTATGCACGATAATCAGATGCCACAATCAGGAACCAGTACATTTTAAAGCCTCAGTGTTATCTAGATCTAGATAACATGAAAGCATGGCTGGGCAACATGCTAATGTCATCTATTATAGCTAAAGATGTGTTGTTTTTTATCATTTCTCTTTGTTCACAGGGTTGGTAAGTTGATTTATTAAAGGTCACATATGACTATGTCACATATGAATCAACTACATTACAACTAAATTAAACAAAGATCTGACTGTCAGAATTAAGGGATATCGAGGAGAGGAAGATGTGCTGTTTCAGATGAATTGTGCACAATCTTTTGGGCATTTAAAATTTATATACCTTACTTACTGTTACAAACTGTATTTTATTTATTTTGATATTGATAAGTTTCTATCTAAATTATTTAAAAATGAGGCTACATAAAGATTGCTCTAATATAATATAGATATGACAGTATCATTAAAAATGTACAAACAAGATTTAGTAAATCATTAAATGATCATTTGATAATCAGTAATTTGTTGGAACTGTATTTTATTTTGACTTGAATTTATATCAAATACATTTAAATTCTAAAAAAAATACTTTAGTTGTGTAAAAGCATAATTACATGTTGTAATTAATTAGTTTTCTGAAAAAAAAAAATCAATAGAGAAAGAACCCGATATAATAACGGCCCTCATATTCAAATTCTCTCTTCTCTCGATATCCCTTAATTCTAACAGTCAGATCTTTGTTTAATTTAGTTGTAATGTAGTTGATTCATATGTGACTTTTTATAAATCAACTTACCAACCCTGTGAACAAAGAGAAATGATAAAAAAACAACACACAGCTAAGTTAAGATACCGTTACTTGATACAGTGCTCAATGACGGAAATAAACCAGTTATCCATCTTATATTACATAATAAACAATACACTGTGGTATTATTCTGTATCACAAAAAAAAGAGCATTACTGTTATTTATTACACTGATACTGCTGTTATATGATCTAATATCGAAAAAGGCTCTTTGAAAGTCCTTCTCAAAAGATGGGGGTTGTGCCCTTACAAGTGCCATGGACTCATATGGTGCATGCAACTTCCGGTAGGCATCAAACCTGTTCAAAACGTTTGAGTGCCTGTTACTCCAAAAATGAGGGAAAACCCTGCCTAAGGATGGAAATAGTGTTAAATATCTTTTTCAAATGGAAACTCAATCTAGTGTTTAAGAAGGCACCAGGGTCTATACTGTAGGGTTCAAAGCTTAACATGGGCTGTAATAGCCAAACTGTGAAAATGAATATAATTAGTCTCAGAATCTAGACTTGATTTAATATTGAATGCAAACTGTGTAAGAAGAAGAAGGTGAGTGATACAGACAACAGCTCTAGTCCACTGACATCAGAAAACAAGAAGGTGAGTGATACAGACACAGCTCTAGTCCACTGACATCAGAAAACAAGAAGGTGAGTGATACAGACAACAGCTCTAGTCCACTGACATCAGAAAACAAGAAGGTGAGTGATACAGACACAGCTCTAGTCCACTGACATCAGAAAACAAGAAGGTGAGTGATACAGACACAGCTCTAGTCCACTGACATCAGAAAACAAGAAGGTGAGTGATACAGACAACAGCTCTAGTCCACTGACATCAGAAAACAAGAAGGTGAGTGATACAGACACAGCTCTAGTCCACTGACATCAGAAAACAAGAAGGTGAGTGATACAGACACAGCTCTAGTCCACTGACATCAGAAAACAAGAAGGTGAGTGATACAGATACAGCTCTAGTCCACTGACATCAGAAAACAAGAAGGTGAGTGATACAGATACAGCTCTAGTCCACTGACATCAGAAAACAAGAAGGTGAGTGATACAGACACAGCTCTAGTCCACTGACATCAGAAAATAGTTTGTTCAGTGGAAAGAATCGCTCTCATATCATATGGTTGATACCAGAGGTTATATGTACCTTATGGGTTCACAATGATATGCAATTTAAGTTCAGTTGGGAAATAAATACAGATGCACATGTATTGAATTGTTAGAAAATGGCATAAAAAGTGGAAAAATTGATAGATACCTGTCTAATTTAATGAAGTAAAAAATGAACAAGAAACATTAAATTCTAATTAAAGAACATTTGAATGGCAGCTTATGTAAACAGTTATAGTAGAGAAAATGACAAGTGGATTCAGTTATCCTCATTATTGTAGGAAATCTATTGTTATCTTGACTACAGAAATAGAAAACCCATTACTCTATTTGAAATGCGTTTACAGTCCAGTACATTATTGTTAGGAAATACTGTCTGGGGAATTCTTTGTTATACCATGTATAAAAATTAGACTACAGGTAAATAAAACTGCATGTAGAATGGACTCTAACATAGTGTAAATGAGATAATACAAAGTTTTTGACATGATTCAATAATGCACTTCTACACTAGACAATTATGCATAATAAATTTTGACTTGTAACACAATCAAGTTTTTTTTTCTCAGTCAGTAGTTTTAGTTAACAGTGTTTTAGCACCTTTGTACACAAGTTACATGTACAAATGTATATATAGATTTATTATATAGATACGTGTGAATTATGGGGATTTATCTGTGAAATAAATTCCGATATCTCACATGTGAAATATCAGTTTTTTCCCGCCGGAACTACTTTTACACAGCTATAAGTGTGGTGGTTACGTCCCTTGTGGTGTTACGGTGAATATACATACGCACTGAAAAAATTCTGCGAAATGTTATTGACGACTTTGGAACATAACCAACATGACATCATTGACGTCATATGAAGACTTCCAGTTTGAAACGTAAAGGTTAGACGTTATTTAGCTTCGTGTATGCTTCAATTTTGATACAATTTAACTAAAATAAGTTTTCAAGGTGAGCATTTTAATTATTTTTGTGTATTGTTGTAAATATGACATGTAGGATTTCACATTTTCAAGATGGCAGATCCTTCCAGCTGAACCCCCTTAGTTAAAGATCCCAGGACAATTTCAATCAATATTCATAGTTATCCATTTCTTGTTGATCAATTAGAGCTCACAAAGACAGAAATTTTAAGCCTTCATTTGTAAAAATCTGACCAGTAGTTCCAAAGTTATGGCCGTTTCAAATTCCAGACTTTGCCCAGTATTTTTTCTTCCAAGATGGCCACCAAGGAAAAGACCATTTTCAACACTTTTCCATGGTTAATAAATCAATGATTGTATTCTTTTGTTGCATAATCTTTTGTTTTCTGGGAGAACAAACATATGTATGCAAGAAAAACTACAGGACTGTTTGAAATTGGGCCAAATTAAAAATTTTGAGACCTGTAAAAATCCTCGAAAACAGCTTTTCTGTTGGTCGAAATGACCACAAAGGGCACATTCATGTCACTTTTCCATATTACTCTAACATAAATTTGTTCAGATAAATAACTGAGCTTGTTAAACCATTTATTCTGAATAGGATTCTGAACTATAGCCATTCTCACCTTGGAAATATAGTTTTATACGGATATGAAAATGAGTGTTGAGGCAGTTTGGTAGTTGTTGTCTGGCACCGTCAAAAATATTGAAATCTTGTAAATAGAATATATTTATACATGTATATAACTGATTAGATCTCAAAAAGTATACAAGATAATTACATGAAACTTGAAATGTAGATAGATGATATCTTCCTGTTTTATTATATTGTTTCGTGGACACTAATAAACTTATAATGGTGGCCATTTTGCCACCAAATGCTGACAATTTTTGTGGAAAAAATCATATTTTTTATTATTTCTCTGGTGTTCTTTGTATGATTTTGACCATCTAGGTATCAAAATAATCAACTGAAAGCCCTCTATCAATCTCTTATAAAGATAAATCAACTGCCTGTATAAACACTAAGAGAACACATGACTAACAGTCCATCTATACTACTGTACTTCCTACCAGCATACAATCATGACATCGATGGTGTAACGGTTAACATGCTCTCCTCAACTGTTGTCTAAACAACAAATAGTGGCATTTGTAAATAAAAAACCAACACCAGGAACCTTTCCAAAATAATTTGTTCTGTAGTTTTACATTTTTAGGATTTTCTCTTGTCCAAATTTGATCATCAAGACTAATTGTCATTTTAAAACCTATATCCTCAAATAACCAAAAAGTCAAAGCAAAACAGATTTTCATGCTATATGCAAAGACAGCATGATATATACAACTAATGTAGGTTAGCCACCTTAAAGATTAACCATGGCAAGGGTTTTCATTGGTCAGCTTGATAAAGTGGTTTTCCCTCTTTTTACCTCAATCAAATGTCGGCAGTAATAATATACATGTAACTGAAAAATTGCTGAAAGTGACATTCAACTTAAACAAATATATTTGTATATACATGTACCACAAAACTGAGTAAGTCAAATTGTTTCACTCTCTATGACAGATGTTTCAGTCTGGCTCCAAGCTATTTTATTTTGTTTCTTAAAACATGTACTTGAAATCAACAAAAAATATTATGGTTGTTTATTTATCATTAATGAAATATTATATATATTTTGTGAAATACATCTCCATTGTGATCTAAGGCAGTTCAGATACAAGTAAACTTATCAGAAAAGGTTATAATGTAGAAACCAGAATATATAAGTTTCAAAATATATATTATTGCCACACCATGTGTTGAAATTTTTTGAATTTTTTTAACTCCCAATCATCATGATCATCTGTAAAGAACAATATGTGTGAAATTGTCAATGCTACATATTAAAGGTGTACAGATCCCTCCAAGTGTATCAACGATCAAACACTCAGGTCGGACATAGAGTTTTGTCGGACTTCACTCTTAAAATTGTCCGACCAAATTGTCCGACCAAATTGTCCGACAAATGTCCGACCAAATCCTCCCAGGTTGGAGTGAGAGTCTCCACTCTCAGATAGTTAAACTGTAAACAGGAAACGTCCCCAAATTCTGCTAACCAATAAATTTGTGCATAAAGAAACATGCGTATCTTAGTAAAGCTGAAGTAAATGAGTGATATACAGTGGTACGGAAAGGATAGATATGTTAACGGCTGTCACGGGCGATATATACAATAATATCCATGAATAAAATGTATTAACATGCAGTACCCATGTTTTAAGTGCACTAGAAGTGAATATTAATATGTCCCTATGTACTCGCGACAATCGATGCCAAGGCCCTTTCACTTGCTGCAGACAGTTGCCGGTTTACGATATCGGGTGCGTTTGCTCTTTTACGTGTTTGCCAAATGTAGGGCGAACGAACCCGGGTAAATAATTCTAATTTATACATTTATTTCTTTAAAGGCAAATTTGGATTAAAATTATTTAGTAAAATTTAAGTTTTATTTTGTTCATGGCGAATGGGTCATAAATCCGTAAATCCCGTTTTTTTCCATTGAAAATTGGCAGTCTGCGGAGACCTGATATAGGTGAAATAATATTTTATTAGTGTATTCTACGTTTACAGTTTACCTGTCAAAACATCACCCATCTCAGCATGTTGTTGCATCGTGCATTCATGATATACAAATACACCTATCACAGGTGTGAAAAAAAACATTGCTCAAGACTCTTTTTACTAAGACTTATAAACATAGATAACTATTCTGCGTTTTCGATTTTCAAGCCGTCTTCCAATTTATTTGTACTTAAAAAATAAATTTATATCTTTTTTCTTATATATGTGTATAAATATCTTAATAAAATAAATACATTTACGGTGAGAAATTATTATATGCCATGATATCGTTATTTAGGTAAATACTTATTAGACAGCTTTTTTTTAAAACCATTTTTGTCTTTTTAATTGATAACTGACCCAAGCTAAATAAATGAAATGTGACTTAATGTGTTAATTATATAAATCCTTGCCTTCTATAAATTTTAATTTCTTATCTAATTCTTATTCTTATTTAACAATATGGTCAGGTTGTTATTTTCATTGAATGGCTTCACAGTAGGGGCTCTTCCTGTATATTGGTTACATCCTGTATATTACAACTGACTGCTAATGCATGACAAACAATTTTAATCAGCCATCATTATCATGAAATACATTTTTTAATCTTTATTTTGATGATGGCACCTAATTCCCATCACCTAATCCAAATTAGTATAGTAGAGGAGTACCGTATTTTTCAGACGATAAATCTAGATAAAAATGACGATTTTGTTCACAGTACAAAAAATGTATACCTTTATTTTGCTGTAGGTTTATTTCTGAATAAGAAGACTTGTATCATCGATGTTCTTGGTGTTATTTTTTTTTAAATAAAGCAATAAAAGTATACTAACAGGGGGTGCAATTCTGGGGATAAAATATTCAACATTCGAAAAAATCAATATTCAATGATTGAAGTGTTATCGAAAATCAGTTCAATATTGTATTTTATAATAAAATATATACTATAAAAAATGTATCTTGTTGAAAAAAATCACAGGGTGGATCGATTTACAATATAAAATTATTATCACAAAATATCTAAATATAGCTATAGCTTTCCATCAAACACGAGCATGCGCACGTGATTGTAGTTAAAAATGGCGGTTGCAATACATTTCACAGTGAACGTGTAGAACAAGCTTTTTATACTAAATATACTGGAAAATAATTTATATCAATTTCATTACTTAATCGATATTTTATTGCAATAATTTATATGAGGCTATGGGTGTTTAAACGTCACTTTTCAACAATATTCCAGTTATATATTGACCTTTGAGCTACCTTTCCTGGCGCGAATATGGTGCAAGGTAGAAATACACTAGGGTATTTACGTAACGGACATTCTACATACCGGAAAGAAAGTACGTTTACAAATATGCATCGATCACAAAATGTTTGACATGTTCACCTCGAGAAATGTAAAAAAAATCTTTGAATATCCACTCTCACGTCCGACCAAATAGTCGGACTTAGAGAGTGTTGACTCTCAAATTAAATTTACTTCAATGATTGCAAATGTACCTACAAACAAATAGAATTAATTTATAATTGTTCTCCCACTGGCACCTGAAAATTTGTGTCAGCAAGATGTTCCTTCCATTATTGACACCTGTAACCTGAGCTAATTAATTCATATCAAGCTGGCTGTAATACCTAGTCCAATACACATATTGCCGTCACAGATGAACAAGTATAGGGACTTGAAATATTTGTAAACGGAATATTGTGTAACTTTAGCTGGTGATTTTTGCATCCGTTATTTCACCTTTATATGGATATCACACTCCGAAAGAATTATTTCTTATTCATTCATGTACACAGCCGTACGGCCTCACTGATTATTTTTTTTTAAATCGTCAGTGATTTCTCCAAACAAACAAAGTCAAAACGCAAACTTAAGTCGAATTTTTACTCAAATTTAATTTGGTTTGTTAAGAAAACTTTTTAAAGTTTAGATTTCGGAAAAGTTACGATATTTCTAGCATTCCGATTGTAATCGTAAAATTTAAATGTACTAGAAAGATCTATTAAAATTAAACAGATTAAAGAAACACAAACGGTGTAACTCGAAATTATTGTACAATCCTTTGATTATGAGGTGCTCCTATGCATTGAACGACTGTTGTGCCCGAGCGTGACAAATATTGACCTTGGAGCTACCTTTCCTGGCGCGAATATGGTGCAAGGTAAAAATTCACTAGGGTATTTACGTACCCGCACATTCTACACACCGGAAAGAAAGTACGCTTACAAATACGCATTGATCACAAAATGTTTGACATATTCACCTCGAGAAATGTTAAAAAAAATCTTTTAATATCCACTCTCACGTCCGACCAAAATGTCCGACCAAATAGTCGGACTTAGAGAGTGTTGACTCAAATTTGTCCGACATTTTGGGAGGAATATGTCGGACCTGAGAGTATGATCGTTGATACACTTGGAGTGTACTGTATATAGTGGAACTAATGAAAATGTTGACAAATCTTTTTCCATCTATCTATTGAATGAAATTAGAATTAATAGACTCTGCCGTAAATGAGTAGAACACAGTTCAGGTATTATTCCAATGCCAACTTGGATCACATATGTCTTTGACCAACAGCATACTGTCAGATGAACTGGAAAAAAAACCATAAGGGACCACAAAGAAATAGTTCTATCTACATGTATATATTTACATTTCATACAGGGTTAGAAATTAAATTGCAGACAGTAGTCATTGAGCTGTTAAAAAAAAATGGGCTAGTCCTTTTTGCCTCTTACTAGCCCGGGTGCACGGCATAGAGCCGTGCACATTGCTAGGAGAGTCCATAAAAAAAGAAATAGATTTAAAATCCTGCATTCAGAATGCTTTCTGGGCAGCAAGCATTGCCCAATAAAAATGGCAGTTTTTTCTGGGAAAAGATTAATATTTTTCTTTCTTGCAACAGTCTTTACTTCTAAACTGAGGCATTTTCAGACACAGAAATACCTAACGATTTCTCCGCCAAATCATTTATTGGGTTGCAGACAACTATACATCAAGACAAGCCACTTCTTCTGGATTAAAATATATTTTTTCATGTTGAATAAAAATAAGGCAACATATAAATATGCAATAACATTTTGTTGTTTACTTTTATTTGAATTTAGTATGTAAATATTCAGTGCTAACAGCACAATCATGGTAGAGTATCCAAGGAAATTGGCAAACAGCAGCATGAAAAAAGTTGCCTGTGTTGATGCATAGTTGCAATCCAATGCCATGGTTGAATAGTTCAAACGACATAATCTCATTGAAATTAGACCTGCTGAAGAAATGTTCTGCTCTATATCCTCCAACCTGGAGATAATAGAGCAGAACATTTCTTCTCAAATCTAACCTAAATGTCGATTTTAATAGGTCACGTTCTTGAATTACATGCGACAGACAAATCATTTTTGAACTTGACAAGCATTTTTGTCTAACAAGAAACAAATGAGATTTAACACATTTATTTATATAAACAAAAACCAAGCTTTTGAAAAGTTGTCACAGTGCACAACCCAGAATATGAATAGAATTAACTTTCTGAAGACTATACACTATGTAGTATAAAAAAAAAATAAATATAATTTACACAGAGAAGAACATGTTCTCTGATGAAAAAAAGAGGAAACCCTTAATCTAGTGCCCAAATACCCTCATTTTCTAGCTGTTTGGACCAAGCTTGAAACATTTTATTTCCAAATATTTTGTTTAAAAAAGAGGAAATCAGCTGATCAGAGGAAAACTTTCATCTCTGTTTACACCCCCTTTTCGGTTTGTTTACTTTTGTTTTGAACGCAAGTTGGAAGTATTATAAATTGACAAGAAGCTTTTCATAAACTACTTGAAAAGAAGCAATGCTTAAAATATATCGTACGTTTAAAACATTTAGAACAAGGTTTATACACACCTACGACAACACCTGTGTTACAACCATCGTCGTTGACGTTACTTTCCAGCGATGTACAGTACATGGTTGATGTTCTTCTTCAGACATGTTTAGGGGCGTTTTAAATACTAAAAAACAACTATGTTCCCGATCTGATATGGTTAAGATGGTATGTTCCTACGCTGATATTGTAACGGAGAATACAAATATCGCCATCGGAGGACGTTATTCCAAATATTTCATTGAATTGTTCTTCTTGGAACTTTTCAGACGACCATTTCCCATATAGCATGCACAGGAAGGCGGAAGCGACTGCGACCATGCGCAAACTACGAATCTGTGCTTTAATTGGATAATAATAATAGAACTATATGACGTCAGGAACATAGCTGGGCAAGGCTTTGAAAAGGGGGACCCTGGTGAAAAAAATGTGCCACGAATTGAAAAATACTGAAAACAGCAATTCTGATTCGAACACGTTATATTTAAACGATTCCATATCAAAAGAAACAAAATCATTAAAGATTTTAAACAATGTTTAAATAATTAATTAATGTAAAAAATTTATAACTATATATATCTGTAAGAATCTGACATCAAAATATTGCATTTTCATGTATCAGCAGCTACCGGAAAACAAAATGGCGGCCAAAATAACGATAAGTCGGCATCTCTACCTTAGTATCATTGCTCGTAGATTTATATGCGTGGAATGAAATATACAAATAAAAAAAGTAATATATAAGAAATTTTGAAAGTCTATATAATAAACAGTATAACTAAATCATACATTTTGAATATCAAAATAAGACAACTCGTGACCGAATACGCATTAATGATTAAACTCGTGGACGGAACAAGTTCCGCCCACTCGTTTAATCCTCATGCATACTTCGGTCACTCATGGTCTTATTTTGATATTCAAAATCTACGATTAGTTATACTATATTTCTTAAACTATACAATATATACCTATATGAGGCATTATAGGAATTGTCATATTAGAATAGAAATAATGGTGGAATCCATGATTTATAAATATTTTATCATTGTCGACCATTGTTCAGAGTATCAGTACTTGAACATTTTACTCATTTGCTTGAGGTAAATTTGTATCCAATAAATCATGGCTTCAAAAAATTACTTCTTCAATATTCTAATATGGATAACAAATCTACAATACATTGGATAAAGCTGTTATCTACAAATGTAAATATGACCTGACATCACAAGGTCATAATGAAAATTGTTTAGAGACAGTATTAGAATGAGGAGTAACAGTGTTCTAGTTGAACAAAGCCAAAGGGCCATGTGAGGTGTTGTCATCACTTGTGTCTGTCCTCTGCTTTGGGTTACCTTTTAACATTTCAATTCATTTCCATTGGATCAATTGGAACCAAACTTGGTAGAAATGTTACTTTGGGGGTCCTCAACATTTCGTTAAATTTTCATTTTATTCGGAAATTCAACATGGCTGCTGGGGACAATTATGATTTCTGTTTAACTTAAATTTCAAAAATCTCATTGAAAACCATGTGTGATGGAATTGTTTCTTGGTAGGAATGTTCCCATGGCGACACTCTAAAAAGTTAAAAAGTTTGTGTTTTTTGTGTTGATCAGAAATCCAAGATGGCCATTGAATTCAACACATTAAGACATTTTCACAAAGGACCCTATGGGGAAGAAGGTTATATAACATTATTCTTATCTGAAACCCTATGCTGAACCCTTTGAAAGCAAAGTTGGCTTGAATTTGCCTTGGATGATCCTTTTTATTTCCTTATGGAATTCCTTCCTGCCTTTTAAGATTCTACCTATAAGTGATGACTTTTCCTTTTCACTCAGATTTGCCTATTTAAATCATGTGAGCAATACAGGGTCTTGTGAGCCTCTGTTTTTGTTGTTGTATTAATTGAAAATCCAAGATGGTTGTTTATATATTTACAAATTTTAAACTCATAAAAATAATAGGTTTTACAATGTTCAAATGATTGCAAAATATCCAAGAGACACAGACTTCTAAAATTTAATTAATACAAAAATAAAGAGAAAATCTTATATAATTGTAATTGACTGAGAGGTTCTAAAACTTCTATCTTTGGCTATGTTTGATGTATATTTGTTTAATTGATATTTTACACTAGTGTCACTCTATAGTAATGCCAGTATAACAATGCTGGACATTGTTTTTTTAATAGGAATAATTCATATTTTTTGTACTTTTGAAATATTATTCATATGAATGTCTGTACATAGGAAACAGATTCCAAACAGTAAGAATATAAGATATTTATGTTATATAAACAAAACAAAAAAGACCAACATAAAAATATTCATGTAAAAATATAGCAGCATTCATTATAAAAAGAACAAAATGAATCAGTTAGAATATGAAATGTACATTTAACAATAATCTAATTACAATTATAGATGTTTGTTACATTTTTTTTTCTGTAGTGATACACTACCATCTAATAATATCCCGTTTGGGGTCATGTCAGGTAACCTTTCATTCGTCTTTCACTGTCCAATCATATGCAAAAACAGTTGAAAAAAGACCAATCGGATAACAACTCTTGGCATGTACACGGTTTTGATACCTAAAGATTTAGTAGGCTCATTGCTGATTGGTCCGTTGAAATAAAAACTCTGATATGACCTCATACATGATGTTGTTAGATGTTAGTATAATGCCAAAGAAAAACATTTAAAAAAGATATATTTTAATTAGATTGATTTAATAAGAAAGTATTTGGAGTACCATTAAGTGAAAATCCATCTGATACAGTGCAAGTTAAGGAACAGTACTTTTTTTCTTTCATTCACTCCAATAAATGGAACAGTTTTATCAATTCCTCACTGCACAAAGTTATTGATTGTTGGTGGTCAGTAAAAGTGGATGAAATTATTAGGTTTTTTTCAGTTTGGTTTATACAGGTTAAATTAGAAAATTTCCTATTTCAGAAATTTATTTAAAGTTTGGTTTATACATGATTCTGGTTTATGCAGGGTTCAGTTTAGACAGGTTTCACTGTATCAGAATAAATAATTAAGCCTGATTAGATAAATAACAACCAATAAACATATGACTGGAATGCTTACCTTTATACATTCAGTAACATACATACCAACAACATGATAAACATACATACCAACAACATGATAAACATGCATACCAACAACATGATAAATATGCGTACCAACAACACGATAACATACATACAAACAACACGATAAACATACATACCAAAAACACAATAAACATGCATACCAACAACATAATAAACATACATACCAACAACACAATAAACATGCATACCAACAACATAATAAACATACATAACAACAACACAATAAACATGCACATCAACAACATGATAAACATACATACCAACAGCTCAATAAACATACATACCAAGAACACAATAAACATACATACCAACAACATGATAAACATACATACCAACAACATGATAAACATACATACCAACAACATGATAAACATATGTACCAACAACACAATAAACATACATACCAACAACATAATAAACATACATACCAATGACACAATAAACATGCATATCATCAACACGATAAACATACATACCAACAACACGATAAACATACATACCAACAATGCAATAAACATACATACCAACAGCATAATGAACATACATACCAACAACATGATAAACATGGATACCAACAACATGATAAACATGGATACCAAGAACATAATAAACATACATACCAACAACACAATAAACATGCATATCAACAACATGATAAACATACATACCAACAGCTCAATAAACATACATACCAACAACACAATAAACATACATACCAACAACATGATAAACATACATACCAACAACACGATAAACATACATACCAACAACATGATAAACATACATACCAACAACATAATAAACATACATACCAACAACACAATAAACATGCATATCAACAACATGATAAACATACATACCAACAACACAATAAACATACATACCAATGACACAATAAACATACATACCAACAACATGATAAACATACATACCAACAACACAATAAACACATACCAATGACACAATAAACATACATACCAACAACATGATAAACATGCATACCAACAACATGATAAATATGCATACCAACAACACGATAAAGATACATACCAACAACATGATAAACATACATACCAAAAACACAATAAACATACATACCAACAACATAATAAACATACATACCAACAACACAATAAACATGCATATCAACAACATGATAAACATACATACCAACATCTCAATAAGCATACATACCAACAACACAATAAACATACATACCAACAACATGATAAACATACATACCAACAACATGATAAACATACGTACCAACAACACAATAAACATACATACCAACAACATAATAAACATACATACCAATGACACAATAAAATGCATATCAACAACACGATAAACATACATACCAACAGCATGATAAACATACATACCAACAATACAATAAACATACATACCAACATAATGAACATACATACCAACAACATGATAAACATGGATACCAACAACATGATAAACATACATACCAACAACATGATAAACATACGTACCAACAACACAATAAACATACATACCAACAACATAATAAACATACATACCAATGACACAATAAACATGCATATCAACAACACGATAAACATACATACCAACAACATGATAAACATACATACCAACAATACAATAAACATACATACCAACATCATAATGAACATACATACCAACAACACAATAAACATACATACCAACAACATGATAAACATACATACCAACAACACGATAAACATACATACCAACAACATGATAAACATACATACCAAAAACATAATAAACATACATACCAACAACACAATAAACATGCATATCAACAACATGATAAACATACATACCAACAACACAATAAACATACATACCAATGACACAATAAACATACATACCAACAACATGATAAACATACATACCAACAACACAATAAACATACATACCAATGACACAATAAACATACATACAAACAACATGATAAACATGCATACCAACAACATGATAAATATGCATACCAACAACACGATAAACATACATACCAACAACATGATAAACATACATACCAACAACATGATAAACATACATACCAAAAACACAATAAACATACATACCAACAACACAATAAACATACATACCAACAATACAATAAACATACATACCAACAACACAATAAACATACATACCAATAACATGATAAACATACATACCAATAACATGATACATATACATACCAACAACACAATAAACATACATACCAACAACACAATAAACATACATACCAACAACATAATAAACATACATACCAATGACACAATAAACATGCATATCAACAACACAATAAACATACATACCAACAACACAATAAACATACATACCATTGACACAATAAACATACATACCAATGACACAATAAACATACATACCAACAACACGATAAACATACATACCAACAACATGATAAATATACATACCAACAATACAATAAACATACATACCAACAACATAATGAACATACATACTAACAACATGATAAACATGGATACCAATAACACAATAAACATACATACCAACAACATGATAAACATACATACCAACAATACAATAAACATACATACCAACAACATGATAAACATGGATACCAACAACATGATAAACATGGATACCAATAACATGATAAACATACATACCAATAACATGATAAACATACATACCAACAACATAATAAACATACATACCAACAATGCAATAAACATACATACCAACAACACAATAAACATACATACCAATAACATGATAAACATACATACCAATAACATGATAAACATACATACCAACAACATGATAAACATACATACCAACAACACAATAAACATACATACCAACAACATAATGAACATACATACCAACAACATGATAAACATACATATCAACAACACAATAAACATACATACCAACAACATGATAAACATACATACCAACAACATGATAAACATACATACCAACAACACAATAAACATACATACCAACAACATATTAAACATACATACCAATGACACAATAAATATGCATATCAGCAACACGATAAACATACATACCAAAAACACAATAAACATGCATATCAACAACACAATAAACATACATACCAATGACATGATAAGCATACATATCAACAATATGATAAACATACATACCAACAACATGATAAATATACATACCAACAACACAATAAACATACATACCAACAACACAATAAACATACATACCAACAACACAATAAACATACATACCAACAACATGATAAATATACATACCAACAATACAATAAACATACATACCAACAACATGATAAATATACATACCAACAATACAATAAACATACATACCAACAACATGATAAACATACATACCAACAACATGATAAACATACATACCAAAAACACAATAAACATGCATATCAACAACACAATAAACATACATACCAATGACATGATAAGCATACATATCAACAATATGATAAACATACATACCAACAACATGATAAATATACATACCAACAACACAATAAACATACATACCAATGACACAATAAACATACATACCAACAACACGATAAACATACATACCAACAACATGATAAATATACATACCAACAATACAATAAACATACATACCAACAACATAATGATCATACATACCAACAACATGATACACATGGATACCAATAGCATGATAAACATACATACCAATGACACAATAAACATACATACCAATGACACAATAAACATACATACCAACAACATAATAAACATACATACCAATGACACAATAAACATACATACCAATGACTCAATAAACATACATACCAACAACATAATAAACATACATACCAATGACACAATAAACATGCATATCAAAAACACGATAAACATACATACCAACAACATGATAAATATACATACCAATGACAAAATAAACATGCATATCAACAACGCGATAAACATACATACCAACAACATGATAAACATACATACCAACAACACAATAAACATACATACCAACAACATATTAAACATACATACCAATGACACAATAAATATGCATATCAGCAACACGATAAACATACATACCAAAAAACATGATAAACATACATACCAATGGCACGATAAAACAGACATTCCAACAACACAATAAACATACATAGCAATGACACGATAAACATACATATCAACAACATGATAAACATACCTACCAATGACACAATAAAGATACATACCAACAGCACGATAAACATACCAACAAACAACATGATAAACATACATACTAATGACAAGAGACATATCCCTATGCAGTCTATGCATTCAACCTGACCTATCAAACCTATAATTTATAATGTAATCGTTAACTTGATACTTTGAGGGATATGCCTAACAGCAATTACTGATCTATCAAAATTGTAATCAGCAGTATCTTGCATGCAACCGCATCGGTGGCGTAATGGTTAGCGTGCTTGCCTTGAGTGTGGTAGATCGTGGGTTTGAGCCCCGGTCGGGTCAAACCAAAGACTATTAAATTGGTATTTGTTGCTTCTCTGCTCAGCACGCAGCATTAAGGAGAAAGAGCAAAGACTGGTTTTCTCGGAATCAGGATAATGTGTCCGAGTGGAGCGACATGTCTATCCTCGGACTGTTGTTTCAGTGAGCTAACACTATAAAAATCCAACTCAGCGTGTTGGTCTAGTACAAAGTGGACCTCCTCATCATCTCATTGCCATGATATAGTTGAAAAATTGCTGAATTGGCGTTATACAACAATCACCCAATCACCCTCAACTTGCATGCAGATATCTGTAATCCTTAAATGTATTGTTTCAGGGATATGTCTAACAACAAGATTGGAAGTATCAACAGCAGCATTTTTACTGGCCTACCAAAGCTTCAGAAACTGTAAGTGATTTTTTTCTCCTTAAAAACAGATTTTGTTTTCGAGAATTTGTCTTTCATATGACACGATTTGTCAGAAAAATCTTTTTTATATTTAAGGGTGTAGACCTGGGTTACCCTAAAATTTTCCCATCATTCAATTTTTTTTAGATTTGCATCATGGAATAGTTATGTCTAAATACATTATCTACCAAAGTTTTAAAAAATTTCACCGTGCCGTTTTCTCCATAGCACATCCTAAATATAGCAATTTTGGGGGTATTCTTGACGCCGGATGGTAATACTAGTTTCGGAAGATTCTAATAGATATGCACATTTATTTCTGATTGAAAGGGAATATTTTGGCTTTAATACACTTGAGAGTGTTGTTGTTGAATAAATATGAAATATCTAGCATATCTGAATATCTTGTTTGGAGATAATCACGTGCAAAACTGGAAACTGCAAAAAAGGGGGGATGCCCTGAGGACCACCTTGGTATTAAAAATTGGATTAAAAAAATTCCTGTCGATTAATTTCCACCAAAAAATGTCACACTGAAGAATAGACATATAGACATCATTGCACCAGATTTTACAAACTTTTACTGTCAGATTTTTAAAATATTTAAATTTATGTTTTTCATGGAACCCAGAAAAAAATGAAATTGTCGAGGAAAGTTATCACACACCCATCCTTTGCTAGTTTCTTTGTTTGTGAGATAAAAAATAACTAGTTACCAATAACAAAAAGCTTTTGAATTCTCATAATTGACACAGTGGATGTCCAAATTACCAAATGACTGCATTTGTCTTTTTTATTTTCAAGTCGGCTGGGGAGGGGGAGGGGTGGTTTGAGGGTGACTCTACTTGATTAATTTATTACAAAGAAAAACACCAAAAAACACAGACAGCCACCCAGCTGTATTGTTAAATTCCTTCAAATTCTGTGCTCCAGTTGTATTCGTTTGATTCTGGTTATTCTTTAGTTGTCATAGGAGAAGGGGGATGGCGGTATAAGAGAGAATCAGATATTTTCCCAAACATAGCTTTCACCGAATATGGTACTGCTTTGACAACTATTTTACCTATTTTGTTCCTGTATTTAAATACTGTTACAGTGACAGCCGGAACCTTTGAACCGTAATGAGAGCGGGAGGTTTGGCGCCTTAAAATCTGATTCAACCCACCATTTCTTTAGAAATGCCTGTACCAAGTCAGGGTCATTACGGTTTTCACAGTTTTCCGGTTGTTGACTGATTTTGTCTGTTTATATAATTATGAGTTTTGACTTTCCCTTTGTAAGATTGTTCGGAGTTCGGTAATTTTGTTATTACCTTTATTTCTATTTTTTTACTACCATGAAATAAATTTGCTCTATAGTTTCATAATATTTAAGATTCTGGTGTATATATTTAATTTTTTTTTGATAAACCCTTGAAATTCAATAGAAAAAAGTTGTCACACAAATTGTGTTACATATCTAGCATTTTTGACAACATATTTCGATGAACATTTTTTCTGGAAAGAGATATTTCAATGATATTTTGTGGGCATTGGCATATAATAATAACACACTGCCTGACACTGGCATAAGCAGCAATAAGATATAAAAATACAAAGAGCACAGCTATGGAAAGGTAAAAGGAAAAGGAGTCATTTTTTTTAACTGGCTATATCCAATGTAAACAATCTTTGTCACCAAGAAACTTGGAATTGAGGGGGGATTTTCAAATGCACAGATGATCATATATTTGAGAAGACACTGAACAAGGAATTATCTCCTATACCCCAGGCCTACACCCTTAAATTGCACAAAAATTATAAAATGGCTAATCGTCATTAATTTTGGAGTTAAAATTCATTATTATTTAACAAGGAATAATTAATAATAAAGTGTTGTTAATTATGATGAAACCTTTATTTGTTTTACCTTTGGATATATTCTGTTGATGTATTGATAAATTTGTCATGAGGCCATAATTAAAAATATGTTTGTTTGCCCGAATGCGACCGACCCGAAAAAATATTTTTCTTGCCAAAAAAAAATTGTAACTTTTTTAGCTCACCTGACCCAAAGGGTCAGGTGAGCTATTCTCATCACTTGGCGTCCGTCGTCGTCGTCCGTCGTCCGTCGTCCGTCCGTCGTCCGTCGTCCGTCGTACGTCGTAAACTTTTTCAAAAATCTTCTCCTCTGAAAGTACTAGACCAATGGAAACCAAACTTGGTCTGAATCATTACTAGGGTATCTAGTTTCAAAATTGTGTCCGGTGATGCCGTGCACCAACCAACATGGCCGCTGTTACTAAAAATAGAACATATGGTAAAATTGCAGGTTTTTGGTAATATCTCAAAAACCGTTAGTAATATCAAAAATCTGACATGGGGTAAAAATGATCAGCACATCAAGATCTACCTACCCTGCAATTTTGAAGTAAATCTGATTACCCATCTTGGAGTTATTGCCCTTTTTTCATCAAATTTGTAAAATTTTAATGCTTTTCGTCTTATATTTCAAAAACTATAAGAGATAAAGGTTAACTTTAAATTGCAAAAATGTGCGGCATATTAAGATCTACCTACCCTGCAATTTTGAAGTAAATCCCA
This sequence comes from Bathymodiolus brooksi, assembly GCA_963680875.1. Lineage (NCBI taxonomy): Eukaryota > Metazoa > Mollusca > Bivalvia > Mytilida > Modiolidae > Bathymodiolus > Bathymodiolus brooksi. The sequence continues at coordinate 41,483,601 of OY804577.1, forward strand.
TTACTCATTTTGGAGTTATTTCCCTTTTTTCATCAAATTTTCAAAATTTTAATACTTTTCGTCCTTTATTTCAAAAACTATAACAGACAGATGGTAAGTTGAAACTGCAAACATGCTCAGCATGTCAAGATCTACCTACCCTGCAATTTTGAAGTAAATTTGATTACCCATCTTGGAGTTATTGCCCCTTTTTCATCAATTTTTTTTTTTCCTTTTAATACTTTTCGTCTTATATTTCAAAAACTATTTAGAGATAGATGTTAAGTTTATTGCAAAAATGTGCAGCATATCAAGATCTACCTACCCTGCAATTTTGAAGTAAATCCCATTACCCATTTTGACCGATTATGCAAATTAGAAAAAAGGGGGGATGAAATTAAAAAAAAATCTTCTCCTCTGAAACTACTGAACCAATCTCAACCAAACTTTGCTGAAATGATCCTTAGGTGGTCCCCTTTCAAAATTGTGTCCATTAGCCCCGTCCTGTATCCAAGATGGCCGCCATTACTAAAAATAGAAATTTCTTCAAATGGTCAAAACTGCTCTATTTTAAGCCAGAAAGTGCCCAAATTTGAACTGTATAAGCATAATGATGAACTTTTTAACATATATTACGGGATTTTTTTATGAACTTTGAACTTTTACCGATTTTGACCGATTATGAAATTTAAAAAAAGGGGGGATGAAATTAAAAAAAAAATCTTCTCCTCTGAAACTACTGAGCCATTCTCAACCAAACTTTGCTGAGATGATCCTTAGGTGGTCCCCTTTCAAAATTGTGTCCGTCAGCGCCGTCCTGTATCCAAGATGGCCACCATTACTAAAAATAGAAATTTCTTCAAATGGCCAAAACTGTTCTATTTTAAGCCAGAAAGTGCCCAAATTTGAACTGTATAAGCATAATGATGAGCTTTTTAACATATATTACGGATTTTTTATGAACTTTGAACTTTTACCGATTTTGACCGATTATGAAATTTAAAAAAAGGGGGGATGAAATTAAAAAAAAATCTTCTCCTCTGAAACTACTGAGCCAATTTCAACCAAACTTTGCTGAGATGATCCTTAGGTGGTCCCCTTTTAAAATTGTGTCCGTCAGCGCCGTCCTATATCCAAGATGGCCACCATTATTAAAAATAGAAATTTCTTCAAATGGCCAAAACTGCTCTATTTTAAGCCAGAAAGTGCTCAAATTTGAACTGTATAAGCATAATGATGATCTTTTTAACATATATTACGGATTTTTTATGAACTTTGAACTTTTACTGATTTTGACCGATTATGCAAATTAGAAAAAGGGGGGATGGAATTAAAAAAAAATCTTCTCCTCTGAAACTACTGAGTCAATCTCAACCAAACTTTGCTGAAATGATCCTTAGGTGGTCCCCTTTCAAAATTGTGTCCGTCAGCGCCGTCCTGTATCCAAGATGGCCACCATTACTAAAAATAGAAATTTCTTCAAATGGCCAAAACTGCTCTATTTTAAGCCAGAAAGTGCCCAAATTTGAACTGTATAAGCATAATGATGAGCTTTTTAACATATATTACGGGATTTTTTATGAACTTTGAACTTTTACCGAGTTTGACCGATTATGCAAATTAGAAAAAAGGGGGGATGAAATTAAAAAAATCTTCTTCTCTGAAACTACAGAGCCAATCTCAACCAAACTTTGCTGAAATGATTCTTGGGTGGTCCTCTTCCAAAATTGTGTCCAGCATTTCAGAACACCGACCAAGATGGCCGCCACAGCCGAACTTAATTTAACATAGGACCCTATGGGAAATTCCCATAAAAATCTTTTTGTCTGAAACCATTTGCTCAATAAGAACAAAATTTTGATGAAATAGTCATTGAATGGTTCTCTTCCAAAAATGTGTCTGGCGGTTCGACCCTTCGATCAATTTTTATTTACCTGCAATTTTGAAGTAAATCCGATTACCCATCTTGGAGTTCTTGCCCTTTTTTCATCAAATTTATAAAAATGACGAAGGCTACAATTGTTAATTTTTTTTACCGAAGTTATCAAGTTTTATTGACTGATGTTATTATTATACCCAGGTGAGCTATACAGGCTCCTGGGAGCCTCTAGTTTGTACTTCCGATCGGTCGGAAATTTTCCGGTTTCCTACGGTAAATTTGTTTTTAAAATTCTATATCATACTGATGTTTGAATAGTAAACCTGTAACACTTTCAAATGGTTTAGTAATCTAGTTCTTCTTCATTCAACTTCTCTCTGTGGTTATCTAGTCATTATTCAGATGTCCATGAAATGGCAGACTACACAATTGTGTCGTCTGTCAGTATTAAAATGGGAAGTAAAGTGAGGAATATTGTGTCGAACAGGTTATATCGTTTCAACAACAAACTAACATGGAAAAGGTTTTCGATGAAGTCATATATCCAGAGGAATTGACTGTAACAAAACTGGTCACCAAACGTTTCGACCAGATTACGAACAACCTATCCAAGTCGCACAGGAATTTGATCCCCAATTGAAATTTGTCACCTTTACCGTTCATAGAGACCCGGAAGATGAGGATGTCGATAATAATATACATCCACTGCCGCCACTAAAGAGTGCTTTTGAAGTGCTAATTAATGACAAGACAAAATTCGTTCAATAAAGTGAGGAAGCACCAAGGTTTACAGGTGAGTTTTTTCTTAGGGTTTTGTATTAAATGAGATTGTGTAAAGCTTCATGTCACTAATAAATGAAGCTTGCCCACACTCTCAATATTTTTCTATTTTTGACCTGGGAATTCGGGAAGGGGGGCTATTGAGAAATATGTGTTTACCAGGGGAAGTGCTGCCCAATTTTTTTTTTCTTGGAACAAATTTGAAAATTGTAAATAAGGTGCATCCATCATATAGTCCACGATGTTAGACACCACTCCATATTCAATAGCTCTATATTTCTACAGTGAAACCTGTCTAAACCGAACCCTGAGTAAACCGAAAACCTGCCTAAACCAGACAAACTTTACAATCCCATCTACTAAATGTCTATGTAATTTGAACCTGTGTAAACCGAATACCTGTCTAAGCTGAACAAATTCTTCAGTCCTATAGGGGTTCTATTTAGACATGTTTTACTGTATATGTATTGTACATTTGACACCAGTCTGCTTTAAACACTCATATTTATACCCCCGCTCCCCGAAGGGGGAGGGGGGTATACTGTTTTACCTCTGTCCGTCAGATTCCTACTTCCTGTTTGCTGACTTAATTGGTCTTTATACACATTGAACATATATGCACATTTTTCGTCACATTTTTCTCAGCAACTATTGATGACAGAGATCTGATATTTGGTCACAAGCGTCATATAGGTACCCCATATCGTGGGAAGCGTTTTTGGACCCATCAGATTCCTACTTCCTGTTTGCCGACTTAGTTGGTTTTTATACACATTGAACATATATGCACATTTTTCGTCACATTTTTCTCAGCAACTATTAATGGCAGAAATCTGATATTTGGTCACACGCTTCATATAGGTACCCCATATCGTGGGAAGCGTTTTTGGACCCGTCAGATTCCTACTTCCTGTTTGCCGATTTTGTTGATTTTTATACACATTTAACATACATTTGTATATGCACATTTTTTGTCGCATTTTTCTCAGCAACTATTAATGACAGGAATCTGATATTTGGTCACAAGCTTGATATAGGTATGCCATATTGTGGGAAGCGTTTTTGGACCCGTCAGATTCCTACTTTCTGTTTGCCGACTTAGTTGATTTCTATACACATTGAACATATATGCACATTTTTCATTACATTTTTCTCAGCAACTATTGATGGCAGAGATCTGATATGTGGTCACAAGCTTCATATAGGTACCCCATATCGTGGGAAGCGTTTTTGAACCCGTCAGATTCCTACTTCCTGTTTGCCAAAGAGCGGGGGTATCATAGGTGAGCATTAGCTCACAGTTCATCTTGTTCTATAAGAATTATACATAAATGACCAACGTTAGTGGTGATAGGCACTGATTGCACAGATAGTTGTAAATCCAACTACCATATGATCATGACCACCCCTAGAAGACGTATAAATGTGGTAAAAACAATAATCACTTTAATTGAAATTCTTCATCACACACTCACAATATTATGATATCAGGAAGATGAATCAATTCTCAATAATAAAAAAAAAATGCTGCAGTGTCAGTTTTAGCCAATATATCTTCTGGTGAGGTATGAACATGATGTACAGGATGCAATTAATATTCTTTGGACTGCTTATTCTTGCCTTGGAATTTCAACTGCCTTTTCACTTCCAGGTCTGATAATTATTTTGTTATTTCAGGTCACATCCTTCAAGGAAAGTTTTTATTAAAGTACAAATCAACTGTCAGTCACCAATTGAGTGGGCCTACTATGCTTCTGGCATTGGAAAGCCAGATTTATGTTGTTATTGTGCTGCAGAAGGAATTCAACAGGACAATGACCTGAAGAAGAAGTACTGATTTTGTCCGGGTGCCTTTGTGTCAAGCCTGTCTGAGGGACAAAAAGCCAATACTTAAACGAAATCCTATCAAAAACTGACAAAACATGGACTTGATATTGCATAAATGTTTCTAGTCATATTTGTTGAATAAATTTTGAACTTGATAAGGTGTCTTTTCTAGAAAACAACAACAAATGTTTTACAAACTTTATTCAGAAAAAAAAAAAAAAATTAACCTACCTACCTACCCATACCTAACACCTGTGGGTCGGGTTTGGACAAACTGAAATATTTTGAATGGTGGCCTAATGTGTTATGCCCCCTCAATATTTTAACTTCAACGGATAGTCAGATCAAGATAGGCTACTTCTAAGAGGGACATCATAATGTATATTCCTGTCATAAGGTATCCAAAGCCTATGTTGAATGATATTGCACCTTGGAGTAAATGAATATTGAGACTGAGAACTATCAGTTTAGTTGACATGCTGGTACATTATTCTGCAATGTAAATGTATAGTGATGTTGATTATCTTTCTTTTTTTTTTTCGGCCGCAACAATTTTGCGGTCATATTATGGTATGATGCTGTTGTTGTTGTCGTCTGTCTGTAGACAACATGATATTCCATGAGATAGATTTAGTTCTATCTGACCCATCCTAAAATTTTAACAGAAAGATCCTTGACACAGAATTAAGGTTACGAAAATCATTTGATTTTGGGTATTGTAGCCCTACTGTTTCCAAACAGGGTACAAAAATGGATGTTTCTGTTTAATTGTGCTTTGAGAGTTTATTGTTGTTTCTGATTTAAAAAAAAAATTCAATGAATTCCTTAGGAAAATCCCTTTAAAAAAAAACATAGCTTTATTATATAGTTATTTCTGTTTTTGACATAAAAGGGGACAAAAAGGTATGTAAGTCAAAATGATCATCTTCATGATTTATTTATGGGCCATGAATTTTTTTTTACTATTTTATCTTGAAAATGGGTCTAAAATGTCTGGAATTCCTAATTACTGTTTCTAGCATATTACTGTGTCCAACTAACAAATTATTGTGTCCAGCAATTTAGTGTGTCTAGCAAAATACTGTACTGTGTCAAGCAAAATACTGGTATTACATTTTGATATGACACTTTTTTAACTTTCCCTTGTCAACATGGTGCGGGCATATCATGATGTTGTTAGTGTAGCCTTTTATTTCTATTTATAGAATGTTTCACATTGTTAATATGCCACAAAAATGCATGCTATAGCCACACCCTCATTAGGGTAACATTTCAAATACATAAACAAGTATTTTTTTTTATAGAATCTTGTCTCACAACAAAATCAACACCATACCCGAGGGAACATTTAATCCACTGATATCCTTGAGAAAAATGTAAGTATATTATATGATAACTGACAATGTACTCGAGTGGAGCATATAGCAGAACAATTCCACAAGCCACTGAAAGATATATAGGGTCTAGCACCGGGAGAGGTGCAAGATAGTAAAATCTGTGACACCCGAGGGTAAGATTTAAATCGTATCGGACAAGGCTTGTCCGAATCCAATACGATTTAAATCTTACCCGAGGGTGTCACAGATTTTACTATCTTGCACCTACGGTGTTTGACTCTTTTTCTCATCCCTTTCTACTGTGTCAATGTTTGTTTACTTGTTGTGTAGTTTGGTGCATTAATTTGCGAACCGTATCACAGACGACAGGACCAAAATGCCACGTAATAAAATAAAACAAGATTTTCATTTTACAACTTTAAAGAGGTTCAAAATAATAAAGTTAACAAACTTGTGATAGATTCTACAATAACAAAATCTTGCACCTTTTACGATGTTTGCCTCTTTTTCTCATCTCTTTAAATATTTGTTTACGTTGAGAAAATATAGAGTACTCTCCCTTGTTAGGTAACTAACGTAAATAAAAACAATTACCTCCCTTTGACCAACGTCAAATAAAAAAATTTACAGGCATTTATCGCTGTTGTAGTAGCATTTATAATATATTTATAAATAAAATACATTGTATTTTATTGTGAAATACTGTCAAGACACTATATATCGACAATTTAATTCAACAATGGAAAACAATTTTGCGGGAAAAACGGTGTGTAGCTTGTCTTACCCTGGAGCCGGGGTAAGATAAAAAAATCTTTTCCACCTAGACTAACGGACTACTTTATCCAAGGGGTGAGAAAAAAATATCTTATTTTGGCCGTCAGTACAACCTTATTGTGATAAAGTTTGTTAGTGACGTGACCCATGGGGCAGACTGGTGTTCCTGGCTCTCATGAACTAGACACTGATAAAGTTTGTCAGTGACGTGAGGCAGACTCGTGTTCTTGGCTCTCATGAAGTAGAAGTAATGCTACTGTATTAGCTGTTTAGCATCATTGCAATAGTTAGATTCAGATTTGTACAACAGTGCCAGGGTCTATGGGGGCCAAAGTTATACATAAGCTGCAATGGTGAAAAAACAATGAAGCAGTTTTGTGTTGTACCAATGAATATCCCTGTGGTTTATTGGATTGAAGCCATGGGGTTCAATCTTTAATGTACAATACAATAGGCAGAAATATCTTAACCAGGTAAGAAGATGACAGCAGAAGATGATGGATGCCATGTGACCCTTTTGATCATCATCAGGTGTTGAAAATTTTCATTTCTTGACACTAAAAATACAATTTTCAGGTTTTAAAAATAAGTATTTTTTTAAACTACTTACAAAATAAACTGTTTGATCCTAATGCTCTTTAACAGATTTTATTACATATACAATTACTTTTCACTTTTCACTTGGCCAATTGGAACCTAACTTAATATGAAAATTCATTGAAATTTTTATGTTTGTTTTGTTGATTTGAAATAAACAAAAGAAACAAGATGCCAAAAGTTGTTGGGAAATATTTTTTTGATCCAATAAAAAAACAGATTAATCTCTAGAATGAATTAAGAAAGATGCTGTGAATATTAATTACTGGTAATATTTAAAGACCAGACTTGACCTACAGTTATGTATACATCAATATACATCATACTCATTATCATACTCATTTTATTAATGTACATCATACTCATTTTATTAATGTACATCATACCCATTTTATTAATGTACATCATACCCATTTATTAATGTACATCATACCCATTTTATTAATGTACATCATACCCATTTTATTAATGTACATCATACCCATTTTATTAATGTACATCATACCCATTTTATTAATGTACATCATACCCATTTTATTAATGTACATCATACTCATTTTATTAATGTACATCATACCCATTTTATTAATGTACATCATACCCATTTTATTAATGTACATCATACCCATTTTATTAATGTACATCATACCCATTTTATTAATGTACATCATACCCATTTTATTAATGTACATCATACCCATTTATTAATGTACATCATACCCATTTTATTAATGTACATCATACCCATTTTATTAATGTACATCATACCCATTTTATTAATGTACATCATACCCATTTTATTAATGTACATCATACCCATTTTATTAATGTACATCATACCCATTTTATTAATGTACATCATACCCATTTTATTAATGTACATCATACCCATTTTATTAATGTACATCATACCCATTTTATTAATGTACATCATACTCATTTTATTAATGTACATCATACCCATTTTATTAATGTACATCATACTCATTTTATTAATGTACATCATACCCATTTTATTAATGTACATCATACCCATTTTATTAATGTACATCATACCCATTTTATTAATGTACATCATACCCATTTTATTAATGTACATCATACCCATTTTATTAATGTACATCATACCCATTTATTAATGTACATCATACCCATTTTATTAATGTACATCATACCCATTTTATTAATGTACATCATACCCATTTTATTAATGTACATCATACCCATTTTATTAATGTACATCATACCCATTTATTAATGTACATCATACCCATTTATTAATGTACATCATACCCATTTTATTAATGTACATCATACCCATTTTATTAATGTACATCATACTCATTTTATTAATGTACATCATACCCATTTTATTAATGTACATCATACCCATTTATTAATGTACATCATACCCATTTTATTAATGTACATCATACCCATTTATTAATGTACATCATACCCATTTTATTAATGTACATCATACCCATTTTATTAATGTACATCATACCCATTTATTAATGTACATCATACTCATTTTATTAATGTACATCATACCCATTTTATTAATGTACATCATACCCATTTATTAATGTACATCATACCCATTTTATTAATGTACATCATACCCATTTTATTAATGTACATCATACCCATTTTATTAATGTACATCATACCCATTTTATTAATGTACATCATACCCATTTTATTAATGTACATCATACCCATTTTATTAATGTACATCATACCCATTTTATTAATGTACATCATACCCATTTATTAATGTACATCATACCCATTTTATTAATGTACATCATACCCATTTTATTAATGTACATCATACCCATTTATTAATGTACATCATACCCATTTTATTAATGTACATCATACCCATTTTATTAATGTACATCATACCCATTTTGTTAATGTACATCATACCCATTTATTAATGTACATCATACCCATTTATTAATGTACATCATACCCATTTTATTAATGTACATCATACTCATTTTATTAATGTACATCATACCCATTTTATTAATGTACATCATACCCATTTATTAATGTACATCATACCCATTTTATTAATGTACATCATACCCATTTATTAATGTACATCATACCCATTTTATTAATGTACATCATACCCATTTATTAATGTACATCATACTCATTTTATTAATGTACATCATACCCATTTTATTAATGTACATCATACCCATTTTATTAATGTACATCATACCCATTTTATTAATGTACATCATACCCATTTTATTAATGTACAGCATACCCATTTATTAATGTACATCATACTGACTTTGTACTAATGTGGAATCTCCTTATTATATTGGGCCTTTGCCAGTTACTATAACTGTGTTTGTGCTAATAAATCTATTGTCTATTGCCTAAAATATTTACCAAGTGGTAAGCAATTAAACCTATATGGAAAAAGGGGTGGAGCTTCTTTATAAACAATCTATAAATAATTTACACTGCATGTGCTGATAATGAAAACACCTGGTGAAATACAACAGTTTACTAACCTGGGGTCCATTGTTGAACTTGTGATTAAACTAACCAGATGATTAGGCCTAATTACATAATTAATTCCTAATCCCATACTTAGCTAATGCAATGATTAAATTTTGTTGCTGAACTCTTTTTTAATCAACTAAAGACTCATTATTCAAAATCGCTTTTGTGAAATGAGTATAGTTTTAGATCTGTGATTGACTGTTTTAACTGGTGCTGTTCTGCTACAATATTGTTTTATACTTTTGATTTTAATTTGTTGTCTTTTTGTACAGTTGAGTATTACTTTTTAATTCTTACCGTAATTCATTGTCTTTGAGTAATATATTTTTATTAATTTTTAGTTACATTCACTGATTTCGATAGCTAAGTTTATTTATTATTCAATTTCTTGTCCATTTTTATGCCTTTATTTTAATTAATATTTTTAGATATGTTTTCCCTAATTCTCTTAAAATACGCAATTTTCTTCTTTTTAATTCAATTTGGTTAAGCTTTTTGAGTCTTAAAGTTTTTATACCGGTATTCGATTAAATTGGGCATGCTTTTAAATGTATTGTTCTTACTTCACTTACTTTTCTTATTTATGTACATTTGTGTATATTTTAAACATGTAAAGTGCTTAGAGTAATTGTATTGTTATATAATGCTCTATAAAAATGCCTTGTAATAATAATAATAATAATATATTAACTAATCATATTTAATCATTGGATTAGCTAATTATGTGATTAGGAATGAATCATGTAATATGGGCTAATTAGCTAATTCGATGATTAAATATGATTAGTTGATGCATTAATTAAATTTGAGTTCAGCAACAAAATTTAATCATTGCATAAGACAAGTATGGGATTAGGAATTAATTGTGTAATTTTGGCTAATCATCTGGTTAGCTTAATCACAAGTTCAACAACGGACCCCTGATATTTAGGAAATTTTCCGCTAAGATTTGTATCTAGTGTCATTGTGCATTGGAGGCTGACTAAAGGTTTTCTTATTTATAGTATACAGGTTTTTCTTACTATGATCAAAGTTTCCATGGAAATTTGGAATATTTAATGACAGTAAAATGGGTACAAAATATTTTTATAGTTTGTCATAGGTAAATTGAAAGGAGAGAGAAAAATATATATACACATTAGGGGTGTAACGATACACTTTTTCCACAAGCGATACGTTTTATAGGAAACTATAACTATTCCTTGAAGTCCATGCTGGTCGACATGGGCGCTGCCATGTTTTTTTTTTATATGAGGTCGCTTACCTACTAGCGGAAATTATAAATATTTGATTAATTGATTTTAAAAGCATAAATTAATCGATTCACTTTTCTCAAAATATTAATTAGATGATCACCGAAAGAAGAAAATGGAAGTTCAACTATACTTTTTTTTCAAAAAATTAGCATCATATCGTTTGTATCGTGAACTGAACCGTCCCCAAAATAATCGCGATTTCGGTACATACAGTGAATCGTTTCCCCCTTAATACACATGTATATAAATACCCCCAAAAGACCTTGAATTCTTGCTCATAATATCTAGGTTACAAAATTCATAAAATGTATCATAAGAAAAATGGAGCCAAGTGAAACAAATGAATCTTCATCTATCCTATCTTTGGAGGTAACACAGGAACAAAAAGAGGCAATTTATCACTTTTTTGCTCACAATAATTGGGAATTTAAAGAAGTTCAAATTCCTCCAAATAATGATCAAAGCAGGGATGATTCAGGTGATGGAGATTATTTTATTGAGCAGGGTGACAAATTTGATGAATGTCTGTATTGTTTCTGTCGACCATGCATTAAAAATGAAAGAAATAAGACAGCTTTGGTGGGAGACAGATAATCAAATAGAGCATGAGAGGAATTCTCAATTAAGAAAGGAAAAGTACAAAAGATTTTGGACAAATTTGTTTCATAGAGGTGTTTGGAAAGATCCTAGATATTTAGAACAAAAGCGTGAGGCTCTTCGTAGAGATTTTAGGAGGAAAAAATATATCTATCACAGATGTGTGATCGAACTTGTAAGACATTGGTATCCAAATTTGCAAGATAAGGAGTACATGGGTCACATGTGGGAATGATATATATATATATATATATTTTGATGGTAGTAGACTTATCAATTAAATCTAGAAGTGAAAGGTAAAGATAAAGTTATTTATCAGCATGCTTAGCAGCATGGCATGGAGGAATGCATGTGTATGAACTACTTCCTGTGTAAACAAAAACAAAGAAAACTCCACCCACATCTGTCAGTCTGGGAAATTCAAATTTGAAAATGTTACCACTTCAGTCTTTCTACCATTGATAATTTTGAATTTAAGGATTATTTTGTAACAATAATTTGTCAAATTGTTTCAAGGCCCAGGTGGCTCAATGAGTTAGGTAGTTATACCCCTGCAAACAAAGTTTGGGGGGTGTATAGGAATCACTCTGTCCGTCCGTCCGTCCGTCCATGTACCTTGTAAGCGCAACTCCTCCTAAATGGATTATTGGATTTTTATGAAACTTTACACATTTGTAGTACACTACCTGCAGATGTGCATTTTATGTTTGGAGCTTAATTAGCATAGAAACCATTCACTTCAAATACGTATTTAATACTGACTAAAGCCTGGTATACACGATACAAGTTTTGCATCCAAGTCTCCATTCAAGAAAACTTGGATCAAGAAAACTTGAATTCAAGTTTGTGTATACACGATGCAAGAAATTTTGATGAATACACACAAGTTTTGGCGGGAGATACAACAAACAAAATGGCATTTTTGGGAGGAGAGGAGGGTGCTGCCCTTTGTATTGCATTATTATGTACAATTGTACTGCGAAGGAGATTAAGCTCCAAAACGAGGTCAACATGGGCTCGTAAATGGCTTCGAAGGCAACGATGGGATGTATTTCTATGAAGTCTATTAGATCTTCAATCATTTCATTAGTCCATGTAAATGTCTTTTTCCTGCATTTTGGAGTTTCCTCTTTTCCCGCCATCTTTGCACAACACGTGTAGTTGTTATTATTTACATTCACAAATTGATGCTGATAAGGATTCTGTCTTCTGATTGGTCAATCTCCATCCAAGTTCCATCCAAGTTGAAAAAAAATAGGATGCATTTCTATTCCATCCAAGTCCGTTCAAGTTTTTTGATTCAAGTTTCTTGTATGGTATACACGATCAAAAAAATTGAATTCAAGAAACTTGAATGGAGACTTGGATGCAAAACTTGCATCGTGTATACCGGGCTTAAGCATCAACTATTACAAACAAACCATACACATTGACAGAGTTAATATTAATTACAAGATGTAGACAGATTTATGACACAGATGCTGGAGTTTCTCAGTCTCAAAGTTCACTGTAAGTTCACTGCACATAAAAGACAGATAAATACATAACAATTCCTCCCTGCTAAATGTTTGTATCAGTACACAAAAAAAACAATAAATCATTAGAACTGAATGAATGAAATTGTAAAATGTATGAATGAAGTGATATTTTGTTTTGATTACACAAACATGCAAGATTATGATAAACTACACTACACAAACATAAATGCTTCTGAGGTTTGCCCCCAGAATGTGATTATACGAGGATTATTATGCCTCAACACTGTATAATCACTTTCTAACATTGTTTATATTTCGGTAATGAGTCTTTTCGTCTGTTTATGGATCCTCTGGGGATATCGTGTCTCTTGAACAGCTGTGATTGTACTGGGTCAGTCAATCGGTTTATCATTAATATTGTCTGTTTGAACATCAGTCATTGTGTTTTCAGTTGTTTCAACACTTGGTTCTTCAATTAGAGGTGTGTTTTGCGCAATGTCCTCTGCAATTTTACTCGGTTTAATCTGATCAACATGTCTTCTCCAGGTAGAACCTAAGTCAGTTTTCACTTTATACATTAAAGGTCCATCAGAACTTTCAATTTGTCCTCCAATCCATTTGTGGTCTTTTCCCTTGTAGTCACGAGCAATAACACGGTCGCCAACCTTAAAGTAACGTGATCTCTCAGGTCTAGACTTTTGAAATACAATATCCATCTGAGAGTTCATCACAGTGTCTTTTACAGACGGGCGTACTAGACTTAAGCATGAACGTAAGTCTCTTCCCATAAATAACCTCGCAGGAGTCTCTTTTGTCACTGAATGCGGTGTGTTCCTGTAGTTCAACAAGAAGTTTGCAATTTTGTGGCTCAAAACCTTATTGTCCTGTTTCATCGCCCGCATACTATTCTTAAAAGTTTGAACGAAGCGTTCGACTAATCCATTAGTAGCAGGATGAAAAGGTGCTGACTTGTAGTGTTTAATTCCATTTTGCTTTGTAAAGTTCTCAAATTCCCCTGACGTAAATTGTGGACCATTGTCAGTGACAATTTGCTTAGGAATACCAGTTCTACAAAATATCATACGTAGTGCTTCGATAGTCTTTGTAGATGTAATTGTTTTCATTTGGACGACTTCTGGCCACTTCGAATGAGCACATACGAGAACTAAAAACATACTATCCATGAATGGACCAGCGAAATCCACATGGACTCTCTTCCAGGGAGCAGATGGCCACTCCCATGGATGCAGTGGTGCTACTTGTGGCATTTTCTGTGTTAGTTGACACCCATCACAACACTTGACAGTCTGTTCGATTTGACTATCGATTCCGGGCCACCACACGTAACTACGAGCTACGGCCTTCATACGGACTACTCCCGGATGTCCTTCATGAAGCAAGTCTTGAATACGGGAACGCAACTTTGCGGGCACGATTACACGAATTCCCCAAAGTAAACAACCTTGATGAAGTGTGATTTCACTTTTGCGATTATAAAATGGCTTAAGCAGTTCATTATGGTTCCCTTCTTTCCAACCGTTCTTAACTTGCTCATAAACACGTGACAGGACTCGGTCACGGCGGGTTTCGCGCGCGATAGCATCACTCGTAACGGGCAAAGTTTCAAAATGTGATATATGGAAAATTTCTTCGGCATCTAAATTGTCCGAATCATTACAACTCTGAACAGGCATTCTAGACAGTCCGTCCGCGTTTGTGTGACGTTTTGTACTTTTATACTCTATGTCATAGTTAAAACCGGATAAAAATAATGCATATCTCTGCAATCTTGCAGCGGTTGTGGCTGGAATTGCTCGGCTTGGACTGAAAATCGAGATAAGCGGTTGATGATCGGTTACAAGCGTAAATTTACGTGCAAACAAGTAATTATAGAATTTGTGCACGCTCCAGACAATACCGAGGGCCTCTTTGTCTATTTGTGCATAATTTCGCTCGGATTTGCATAACGAACGAGAAGCAAACATAACTGGTCGCTCCGAACCGTCAGGCATCACGTGGGATAAGACTGCTCCCAAGTCCGAAGGGGGATGCGTTGCACGCTAATCTTATCGAAAGCGCCGGATCGTAATGTGTTAAAACCTGATCGGACGTCACAAGTTTCTTAATGTTTTCAAATGCTGCGTCGCATTGGTCTGTCCATTTTCATTTTCGCATTTTTTCTAGGAGCTCATTTAACGGACGGTGTTCTGTCGCCAAATTTTGTAAAAATTTACCATAATACTGCACTAGACCTAAAAATGACCGAAGTTGGGTAACATTGTCTGGCTTTTTTACCTTCAAAATTGCGTCAATTTTGTCTTGCGATTTTTAGCTCACCTGACCCAAGGGTCAGGTGACCCAAAGGGTCAGGTGAGCTATTGCCATCACTTGGCGTCGTCGTCGTCCGTCGTATGTCGTAAACTTTTTCAAAAATCTTCTCCTCTGAAAGTACAAGACCAATGGAAACCAAACTTGGTCTGAATCATCACTAGGGTGTCTAGTTTCAAAATTGTGTCCGGTGATGCCGTGCACCAACCAACATGGCTGCTGTTACTAAAAATAGAACATATGGTAAAATTGCAGGTTTTGGGTAATAACTCAAAAACCGTTAATAATATCAAAAATCTGACTGGACTAAAAATGATCAGCACATCAAGATCTACCTACCCTGCAATTTTGAAGTAAATCTGATTACCCATCTTGGAGTTATTGCCCTTTTTTCATCAAATTTGTAAAATTTTAATACTTTTCGTCTTATATTTCAAAAATTATAAGAGATAAAGGTTAACTTTAAATTGCAAAAATGTGCGGCATATCAAGATCTACCCACCCTGCAATTTTGAAGTAAATCCCATTACCCATTTTGGAGTTATTTCCCTTTTTTCATCAAATTTTCAAAATTTTAATACTTTTCGTCCTTTATTTCAAAAACTATAAGAGACATGTGGTAAGTTGAAACTGCAAACATGTTCAGCATGTCAATATCTACCTACCCTGCAATTTTGAAGTAAATCCCATTACCCATTTTGACCGATTATGCAAATTAGAAAAAAGGGGGGATGAAATTAAAAAAAAACTTCTCCTCTGAAACTACTGAGCCAATCTCAACCAAACTTTGCTGAAATGATATTTAGGTGGTCCCCTTTCAAAATTGTGTCCGTCAGCACCGTCCTGTATCCAAGATGGCCGCCATTACTAAAAATAGAAATTTCTTCAAATGGCCAAAACTGCTCCATTTTAAGCCAGAAAGTGCCCAAATTTTAACTGTATAAGCATAATGATGAACTTTTTAACATATATTGCAGGATTTTTTATGAACTTTGAACTTTTGCCTATTTTGACCGATTATTCAAATTAGAAAAAAGGGGGGATGAAATTAAAAAAAAATATTCTCCTCTAAAACTACTGAGCCAATCTCAACCAAACTTTGCTGAAATGATCCTTGGGTGGTCCCCTTTCAAAAATGTGTCTGTCAGCACCGTCTTCTATCCAAGATGGCCGCCATTACTAAAAATAGAAATTTCTTCAAATCGCCAACACTGCTCTATTTTAAACCAGAAAGTGCCCAAATTTGAACTGTATAAGCATAATGATGAGCTTTTTAACATATATTACGGGATTTTTTTATGAACTTTGAACTTTTGCCTATTTTGACCAATTATGCAAATTAGAAAAAGGGGGGATGAAATTTAAAAAAAATCTTCTCCTCTGAAACTACTGAGCCAATCTCAACCAAACTTTGCTGAAATGATCCTTGGGTGGTCCCCTTTCAAAATTGTGTCCGTCAGTGCCGTCCTTTATCCAAGATGGCCGCGATTACTAAAAATAGAAATTTCTTCAAATGGCCAAAACTGCTCTATTTTAAGCCAGAAAGTGCCCAAATTTGAACTGTAGAAGCATAATGATGAGCTTTTTAACATATGTTACGGGATTTTTTATGAACTTTGAACTTTTGCCTATTTTGACCGATTATTCAAATTAGAAAAAAAGGGGGGATGAAATTAAGAAAAAATCTTCTCCTCGGAAACTATTGAGCCAATCTCAACCAAACTTTGCTGAAATGATTCTTGGGTGGTCCTCTTCCAAAATTGTGTCTGGCATTTCAGAACACCGACCAAGATGGCCGCCACAGCCGAACTTAATTTAACATAGGGCCCTATGGGAAATTCCGATAAACATCTTCTTTTCTGAAACCATTTGCTCAATAAGAATAAAATTTTGATGAAATAGTCATTGGATGGTTCTCTTCCAAAAGTGTGTTCGGCGGTTCGGCCCTTCGATCAATTTTTTTTTTTTCTTTTTAATACTTTTCGTGTTATATTTCAAAAACTATAAGAGATAGATGTTAAGTTTAAATTGCAAAAATGTGCACCATGTCGATATCTACCTACCCTGCAATTTTGAAGTAAATTCCATTACCCATTTTGGAGTTATTGCCCTTTTTTCATCAAAATGTTCTCAATTTTAATACTATCATCTTATATCTCAAAAACTATTAGAGATAGAGGGAAAGTTTAAACTGCAAAAATGTTCAGCATGTCAAGATCTAAAAAAATTTTCCCACAGTTAAAAATGTGCGACAACTGTGTGAAGAGTTATTCCTCTTGAAATGCATTTTTTTGTTGACTCACTGCTTTTGGTTACTCAAATAATCAAAGGGAAGCAACTCTATTACAAAATGTGAAGTAGGAAAAGCTAAATTTTGAGAATCATTGACATATAAGTTTTTTTACAGCAATTTTGATAACTTACATTAAAGGGGGAACCCCTGCCCAAATTTTTTTGTAGAAGGGGTCTGCAATGATGAAGGCTACATTTGTTAATTTTTTTCACCGAAGTTATCAAGTTTTATTGACTGATGTTGTTATTATACCCAGGTGAGCTATACAGGCTCCTGGGAGCCTCTAGTTTCAATCCGTCTGAACCGATTTCGTGACCGCAATAAGTAACATTTTCTTTAAAGAAGTAGCACTTGTCAAGATTCGTGCGAAGTCCAAGTCGCTGCATTCTGCTAAGTACATTGTCAAGATTTTTCAAGTGTTCTTGTTCCGTCTTAACGGTCACGATCATATCATCGAGTATACATTGGACACCTTCTAGTCCTTGCAGAATCTGATCTATGGTACGCTGCCATATCGCGGGTGAACTAGCGACTCCAAACGGAAGGCGCGTAAACTGATACAAACCCTTGTGGGTGTTAATCGTAAGCAATTTCATGGACTCTTCGTCCATCGTCAACTGTAAATAGGCTTGGCGCAAGTCTGTCTTACTGAATTTCTGACCGCCGGCTAAATTTGCAAAGATATCGTCGATTTTCGGCATCGGATATTGATCTACTTGTAAGCATGAGTTCAATGTCACTTTAAAATCGCCACAAATTCGGACCCTTCTGTCCTTCTTTAAAACCGGAACGACCGGACTCGCCCAATCGCTTACTTGAACTGGGGTGAGTATGTTTTGCTTTTCAAGCTTGTCTAACTCTTGCTCGACTTTTGGTCTCAATGCAAATGCTACCAGTCTCGCTTTCACGAATTTCGGTACCACGTCTTGTTTAAGGTGTAACTTTGCCTTAATTCCCTTAACGCAACCGATTTTCACGCCTTGCTAATATGTCCTTCAGAGTCATATCGCACTTGGATTCGTCGCTCGCGATGGTCAATGATTTTATCATTTTCCAATCGAGTTGGATACTTTTCAACCATTCTCTACCGAACAAAGCTGGACCACCACGCTTAACCACGTATAAATTAAGATACGAACACTGATCATTGTACTGCACCTGAACTTGCATAACTCCCAAAGAATGCAACTTCTCACCAGAATACGTTTTAAGCACTAACAACGATTTCTCGAGCTTTTCTCCTTTGAAATATTTCACATAATCCGCCTCTGAAATTACGGAAACACTACTGCCGGTATCTAATTCCATAGGAATAATATTCCCATTGACACACGGTTTAATCCAAATAGAATCATTTCCATGCGAATAAACACTGTAAATCTCAAGATCATCATTTTCTTCATGGTTGAGTGCATGTACTCTCTGATTTCTATGTTGAGGTTTCTTCTTTTGTCCTCCAGAACGAAATGCTACACGGATATGTCTTTTACGGTGGCACTGGTTACATGTACTCTCCTTAAATCTGCACTTATCTGCTAAATGGTCAGTTCCATTACAACGATAACAAACCAATTTGGGCGCTTGTTGCGGCTGTGATCGTCCCAGATTTCTTCTTCTGCAGTCACCCAGCACTTTATGAACGGGAGTGTCACCTTGAACATTTCGCAATTCTATTGCATTTTTAGTCGCGGTCTCCATTGCAACTGCAATTTCTAATGCTTTATCTAGCGAAAGTTCTCTGATTGTCAAGTTTCTTCTGAATCTGGTCATTACGTAATCCACAAACAAATCTATCACGTAGAGTGTCATTTAAATTTAATCCAAATTCACAGAATTCTGTTAATTTCCTGAGCTCTGCAATGTACGCATTAACACTTTCACACTGGAGCTGGTTCCATTTGTGAAATTGGAAACGTTCCGCAATTACAATTGGCTTTGGCGTCAAATGGTCTCTAAGTAAGTTCACTAGAGTTGTGTAATCCTTTTCTTGAGGCTTATTTGGAGTTGTCAAATTTCTCAGCAAGGTATAAGTTTTGCCACCCAGAAGTGTCAGTAAAGCCGGAACTTTCTTATCCTCAGCAATATCATTCACTTCGAAGTATTGCTCCAACCGTTCTGTGTAACTCGTCCAAGTTTCAACAGTGTCCTCAAACGGTTCTATTCGCCCAATAATTCCAACAGCATTTCGTGGCTGTGCTTTGTCTCCAGGCATTACGATAGCTAACCAAGAAGATCTCACAGATGAATTAATCGGAGTCCTCTTAGAATTATCCTCGTCGCCAGTTTTATGTTTGGAGCTTAATTAGCATAGAAACAACCATTCACTTCAAATACGTATTTAATACTGACTAAGCATCAACTATTACAAACAAACCATACACATTGACAGAGTTAATATTAATTACAAGATGTAGACAGATTTATGACACAGATACTGGAGTTTTTCAGTCTCAAAGTTCACTGTAAGTTCACTGCACATAAAAGACAGATAAATACATAACAGTGCATGAAGGAATATGGTTGCTGTCCAAAATTTAAAAGGGGAGATAATTCAACTTATACTTTCATGGAAAGGGGGGGGGGGGGCATGTGCCTTATAAGCGCAACTCCTACTAAACTGCTTATTGAATTTTTATGAAACTTTACACAGTTGTAGTACACAACCTGCAGATGTGCATGAAGGAATACCGTTGCTGTCTAAAATTTAGAAGGGGAGATAATTCAACTTATACTTTAATGAAAAGGGGGGTCGTGTACCTTGTAAGTGCAACTCCTCCTAAACGGCCTATAGTAGTTTTGTAAACCTTTACACAGTTGTAGTACACTACCTGCAGATGTGCATGAATGAATATGGTTGCTGTCCAAAATTTAAAAGGGGTGATAATTCAACTTATACTTTCACGAAAAGGGGGGGGGGGGGCATGTACCTTGTAAGCGCAACTCCTACTAAACTGCTGGATGTTGTCTCCTTGACATAACTCCATATCCATTCATCTGGAACTTGCTAATATACCTGTATTCCAAAGTTTGAACATCATAGTATTGCAAGCGGGAAGTGTGGGGGGGGGGGGGGGGGGTATTACTCAGTGAAGTCACTTGCAGTTCTAGTTGGATTACCTAGCAACTCATTCAAACCTATCACCAATACGGTGTGGGTTCGTGCCCGGCTTTGTTGATTACAAAAAAGAGTGCACTCGATTCGCAGCAGCAAGTGATAAAGTTTACCAGTTGCTTGCCCATGGTCGATCGTTCTCTCTGGGTACTCCGGCTTCTTCCACCAGTAAAACTGGTTGCCATGATATAGCTGAAATATTGCTGAAAGTGGCGTTAAAACATCAAAAATCAAAATCAAATCAAACTGGTTCATGATATAGTTCCTTCAAAAGGCCTGAATTTCAAAAAAATATCTCTCAGATTTGAAAGTTGCTAGAAAAGTTGAAAAACTCCATTTTTTTTAATTGGTTGCTATTTATACCCCAAGTCCGGTCTTTAAAGATATAATGTAGTTATTGTCATGAAGGGCCATGTATAGTAGTTGTCTTTCTATCTATATACAACCACTGTCTATCATCACATCAACACACAACAATGTGATCTGTGTTCCTCCGACTCTCATCCTTGACAAGTTTACTTGATATAGTACTTGTACCCTTCAATGTACCTTTTATAGCAATCAGTCCCATGGCAATGAGGATTCAAATCAAGTCAGATAAGTCAAGTTATTAGTCATTGCCCTAGATTCAAACATCACTCCTTAAAAACAGATAGATCATTGTGTTGTGTGAAGATGTTCAGCCTTATATTTATGTTAGTTTCAGAAATAACATAGGTGTTTTATTACATAGTAAAGTTAGAAAAGGGAAGCCATCTCTAAAATACAATTAATGAATGAAGTGGTTGAGACACATAAAATCATCAGATAAATCATGCCTATTATTAATAACTTTTTTATTTTATTGAGTTTTAGAGAGTTCTTAAGAATTTAGCTAAGAAGATTTAATCAAACCAATAAAACTGATGACAGAGCAAAAATAATATTGAAATTCGGATGAGCAACTCTTTTCCAAGTTTTAATTTCATTGAATATTTTAAACCATTTAAGAAAAATATAATGACCAAAAAAAAGAAAGTGGTCTTATAAATGAGATTGCAACATTACTTTACTGATGTGTAAATAAATATCCTGCCTGTTTTGTTTTCAATTTGTTTTGATATGTTTGGATGATTAAATATTTGCAGAGAAAACATCTGGCATTGTTTTAGCAGAACCTGTGTTTTTGTGAATTGAACTGCCATTTGTTATTTTGGAATTTTTGTATCAGATTTTGTTGATCATCTGTCGGAGATGTTATAAGAAACAATTAAAGTTACATCAAATTGAAGTCTAGCAGTCATGCATTGATTTGTGGAAGAATACTTCTGGAATTATTCCAAATATTACAGTAAAACCTATTCAGTTTTTAACATTTTTTTTCTCCTCAAGGTAATATGTGCTTGCATTCCTGAATCTTTCATCAAAAGCTTGCAATAAAGTCAGTTCTGGGAAGCCACAAATTCCTTGCTGAAAATTATAACAGTAAAACCAGTTTAAAACCAAACACTTAATAAAACAAAACTGTATAAACCAAACTTTAAAGGCATACAGGCTGTCAGAATTGAATTTTTTTTTATATTAAAAATTGCCAATATTTGATGTTTTATACTAATTGCAGTTGAAATTTTTCATAATATCATACGTAAATAGCCTAGAATGAAGGAAATATGTCGCTGTTTTATTTTCTTGAATCCAGTAAAGAATCCAATGTTTACCCGTGCAATATTCATACGACCTGACTGAACTTATTCGGGAAAGCATTTGCGCATGTGTGAAATTGTTTGTTGATGAAGAAAGCACATGGCACCAATCGAATCGTGGAATTGAACAAAAACATTGACGGATTCTATACGAAAACGGCACAAAAAGGAGGATTCAGCAAGCTTTGTGTAAAAATAAAAATAAATAATGTTATACCGACCTACCCCATTTTTCAACACGTAAGCATAATTTAGTATCTTTTTTTGGCCGAATCGTATTTTGACAGTAAAATTGCATCATAGTTTTTTATATATTATTTTTTTCAGGAGAAAACGCTAGGTGATATCTCTTTTTAATTAGAGACTAAAATAATGAACTTCATGTCTGTTTTTTTCTAAAAAAATATAATCAAGACAACTCCAGTGTTGTCAATAATATGCAATACAATTTGTTTACAATTTTCCCTTTATCGGGCCCCTTTGCAGAGTTTGGGTTTGTTTTTATTGATTTCATCACTATTTCCGATTTTAAGTGTCATTCTGACTAAATACCATTATATAATATTAACTGATTACCCCGGGATCCAATTTCATAGATATATTTCTTAAATTATATTAATTTACATGCAACATGCTTCCTGGTTATTATACCCCCGCTCCCCAAAGGGGGAGGGGGGTATACTGTTTTACCGAGAGCTGTCCTTCCGTCCGTCCAAGATATTTTTCGTCGCATTTTTCTCAGTAACTGTTGTTGGCAGAAATCTGATATTTGGTCACAAGCGTCATATAGGTATACCATATTGTGGGTAGCGTTTTTGGACCCGTCAGATTCCTACTTCCTGTTTGCCGACTTTGTTGATTTTTATACACATTGAACATATATGCCCATTTTTCGTCACATTTTTCTTAGCAACTATTGATTGCAGAAATCTGATATTTGGTCACAAGCTTCATATAGGTACCCCATATCGTGGGAAGCGTTTTTGGAACCATCAGATTCCTACTTCCTGTTTGCCGACTTTGTTGATTTTTATACACATTGAATATATATGCTCATTTTTTGTCACATTTTTCTAAGCAACTATTGATGACAGGAATGCCGACTTTGTTGATTTTTATACACATTGAACATACATTTTGTATATGCCCATTTTTCGTCACATTTTTCTCAGCAGCTATTGATGGCAGAGATCTGTAATCTGGTCACAAGCTTCATATAAGTACCCCATATCGTGGGAAGCGTTTTTTTGTTTATAGCAGTTATCAGTATTCGGCAAACTTCAGAAAAGCAGCCGACTTATAATTAGGTCGTGTTAATGGCAATTTTATCAACAGACATTCAAATTCTTTTCACTAATTACGACATTATAACATATTTTTTAAACCTGGCTTCTTGTTCAGAACATTTTATTAGTATAAAACATCGAATATTGGCAACTTTTAATATAAACAAAAAAATTCAATTCTGACAACCTGTATGCCTTTAAATAAAGTCCAAATATAGACAACCTTTGTTAATTCAACCTGTATAAACCAAAAACACCTGTCTATTCTGAACACAAAAGTTGATCTGAAGGAGGTTCCATTTAGACAGGTTTCACTGTATTATCATTTGCAGTGTACAAACAGTTTTAATAATAATTCTTTATTTGCATAATAATACACCCATGTGGGACAAGCAAATACAAATACAAACAAACAAAACATAGAAAACATAGAAAATTACAATTTGATCATAATATAGGATACACAAAATAAATCCTATTGATTAATATTATATTTTTCACATGTCATACCTTTGACCGACAAGGACCTCATTTTTGCAATCCTGTAGATTGCTTTATAAAGTCTTCTACTTCTGCCAAAAGTTCAGAATTTGCATTTAACAAAGTTTTTATTTTATTTAATGGTATTTCTTCAATAAAGTCTGGTTTGTTTAATATTGTTTTGTTTAATAAATTGTTTCTAAGAGAGTGGTTGGCTGTGCATTTTAAGAAAAAGTGGTATTCATCCCCTATTTCATTTAAATTACAATTTTTGCATATTCTTTCTTCCCTTGTTATATTTTTATACCTCCCTGACTGTGATCACTCACTCTAAATTTTGTAAATAATTGTCTCATTTTGAAGTTAGAGAAGAATAATAAATAGTTTTCAAGTTTTAACTCTGATTTTATTTTACTGTAAATATACAGTTTGGAAGTTTCATTGAAAGATGAAAGTTTTTCTAACGTTTGTTTACTATATGAGTCATTTATTACTTTCTTAATTTTTTTCTTTAGTGAATGTTTTATAGAGGCGAAAGGTCTGGTGAAATTTTCAAAATCTATGATTTCAAGATCTAATTCCTTAAAAATATTTCCTATGAAACTATACCAAGTATAGATTCCATCAGAATCAACAGATTTACAGATGGAAAATGTCTCTTTAAGTAGAGGGTTTATTGGATCTGTTTGTAATCTACAAAAATATAGTATAGCTTGGGTTTTGATATAGTCTGTTATAGGAAATCTTCCTAGTTCAGACTTGGCCGAAATAGTACATGCAATCTTCTTTAAACCTAAAATATATTTACAAAATTTATTGTGTATCTTTTCATAACAAAATTTATCTTCAAGTGACAATGTATCACAGACAGAACCACTCTGTTCTGATCTGGATATTGCTCCACTGATAGAAAAATAGTCATCCATGAACCAAATAATTTACAGGACAGATTTACTGGAATTGAGTACATATACTATCAAAAATATCATGCATATCATTTGTAAAACAATTGAACAGGGTAGGACTGAGACTGTCCCCTTGTTTAACCCCTCTCTCTAAATTAAAAAAAGATGAAATTTTGTTTTGAATTTTTATAGCCGATAGACTACAATTATACATATTATTTATAATGTTTAAAAATTTTACACCAATCCCGTTGATCATTAACTTATATACAGGGTTTGTACAGGTGCTTGAACTCCTTGAAAGTACTTGAAAACGAAAGTAGCAAAATCAAGGACTTGAAAGTACTTGAATTCCAATAAAGGTGCTTGAAAACCCTTGAAAACTACTTTTTCATTTGAACAATCTTATTCCCGCGAAATAAGTGCATGTTAACAGTCATTTTCGATCTCCAAGACATTGAATCGATGTCATGTCAACAACCTCAGTTACCCGTGGAAATATAAATAGACCTTCCCGTATCACTACGTGCTATTTGTTGAAAATTGCGCTATTTCTATAAAATGGTGTTTTCCGGAATTATACCGCTCAAATCAAAAATACGCATTAATGTAATCCCATCACCTGGCTTCAAGCTTGTCGTTTTAATTGGTTTCCTTGACGATTCAAGGGTTTTCCTGAACGTATTTCTTAATGGGCATAACATAAAACATGTCCACTTATGTTCTAAATTAAAAATTATGAAAATAAAAAATCATAACATCGCGTGATCAGCTGTCGGTCGCCAGTGACCTTGATCATTGCCAGTTCAAGATGCCGGGAAAATGTAAATTCCTGAACAAATGGCTAGAGCAGCCACAATACCATGCCTGGCTTAGAAATAGCCCAGATATTCATAAAGCACACTGCAAATGCTGCAACAAAATTTTGACATTTTCTCCATGGGAGAATCGGCCCTCCAAAGTCATATGAAAGGTATTTTTATATCTTTATTTCTGCCATGTGTGAAAGGATCTGAAAGGGGGAGTTAAAACAGTTTTGGGCATTATTTTCCTGACTGGGTACAGGCATTTTCACTTGAAGAAAAGAAAGGTTAAGCAAGGTTTTATATATGAAAATGCTCAGAAAAAGGTGCTTGAAAACTGTAATTTTTGTCCTGGAAAGTCCATGAAAAGTCTTTGATTTTGCTCAACAGAAAAGTGTATGAACCCTGTTTATACGAGGGTTGTCCGTAAAGTTCGTGGACTATCTCAATAAAATCTGACTGACATGTCCGAAATAATTGAAACTAGGATATGATTAATTACATGATTTACTGATTAATTGTACCCCTATCATAGAATAGATATGATAGAATGGGGAGTGAAATGAGAGGGGTTCAACTATAGATATGATAGAATGGGGAGTGAAATGAGAGAGGTTCAACTATAGATATGATAGAATGGGGAGTGAAATGAGAGGGGTTCAACTATAAATATGATAGAATGAGGAATGAAAGGAGAGAGGGGTTCAACTATAGATATGATAGAATGGGGAGTGAAATGAGAGGGGTTCAACTATAGATATGATAGAATGGGGAGTGAAATGAGAGGGGTACAACTATAGATATGATAGAATGAGGAGTGAAATGAGAGGGGTTCAACTATAGATATGATAGAATGAGGAGTGAAATGAGAGGGGTTCAACTATAGATATGATAGAATGAGGAATGAAATGAGAGGGGTTCAACTATAGATATGATAGAATGGGGAGTGAAATGAGAGGGGTTCAACTATAGATATGATAGAATGAGGAATGAAATGAGAGGGGTTCAACTATAGATATGATAGAATGAGGAGTGAAATGAGAGGGGTTCAACTATAGATATGATAGAATGAGGAATGAAATGAGAGGGGTTCAACTATAGATATGATAGAATGAGGAATGAAATGAGAGGGGTTCAACTATAGATACGATAGAATGATGAGTGAAATGAGAGGGGTTCAACTATAGATATGATAGAATGAGGAATGAAATGAGAGGGGTTCAACTATAGATATGATAGAATGGGGAGTGAAATGAGAGGGGTTCAACTATAGATATGATAGAATGGGGAGTGAAATGAGAGGGGTTCAACTATAGATATGATAGAATGGGGAATGAAATGAGATGGGTTCAACTATAGATATGATTGAATGGGGAGTGAAATGAGAGGGGTTCAACTATAGATATGATAGAATGAGGAGTGAAATGAGAGGGGTTCAACTATAGATATGATAGAATGGGGAGTGAAATGAGAGGGGTACAACTATAAATATGATAGAATGAGGAATGAAAGGAGAGAGGTTCAACTATAGATATGATAGAATGGGGAGTGAAATGAGAGGGGTTCAACTATAGATATGATAGAATGAGGAATGAAATGAGAGGGGTTCAACTATAGATATGATAGAATGAGGAATGAAATGAGAGGGGTTCAACTATAGATATGATAGAATGAGGAATGAAATGAGAGGGGTTCAACTATAGATATGATAGAAAGAGGAGTGAAATGAGTGGGGTTCAACTATAGATATGATAGAATGGGGAGAGAAATGAGAGGGGTTCAACTATAGATATGATAGAAAGAGGAGTGAAATGAAAGGGTTTCAACTATAGATATGATAGAATGGGGAATGAAATGAGATGGGTTCAACTATAGATATGATTGAATGGGGAGTGAAATGAGAGGGGTTCAACTATAGATATGATAGAATGAGGAGTGAAATGAGAGGGGTTCAACTATAGATATGATAGAATGGGGAGTGAAATGAGAGGGGTTCAACTATAGATATGATAGAATGAGGAGTGAAATGAGAGGGGTACAACTATAGATATGATAGAATGGGGAGTGAAATGTGAGGGGTTCAACTATAGATATGATAGAATAGGGAGTGAAATGAGAGAGGTTCAACTATAGATATGATAGAATGGGGAGTGAAATGAGAGGGGTTCAACTATAGATATGATAGAATGAGGAGTGAAATGAGAGGGGTTCAACTATAGATATGATAGAATGGGGAGTGAAATGAGAGGGGTTCAACTATAGATATGATAGAATGAGGAGTGAAATGAGAGGGGTTCAACTATAGATATGATAGAATGGGGAGTGAAATGAGAGGGGTTCAACTATAGATATGATAGAATGGGGAGTGAAATGAGAGAGGTTCAACTATAAATATGATAGAATGGGGAGTGAAATGAGAGGGGTTCAACTATAAATATGATAGAATGAGGAATGAAAGGAGAAGGGTTCAACTATAGATATGATAGAATGGGGAGTGAAATGAGAGGGGTTCAACTATAGATATGATTGAATGAGGAGTGAAATGAGAGGGGTTCAACTATAGATATGATAGAATGGGGAGTGAAATGAGAGGGGTTCAACTATAGATATGATAGAATGAGGAGTGAAATGAGAGGGGTTCAACTATAAATATGATAGAATGAGGAATGAAATGAGAGGGGTTCAACTATAGATATGATAGAATGGGGAGTGAATTGAGAGGGGTTCAACTATAGATATGATAGAATGGGGAGTGAAATGAGAGGGGTTCAACTATAGATATGATAGAATGGGGAGTGAAATGAGAGGGGTTCAACTATAGATATGATAGAATGGGGAGAGAAACGAGAGGGGTTCAACTATAGATATGATAGAATGAGGAATGAAATGAGAGGGGTTCAACTATAGATATGATAGAAAGAGGAGTGAAATGAAAGGGTTTCAACTATAGATATGATAGAATGGGGAATGAAATGAGATGGGTTCAACTATAGATATGATTGAATGGGGAGTGAAATGAGAGGGGTTCAACTATAGATATGATAGAATGGGAAGTGAAATGAGAGGGGTTCAACTATAGATATGATAGAATGGGGAGAGAAATGAGAGGGGTTCAACTATAGATATGATAGAAAGAGGAGTGAAATGAAAGGGTTTCAACTATAGATATGATAGAATGGGGAATGAAATGAGATGGGTTCAACTATAGATATGATTGAATGGGGAGTGAAATGAGAGGGGTTCAACTATAGATATGATAGAATGGGGAGTGAAATGAGAGGGGTTCAACTATAGATATGATAGAATGGGGAGTGAAATGAGAGGGGTTCAACTATAGATATGATAGAATGGGGAGTGAAATGAGAGGGGTTCAACTATAGATATGATAGAATGGGGAGTGAAATGAGAGGGGTTCAACTATAGATATGATAGAATGGGGAGTGAAAGGAGAGAGGTTCAACTATAGATATGATAGAATGGGGAGTGAAATGAGAGGGGTTCAACTATAGATATGATAGAATGAGGAATGAAATGAGAGGGGTTCAACTATAGATATGATAGAAAGAGGAGTGAAATGAGAGGGGTTCAACTATAGATATGATAGAATGGGGAGAGAAATGAGAGGGGTTCAACTATAGATATGATAGAATGAGGAATGAAATGAGAGGGGTTCAACTATAGATATGATAGAAAGAGGAGTGAAATGAGTGGGGTTCAACTATAGATATGATAGAATGGGGAGAGAAATGAGAGGGGTTCAACTATAGATATGATAGAAAGAGGAGTGAAATGAAAGGGTTTCAACTATAGATATGATAGAATGGAGAATGAAATGAGATGGGTTCAACTATAGATATGATTGAATGGGGAGTGAAATGAGAGGGGTTCAACTATAGATATGATAGAATGGGAAGTGAAATGAGAGGGGTTCAACTATAGATATGATAGAATGGGGAGAGAAATGAGAGGGGTTCAACTATAGATATGATAGAAAGAGGAGTGAAATGAAAGGGTTTCAACTATAGATATGATAGAATGGGGAATGAAATGAGATGGGTTCAACTATAGATATGATTGAATGGGGAGTGAAATGAGAGGGGTTCAACTATAGATATGATAGAATGGGGAGTGAAATGAGAGGGGTTCAACTATAGATATGATAGAATGGGGAGTGAAATGAGAGGGGTTCAACTATAGATATGATAGAATGGGGAGTGAAATGAGAGGGGTTCAACTATTGTTTTTATCAGTATACATGTATTTGTATTTAATTTATCTGCAGTATGACATAATTATAATAATATTTTTA
This sequence comes from Bathymodiolus brooksi, assembly GCA_963680875.1. Lineage (NCBI taxonomy): Eukaryota > Metazoa > Mollusca > Bivalvia > Mytilida > Modiolidae > Bathymodiolus > Bathymodiolus brooksi. The sequence continues at coordinate 41,513,838 of OY804577.1, forward strand.
TTTAGTTTAGCACAGAGGACTAACTGGCATTGTTATCACGTGTTCATCACAATATGATCGTAACTTGATGTGTAGAAAATAAATTTGTTTTTTCGAATCTACCTGGCCATTTTTTCTGAAGTTTAACCTTTCCAACACCATATATTTTCTGAAATGTACATTCTGTCAAAATATCATGAGATGTTTAAAGACAAAAATGTCTTTGAATAATTTTCTTGGCATTAGGCCACCTCCTCAAAAGAAAGCTAAAACAACTGAAAATTCACAATGGCAATGTGACAACCCACCCTCATAAGTTAGTGTCAAACCCTGCTTTTGTATATACAATGTTTTAAGGTCTGATTGGTGAATTAGTGGTTTTACACCTTAAATCTTAAACCGGGACCGTGGGTATAAATAGCTGTGTGCGGAGCAAACTTTCAGATTGTTCATTATTTTGAACACGGTTATGTCGAGGATGAAAAATCAATGATACACAGTACTGTTGGAGCATAATATTTGACAGGCATAGTAACTATTGTTCCTCCCTACGAAACTTTCAGTCTTATTAAAAATAATATTCTTCATCAGTCTAAAAACTACAAAAATCACTTTGAAAATTCAAATTTCTGAGGTATGTGACCATTAGGTCACGTTGGTCATGTGACATACAGTTTCATAAATATGCTGTTCATATCAACAGGGATATTTGTTTATCATTCTATTAATAACACAATACCCTGAGTGATCTGATGATGAGCTCCGCCCACAAATTTTGTCAGTAAGCACTACCGCAAATGCCGATTTAAATATACATATACATGTACTTGTAAGTTGTGTTATGTTTTGCGATCATTCTGGTCTGTAATAGATTTTTCTTATGAATACCAGTCAATACAGTATGCTAATAAAACTGATTCATTCAAGAAAATATGTCAATAATTAAGATGTCCCATTATTACAGAAATGTGCATGCACTTGTCACCTCCTTGTACTAATGGGATATATACTGTTTATTATTAATAACATTAGGCGTGGTATTATAAGAAGAAAAAAGATCTTGAATTATTGTTTAAGTATTCCATATTATTATTTACCAATACTCTGATTTTGATGTAATTCTCTTGAATTTTTTGGTGTAAGTCCACTGGATGTGCCAAAAATGATCTTACTGACTTTATGTAAAGCAGTTAGTTTTAATCCTAGACATGTTAATAATTCCTTTAAATAAATTGTTGCTATGAAAGTTGAGATCCTGACTGACCACTAATATTTACTATCCTCATGTTTCTCCACATGTAATCAGTAAAGAAATGTTGTTAGTAAATATTAGTGATCAGCTGTCAAGATTTGAACTTTCATAGCAGCATTTTTTTAAAGAGGTTATTAATAAGAAAGAGACTTGTAGAAAGTCTTAACTACTTAAAGATTTTGGAACTGTTCTGACAATGTGTATTAAAAAAAATTCAATTTCTCTAGAAATTATAGACATTGCAAAATTGGTTCCCAGTATTGGTAAGAATTAGTTTATTCTGATGATCTTGAAACTTATTACATAATTCTCATTTTTTCTGAAATTCAAGAAGGCTAGTAGGGCCAATTATGTTTTTTTTAGCTCACCTTGCCATCACTTGGCGTCCGTCGTCTTTTAACTTTTCACATTTTAATCTTCTCCTCTGAAACTTCTCAGCCAAATGAACTGAAACTTGGTAGGAAGCATCTATGGAAGGTCCTCTCTAAATCTTTCTCAGTTTGTCCTGATCTATTAACAAATATGGCCGCCACAGGCAATTCTTGTTTCTGATTGGCCGATTAAAAAAAATTCTTCTACTCTGAAACCGCTTGGCCAAATGAACCGAATCTTGGTAGGAAGCATCTATATAAGGTCCTCTATAAAGATTGCTCATTTCATCCCGATCCGTTAACAAACATGGCCACCACAGGCAATTCTTGTTTCTGATAGGTTCATTTCTAAAAAAAATCTACTCCATTATAGTAAACTGTTAAAAGAAAGATAACTCTTGCATTTAAACTGTTAAAAGAAAGATAACTGTTGCCATTTTCTCCCTTAGAAATTAACTAATGCTGATATAGTGTAACATGTGTATATTATACATTACATGTAGGTATTCACATTTTAATATTCTTTTTAGCTCACCTTGCCAAAGGCAATGTGGGCCTTTGACATCACTTGGCATTCATCGTTTGTTGTCTGTCATCTGTTAACTTTTCACATTTTAATCTTCTCCTCTGAAACCCATCAGCCAAATGAACTGAAACTTAGTAGGAAGCATCTATGGAAGGTCCTCTCTAAAGAGTGCACATTTTGCTATGACTCCATTACCAAACATGGCCACCACAGGCAATTTTTGTTTCTGATTGGCCAATTTTTTTTAAATCTCCTCCTCTGAAACCGCTTGGCCAAATTAACCGAAACTTGGTAGGAAGCACCTACATGTATGGAAGGTTCTGTATTAAGTTTCCTCAAAGCAAATAAAGGTAATAACAAAATGAAAGGTATGCGATAGAAATGATCCTTATTGAACCTTTAAAAAGGTTAGGTTTTTTTTGTTTCTTTTATCAGAAATCCAACATGGCTGCAATCACAAGACAAAGTTTAAGTAAATAAGATGTATGTGTCGTATCTTTTTCACTTTAGTTTCTTTGCCGATACTCACCAATGAGCCTACACATTTTTTAGGTATCAAATCTGAGTACACGCCAACAGCTGTTGTTCGATTGATATATTTAATTGTCTTGCATATAATTGGATGGTCAAGGATGAATGGAATAAACGTAAGAGAAAACTGAAGGGGCTATCAAGAATGAAGAACGAACAATCCAGAAACACTGGCAACAAAGGACACACAAGACACATGACAAAGACAAAAAAAAACCACAACACATAAAACTAAAAAGATGAGCAACAAAGGAAAGAACCCAACAAAAAACGTGGGTGAACCCAGGTACTCGCGAAGAGTAAACAGTTCCTACTTGTTATCACTCGTCGCAACTTCGGCTGATTCCATACCTTCATCATACCTCGTCCGTATTACGATAGCTCCCATTGGAACTACTTTCGGAAATCTTCAATGAAGGAGGTATTAAAATAATTTCACTTTCGAATATTCGTCCAATAATAATATATTTTCATTCGTCACAATGTCGGCTGATTTCATACCTTCATCAAAGACCAATATTTTTCAAAACAAATTCATCTATTGTTGCCATTTTAGAACTTATTCGCGGTGCGAAATGTTTGATTGAAGTGATACGGTCTTCCAGCGAAGAAATGTGATGCGTAGACACATATCAAAAACCGTATTACAGCCGAGGTATTGAGGGAGAGAAGTGGACTCGCCCGAGGTTTTCTGATTGACTTCTTATAAGACACCGCCATGTTACTCATGAAAGGTTATATGACATGACCCCAAACAGGATGTTGTTAGATGTTAATGTTATATAACATGACCCCAAACAGAATGTTGTTAGATGTTAATGTTATATAACATGACCCCAAACAGAATGTTGTTAGATGTTAATGTTACATGACATGACCCCAAACAGGATGGTGTTAATGTTATATAACATGACCCCAGACAGGATGTTGTTAGATGTTAATGTTACATGACATGACCCCAAACAGGATGTTGTTAATGTTATATAACATGACCCCAAACAGAATGTTGTTAGATGTTAATGTTACATGACATGACCCCAAACAGGATGTTGTTAATGTTATATGACATGACCCCAAACAGGATGTTGTTAATGTTATATGACATGACCCCAAACAGGATGTTGTTAGATGTTAATGTTATATGACATGACCCCAAACAGAATGTTGTTAGATGTTAATGTTATATGACATGACCCCAAACAGAATGTTGTTAGATGTTAATGTTATATGACATGACCCCAAACAGAATGTTGTTAATGTTATATGACATGACCCCAAGCAGGATGTAGTTAGATGTTAATGTTATATGACATGACCCCAAACAGAATGTTGTTAATGTTATATGACATGACCCCAAGCAGGATGTAGTTAGATGTTAATGTATCGCCAAGGAAAAAACTTCTAATTTTAATCACATTGATATTTATTTCTCTCTTTTTTTCCCCTCCCCTATTCTTTACAAGTATTACAACTTGTATCAGTATTGTTCATGTTTTTCCCTCCCCTATTCTTATAAGTATTACAACTTGTATCAGTATTGCTCATGTTTTTCCCTCCCCTATTCTTACAAGTATTACAACTTGTATCAGTATTGTTCATGTTTTTCCCTCCCCTATTCTTACAAGTATTACAACTTGTATCAGTATTGTTCATGTTTTTCCCTCCCCTATTCTTATAAGTATTACAACTTGTATCAGTATTGTTCATGTTTTTCCCTCCCCTATTCTTATAAGTATTACAACTTGTATCAGTATTGTTCATGCTTTTCCCTCCCCTATTCTTACAAGTATTACAACTTGTATCAGTATTGTTCATGTTTTTCCCTCCCCTATTCTTATAAGTATTACAACTTGTATCAGTATTGTTCATATTTTTCCCTCCCCTATTCTTATAAGTATTACAACTTGTATCAGTATTGTTCATGCTTTTCCCTCCCCTATTCTTACAAGTATTACAACTTGTATCAGTATTGTTCATGTTTTTCCCTCCCCTATTCTTATAAGTATTACAACTTGTATCAGTATTGTTCATGTTTTTCCCTCCCCTATTCTTACAAGTATTACAACTTGTATCAGTATTGTTCATATTTTTCCCTCCCCTATTCTTACAAGTATTACAACTTGTATCAGTATTGTTCATGCTTTTCCCTCCCCTATTCTTATAAGTATTACAACTTGTATCAGTATTGTTCATGCTTTTCCCTCCCCTATTCTTACAAGTATTACAACTTGTATCAGTATTGTTCATGTTTTTCCCTCCCCTATTCTTACAAGTATTACAACTTGTATCAGTATTGTTCATGTTTTTCCCTCCCCTATTCTTATAAGTATTACAACTTGTATCAGTATTGTTCATGCTTTTCCCTCCCCTATTCTTATAAGTATTACAACTTGTATCAGTATTGTTCATGTTTTTCCCTCCCCTATTCTTATAAGTATTACAACTTGTATCAGTATTGTTCATGCTTTTCCCTCCCCTATTCTTACAAGTATTACAACTTGTATCAGTATTGTTCATGTTTTTCCCTCCCCTATTCTTATAAGTATTACAACTTGTATCAGTATTGTTCATGCTTTTCCCTCCCCTATTCTTACAAGTATTACAACTTGTATCAGTATAGTTCATGTTTTTTTACGGGTCTTGATATGATCTATTAAGAGATGTTAATGTTAAATTTAATGTCTTCTGTATCTACCCCTTGCCACAGAACTCCTTCAAATACAACTTGTATATCTGATGAGATTGATTTACAACTTTTACAAGTACAAACAACTTGTTTTAAGTTTTTTTCTGATTAAAGATGTTTATGGGTTGTTCTTAATTATGGCAGCTAATATAAAGTCTTGCTTATCTGATATCTAGTATATAATACTTGTAATACATATACTATGGAAAGAATGTGTGACATAAATGAATATGAGAAGGAAATCTGGTTAACACATTGATGTAGAATGTTATATAAAAACAAAATCTACACAAATATATATATTTTATTTTCTTCTGTACAATTATATTTTCCCAATAAAATAATTTAAATTATGAATTTCCATTCTTTATTAAAAAAAAAATAATGATAAAATGTTAAAAGTCCTTGTTAATCAAAATCTTGGACCCGATCAATATTATCATAAGAATAGTTTGTACAGGTTATATATTGAACTCCTGAGGTTATTAAGAATATTAAAGTTATTTAACATACATGTAGCTTCAACACAAAGTTGAATGACTATATACTTCTGACAGATTTCGTGAATTTTCTATTTTTTTTGCAGTGAATTTACTTCTGATTATCTGAGATGTGATTGTCATCTTCAGTGGATTGTAAAATGGTCACGTGAGAAAAATGTCAAAATCCAGTCATCTACCACCTGTGCCGTACCTAGTGAGCTCAAGTCAAGACCACTGAGAAAGTTAAAGAAGGAAGATTTACATTGTGGTATGATATCATATATGGAAACAAATCATTGTTTATTGCCGATCTCTTTACACAATCTGTTTATTGCCGATCATTTTTCATAATCTGTTTATTGCCGATCATTTTACATAATCTGTTTATTGCCGATCTTTTTACATAATCTGTTTATTGCCGATCATTTTACATAATCTGTTTATTGCCGATCTTTTTACATAGTCTGTTTATTGCCGATCATTTTACATAATCTGTTTATTGCCGATCTTTTTACATAATCTGTTTATTGCCGATCTTTTTACATAATCTGTTTATTGCCAATCATTTTACATAATCTGTTTATTGCCATAATCTGTATTAACACATGGCAGACGAAACAATGAAAATGAACAGGCAGTAGAAAGATGGGAATTAAGTCAGATGGAATCGAGCATGGTCATAAAGTCAGCTATGTAACATTTATGTAATGAAGGATCCTATGAACACATAATGTCAGCTATGTAACATTTATGTAATGAAGGATCCTATGAACACATAAAGTCAGCTATGTAACATTTATGTAATGAAGGATCCTATGAACACATAATGTCAGCTATGTAATATATCTGTAATGAAGGATCCTATGAACACATAATGTCAGCTATGTAATATATGTGTAATGAAGGATTCTATGAACACATCAAGTCAGCTATGTAGACAGGAGTTTTTTTTTACATGTCTGTTCATTGGACTTGGAACTGTAAATATGGTTCACCATTCAAGTTGTTTGCTTGCCTTTAAATCATCATTTAACAGAACATACTTATCAACAGTTGATACAAAAAACACTAGAGAATACCGAAGGGGCAATCAAAAAAGGGACAATCCAGAGAAAAAAAAAAAGGATTGTCCAATACCCATTTTACTGTTGTGAATTTAAAGGAAATATTTGACCTAAAAACCTTAAGATTACAATGATCTTCTTAAAATTAATTTCTCTTAAAAATGTAAATGCTACTAAGAATGCTTGAATTTGCTGTAATTAGAGAATATGCTTAATGTCCGACATAACATAACTACTGTCAGGCTGCATTATATATGGTTTACATTGTATATATATCATACATGTTTGGGGAGAATTTTGTCTGTATTTCCAATAACTTTAATTGAAAAGAAGATTACATATGCAATAGTTTATATGGGAAACAAGACTGAATACTAAACATAATCAGTGTTCAAACTGTGAAAGAGATATAAATCTTACTGAGACTGAAAATGAATTATCCAGTCATAACACAAAAATAATTGCAAAGGGAGATAACTGTTAAGAAATATTTTGTTACAGTAGAAGGTTGATCAATTGAACTCAGTTGATGACACAGTAATGATGGTTTTGTTTGTAGTAATGTTATATTGTCCCTTGTGTCAAACTTTACTACATCATTACAACTCATGTAACATGTCACAGTAAGGATGGCTTTGTTTGTAGTAATGTTACATTGTCTCCTGTGTCAAACTTTACTACATCATTACAACTCCTGTAACATGTCACAGTAAGGATGGCTTTGTTTGTAGTAATGTTACATTGTCTCCTGTGTCAAACTTTACCACATCATTACAACTCCTGTAACATGTCACAGTAAGGATGGCTTTGTTTGTAGTAATGTTACATTGTCTCCTGTGTCAAACTTTACCACATCATTACAACTCCTGTAACATGTCACAGTAAGGATGACTTTGTTTGTAGTAATGTTACATTGTCCCCTGTGTCAAACTTTACCACATCATTACAACTCCTGTAACACGACACAATAATGATGGCTTTGTTTGTAGTAATGTTACATTGTCTCCTGTGTCAAACTTTACCACATCATTACACCTCCTGTATCATGACACAGTAATGATGGCTTTGTTTGTAGTAATGTTACATTGTCTCCTGTGTCAAACTTTACCACATCATTACAACTCCTGTAACATGACACAGTAATGATGGCTTTGTTTGTAGTAATGTTACATTGTCCCCTGTGTCAAACTTTACCACATCATTACAACTCCTGTAACATGACACAGTAAGGATGGCTTTGTTTGTAGTAATGTTACATTATCCCCTGTGTCAAACTTTACAACATCATTACAACTTCTGTAACATGACACAGTAAGGATGGCTTTGTTTGTAGTAATGTTACATTGTCCCCTGTGTCAAACTTTGCCACATCATTACAACTCCTGTAGCATGACACAGTAAGGATGGCTTTGTTTGTAGTAATGTTACATTTTCTCCTGTGTCAAACTTTACTAAATCATTACAACTCCTGTAACATGACACAGTAAGGATGGCTTTGTTTGTAGTAATGTTACATTGTCTCTTGTGTCAAACTTTACCACATCATTACAACTCCTGTAACATGACACAGTAAGGATGGCTTTGTTTGTAGTAATGTTACATTGTCTCCTGTGTCAAACTTTACTACATCATTACAACTCCTGTAACATGTCACAGTAAGGATGGCTTTGTTTGTAGTAATGTTACATTGTCTCCTGTGTCAAATTTTACTACATCATCACAACTCCTGTAACATGACACAGTAAGGATGGCTTTGATTGTAGTAATGTTACATTGTCTCTTGTGTCAAACTTTACCACATCATTACACCTCCTGTAACATGACACAGTAATGATGGCTTTGTTTGTAGTAATGTTACATTGTCTCCTGTGTCAAACTTTACCACATCATTACAACTCCTGTAACACGACACAATAATGATGGCTTTGTTTGTAGTAATGTTACATTGTCTCCTGTGTCAAACTTTACCACATCATTACACCTCCTGTATCATGACACAGTAATGATGGCTTTGTTTGTAGTAATGTCACATTGTCTCCTGTGTCAAACTTTACTACATCATTACAACTCCTGTAACATGTCACAGTAAGGATGGCTTTGTTTGTAGTAATGTTACATTGTCTCCTGTGTCAAACTTTACTACATCATTACAACTCCTGTAACATGACACAGTAAGGATGGCTTTGTTTGTAGTAATGTTACATTGTCTCCTGTGTCAAACTTTACCACATCATTACACCTCCTGTAACATGACACAGTAATGATGGCTTTGTTTGTAGTAATGTTACATTGTCTCCTGTGTCAAACTTTACCAAATCATTACAACTCCTGTAACACGACACAGTAATGATGGCTTTGTTTGTAGTAATGTTACATTGTCTCTTGTGTCAAACTTTACCACATCATTACACCTCCTGTAACATGACACAGTAATGATGGCTTTGTTTGTAGTAATGTTACATTGTCTCCTGTGTCAAACTTTACCACATCATTACAACTCCTGTAACACGACACAATAATGATGGCTTTGTTTGTAGTAATGTTACATTGTCTCCTGTGTCAAACTTTACCACATCATTACACCTCCTGTATCATGACACAGTAATGATGGCTTTGTTTGTAGTAATGTTACATTGTCTCCTGTGTCAAACTTTACCACATCATTACAACTCCTGTAACATGACACAGTAATGATGGCTTTGTTTGTAGTAATGTTACATTGTCCCCTGTGTCAAACTTTACCACATCATTACAACTCCTGTAACATGACACAGTAAGGATGGCTTTGTTTGTAGTAATGTTACATTGTCCCCTGTATCAAACTTTACTACATCATTACAACTTCTGTAACATGACACAGTAAGGATGGCTTTGTTTGTAGTAATGTTACATTATCCCCTGTGTCAAACTTTACAACATCATTACAACTTCTGTAACATGACACAGTAAGGATGGCTTTGTTTGTAGTAATGTTACATTGTCCCCTGTGTCAAACTTTGCCACATCATTACAACTCCTGTAGCATGACACAGTAAGGATGGGTTTGTTTGTAGTAATGTTACATTTTCTCCTGTGTCAAACTTTACTAAATCATTACAACTCCTGTAACATGACACAGTAAGGATGGCTTTGTTTGTAGTAATGTTACATTGTCTCTTGTGTCAAACTTTACCACATCATTACAACTCCTGTAACATGACACAGTAAGGATGGCTTTGTTTGTAGTAATGTTACATTGTCTCCTGTGTCAAACTTTACTACATCATTACAACTCCTGTAACATGACACAGTAAGGATGGCTTTGTTTATAGTAATGTTACATTGTCTCTTGTGTCAAACTTTACCACATCATTACAACTCCTGTAACATGACACAGTAATGATGGCTTTGTTTGTAGTAATGTTACATTGTCTCCTGTGTCAAACTTTACCACATCATTACACCTCCTGTAACATGACACAGTAAGGATGGCTTTGTTTGTAGTAATGTTACATTGTCCCCTGTGTCAAACTTTACCACATCATTACAACTATAGCTATACAGTGCACGACTATCAGAGTATTGAAATCACTTCATCCTTATCAAACAGCAACATCCTGGATTTACCACCACAGAGTCCAGACAGAACAAACATAAAGCCTCTTCATTCATCAACACCTACTAGAAAGGCAGGACCACCGAAATGTGCCTCACCATTAAAAATTGTAAATATCAACTTTCAATCTATCAAATCTAAACTATGTAGATTATCAAATGTTATCGACAGTATTAAGCCAGATATCATCATAGGTACAGAAACATGGCTAGATAAAGACATCAAAGACTCTGAAATATGTCCGAAGGGCTATATTCTCCATCGGAAAGACCGGAACAGTAAAAACCATCGTACTGGAGGAGGAGTACTTCTAGCCATTAAAAATGAGTACAGCAGTGAATATTTACCAGAACTAGACACTGACTGTGAACTCGTCTGGGCCAAAATGAACCTTAAAGGCAATGGAAATATTTACATATGCGCATACTACCGCAGAAATGTGACAGACGAAGAGAGTGTAAGGAACTGCGAAACTTCAGTAACAAGAGCCAGTGCTATAAACAACGCGATATTAATCATAGGAGGTGACATGAACTTCCCTGGATGGAATTGGAAGGAAAACACCTTGAAGCCAAATTCTACTGCTCCCAATCTACATACTGATTTCATGGATGTACTGAACAACAATGCTCTAACTCAACTTGTGGAAGAACCAACACGCCAACAAAACACACTGGATCTGATTCTCACAAACCATCCTGGTAAAGTTATCAGAACAGACACCTTACCAGGCATCTCGGACCATGACATCGTATACACAGAATTTGACCTCAGACCAGTCAAGCTACAACAAAAACCACGGACCATCCCTTTATACAACAAAGCTAACTGGTATGGAATGAAGATAGACCTGCAAAACATCAAACACACCTCATCAAATATGTTCAAGGACAATGACTGCCAAGTAACCAATATGTGGAATGTCTTCAAAGAAACAATAACAAAATCTGCAGTAAAACACATTCCACACAAAAGAACTAAGGTCAAAGACAGCAGACCATGGATAAATACAGAAATTCGAAAAAATCTGAGAAAGCTACAAAGACTCTACAAGCAGAAAAAGAAGACAGGTGACCAAAATACAAAAGAAAAGTACAACCAACTTAAACATCATACTCAAAAGATCATACGACAATCATACTGGAAATATATTGAAAATATCGTAACACCAAAGGAGGAAGAACCACACTCGGGAATGAAAAAATTCTGGACATACATAAAACACAAACATAAGGACAACATAGGAATTTCCTCTCTGATGATGGATGGCAAACTGTTTTGTGATCCAGCTTCAAAATCTAACATACTTAACCGTCAATTCAAATCTGCATTCTCAGCAAATTCTAAATTCACGAAAAAAGAATTTATAAATTCTAAAAGAATGGACCCTAGCATTAAACATCAAACAATGAAACCATTTAATATCACAACAAATGGAATAACCAAACTACTAAAGAACCTTAATCCATACAAAGCACAGGGACCAGACAACCTCTCACCAAGAATACTCAAAGAACTAGCTGATGAGATCTCGCCTCTCCTCCAACTTATCTACACAAAATCCTTAGATACAGGAGAAGTACCAGCAGATTGGCGTACAGCTAATGTCTCCCCAGTATACAAAAAAGGACTAAAATCTGCAGCTGAAAACTATCGACCAATTTCACTAACATCTGTTTGCTGTAAGATCCTGGAGCATATCATTGCAAGAAACATCATGCAACATGCAGAAAAAAAAAACATTTTATATCCACTACAACATGGATTTCGAAAAGGCCGTTCCTGTGAGACACAGCTCATTGAATTTGTAGACGATATTTCAAAAAATCTTCAAGAAGGCCGTCAAACCGACATACTTATAATGCATTTTGCCAAGGCCTTTGACAAAGTAAACCACAGTCTACTAATACATAAACTGAGATACTATGGAATTGATGGGAAAACAACAAGATGGATCCAAAACTGGTTAGAAGATAGACAACAAACAGTAGTGCTAGATGGAGTTTCGTCGGAAGCAGTAAGTGTTGACTCTGGTGTACCCCAGGGCTCAGTACTAGGACCAGGACTCTTCCTTTTCTACATCAGCGACCTCCAGTCAAGACTAACCTCCAAAGTCAGACTCTTTGCTGATGATACCATCATATACCTCACTATCGCAAATGAAGATGACGCATCAACACTTCAAGAAGACCTCAATAAGCTCGGCCAATGGGAAAATGAATGGTGTATGAAGTTCCATCCAGATAAATGCAATGTCCTAAGAGTAACAAATAAAACAAAGAAGACTGAGGCAAACTACCATTTGCATGGTCACACTCTAGAGCTAGTAACATCAGCTAAATATCTTGGATTAACAATCACCAATAAGTTGCAGTGGGATCAGCACATAAACAATATAACTGCCAAAGCAAATAAAACTCTAGGATTCCTCAGGAGGAACCTGAAAATTCCATCAATCAGGATTAAAGAACAAGCCTACCAAACGCTTGTTCGCCCGTTGGTTGAATATGCCAGTACTGTTTGGAATCCTTATACGAAAACAGAAATAAACAAAATTGAAGCCGTACAAAGAAGAGCAGCTAGATATGTCGTCAGCAACCAGAGAAACTGATCTAGTGTCAGCAACATGCTCCAGAGACTCAAATGGAGACCTTTGGCAAACAGGAGAAAAGATGCAAGACTGATGATGATGTACAAAATTGATAGAGAGCTAGTATCCATCACCAAAGAAAACAGACTAATACCACCTTGTCGATGCTCTAGAAATACACACAACAGGGCATTTCAAATAGAATCCTGTCGTATTGACAACAGAAAGATGTCATTTTTCCCAAGAACAGTGAGGGATTGGAATCTGCTGCCACCAGACATTGTGGAGCTGGACACACCTGAAGCCTTTAAGGCCAGGATTGTGTCCCTTTAGCCGCCAGGCAGTCCCAACATGTACATGTATATACATTTGTAGTTTTAATTGTAAATAAGCCCCATTAAATCATTATCCCACACACTTGATTAGTTCAACTAAAATGCGCAGTCCAAAAATTCATTGCATAATCTTCAACATGATGAAGGAGGCAATTACATGGCAGAAACAGAAAAAGAAACTTCTGTAGCATGACACAGTAAGGATGGCTTTGTTTGTAGTAATGTTACATTGTCTCCTGTGTCAAACTTTACCACATCATTACAACTTCTGTAACATGACACAGTAAGGATGGCTTTGTTTGTAGTAATGTTACATTGTCTCCTGTGTCAAACTTTACAACATCATTACAACTCCTGTAACACGACACAGTAAGGATGGCTTTTTTTGTAGTAATGTTACATTGTCCCCTGTGTTGATGACACAGTAAGGATGGCTTTGTTTGTAGTAATGGTACATTGTCCCCTGTGTCAAACTTTACAACATCATTACAACTCCTGTAACATGACACAGTAAGGATGGCTTTGTTTGTAGTAATGTTATATTGTCCCCTGTGTCAAACTTTACAACATCTACAACTCCTGTAACATGACACAGTAAGGATGGCTTTGTTTGTAGTAATGGTACATTGTCTCCTGTGTTGATGACACAGTAAGGATTGCTTTGTTTGTAGTAATGTTACATTGTCTCCTGTGTCAAACTTTACCACATCATTACAACTCCTGTAACACGACACAGTAAGGATGGCTTTGTTTGTAGTAATGTTACATTGTCTCCTGTGTCAAACTTTACCACATCATTACAACTCCTGTAACATGACACAGTAAGGATGGCTTTGTTTGTAGTAATGTTACATTGTCCCCTGTGTCAAACTTTACCACATCATTACACCTCCTGTAACATGACACAGTCAGGATGGCTTTGTTTGTAGTAATGTTACATTGTCCACTGTGTTGATGACACAGTAAGGATGGCTTTGTTTGTTGTAATGTTACATTGTCCCCTGTGTCAAACTTTACCACATCATTACAACCTCTATAACATGACACAGTAATGATGGCATTGTTTGTAGTAATGTTACATTGTCCCTTGTGTCAAACTTTGCAACATCTTTACAACTCCTGTAACACGACATAGTAAGAATGGCTTTGTTTGTAGTAATGTTACATTGTCCTTTGTGTCAAACTTTACCACATCATTACAACTCATGTAACATGACACATTAAGGATGGCTTTGTTTGTAGTAATGTTACATTGTCCCCTGTGTCAAACTTTACCACATCATTACAATTCCTGTAACACGACACAGTAAGGATGGCATTGTTTGTAGTAATGTTACATTGTCCCCTGTGTCAAACTTTACCACATCATTACACCTCCTGTAACACGACACAGTAATGATGGCTTTGTTTGTAGTAATGTTACATTGTACATTGTCCACTGTGTTGATGAAACAGGAAGGATGGCTTTGTTTGTAGTAATGTTACATTGTCCCCTGTGTTGATGACACAGTAAGGATGGCTTTGTTTGTAGTAATGGTACATTGTCCCCTGTGTCAAACTTTACAACATCATTATGACACAGTAAGGATGGCTTTGTTTGTAGTAATGTTACATTGTCCCCTGTGTCAAACTTTACAACTCCTGTAACTTGACACAGTAAGGATGGCTTTGTTTGTAGTAATGTTACATTGTCCCCTGTGTTGATGACACAGTAAGGATGGCTTTGTTTGTAGTAATGGTACATTGTCCCCTGTGTCAAACTTTACAACATCATTACAACTCCTGTAACATGACACAGTAAGGATGGCATTGTTTGTAGTAATGTTACATTGTCTCCTGTGTCAAACTTTATCACATCATTATAACTCCTGTAACATGACACAGTAAGGATGGCTTTGTTTGTAATAATGGTACATTGTCCCCTGTGTCAAACTTTACCACATCATTACAACTCCTGTAACACGACACAGTAATGATGGCTTTGTTTGTAGTAATGTTACATTGTACATTGTCCCCTGTGTTGATGACACAGTAAGGATGGCTTTGTTTGTAGTAATGGTACATTGTCTCCTGTGTCAAACTTTACCACTTCATTACACCTCCTGTAACATGACACAGTAAGGATGGCTTTGTTTGTAGTAATGGTACATTGTCTCCTGTGTCAAATTTTACAACATCATTGCAACTCCTGTAACATGACACAGTAAGGATGACTTTGTTTGTAGTAATGTTACATATTCCCCTGTGTCAAACTTTACCACATCATTACAACTCCTGTAACATGACACAGTAAGGATGGCTTTGTTTGTAGTAATGTTGCATTGTCTCCTGTGTCAAACTTTATCACATCATTACAATTCCTGTAACATGACACAGTAAGGATGGCTTTGTTTGTAGTAATGTTATATTGAACTATGTTTCAAACTTTACCACATCATTACATGTCCTGTAACATGACACATTAAGGATGGCTTTGTTTGTAGTAATGTACTATTGTCCCCTGTGTCAAACTTTACCACATCATTACAACTCCTGTAACATGACATAGTAATGATGGCTTTGTTTGTAATAATGTTACATTGTCTCCTGTGTCAAACTTTACCACATCATTACAACTCCTGTAGCATGACACAATAAGGATGGCTTTGTTTGTAGTAATGTTATATTGTCCCCTATGTCAAACTTTACCACATCATTACAACTCCTTTAACACGACACAGTAAGGATGGCTTTGTTTGTAGTAATGATACATTGTCCCCTGTGTCAAACTTTACCACATCATTGCAACTCCTGTAACATGACACAGTAAGGATGGCTTTGTTTGTAATAATGGTACATTGTCTCCTGTGTCAAACTTTACCACATCATTACAACTCCTGTAACATGACACAGTAAGGATGGCTTTGTTTGTAGTAATGGTACATTGTCCCCTGTGTTGATGACACAGTAAGTATGTCTTTGTTTGTAGTAATGTTAGATTGTCTCCTGTGTCAAACTTTACCACATCACTACAATTCCTGTAACATGACACAGTAAGGTTGGCTTTGTTTGTAGTAATGTTACATTGTCCTCTGTGTCAAACTTTACCATATCATTGCAACTCCTGTAACATGACACAATAAGGATGGCTTTGTTTGTAGTAATGTAATATTGTCCCCTGTGTCAAACTTTACCACATCATTACAACTCCTATAACATGACACAGTAAGGATGGCTTTGTTTGTAGTAATGTTACATTGTCCCCTGTGTCAAACTTTACCACATCATTACAACTTCTGTAACATGACACAGTAAGGATGGCTTTGTTTGTAGTAATGTTATATTGTCCCCTATGTCAAACTTTACCTCATCATTACAACTCCTGTAACACGACACTGTAAGGATGGCTTTGTTTGTAGTAGGGGTACATTGTCTCCTGTGTCAAATTTTACCACATCATTGCAACTCCTGTAACATGACACAGTAAGGATGGCTTTGTTTGTAGTAATGTTACATTGTCTCCTGTGTCAAAATTTACCACATCATTGCAACTCTTATGTCTATCTCTAGATTTTCCTTACGAGACAAGGTAACACTTCGACTATTGAAGCTCCATTTTAATAAAGCAGATGTGAATGAGTGGTCTAGGGTGCTGGATATAAGGTTAAGTGATTGGTGCTGCAGTGTATCAATGGAAGTGTTACACATAATTTTTAAAGTGGGCCACCCAAAAATCATTTTAGCTCTAATTTCTGAGCAAAAGATTTTGATGTGATTTTTATCTCATAATATTCCTAAACGGAATAAACTGGCCGAAAAAGATTTCACAGAAAAACCCAGAATATATGTTAAACTACTCATTACCATGTAGCTGCAGTTAAAATTTGAGTTCATTTGATTTGTAAGAAAGCAGAAATTGACAACTAAAGAAATTTCTATGTTTGGTAACAGCAGCCATTTTGAATGGAGAGCGGCACTGTCGGACACTCAAAGTTACTTGTGATACTAGGTTAATACTAAATATTATATATGTCTGAAAATGAAACCAAACAGTGTTAGAATTTGATCTTTGAGCTGTCAAATCTTTGTTCTTCCCTCGACGTGAATTGAACTCCCACAATTGATACACTGCAGCACCAATCACCAATCGCTTAGCCTTATGTCCAGCGCCCTAGACCACATCCGCTATATAAAAAATATAGCTTCAATAGTCGAAGTGTTACCTTGTCTCGTAAGGAAAATCTAGAAATAGACATAAGACATGTGTCTAAGCATGTGTAGATGGTACATATATACTTATATTATAATTTGACAGCAATCTAACTCAGCAATTTTTAATATAATTATAATTATAACATAATATAAATATAAATATAAAAAAATTATCACGCAGAAACCATTTTCTGCAGACTATGCTGCCGCCAACAACAACGCCATACCATAATACGAAAACAAAATTTTGCAGTCTGTTAAAAAAATCAATTTACAGTTATAAATATAATCAACACTAGCAATAAAAGGTCTTAAAAACTTCAATATCAGACAATTTATATTCGAACATGTTCTGGATGCAGCCACATTGGCTACATAAAACTTAGGCAGTATCAGATCACTTCACCATTCTTTAGAATATATGATGTTAATGCATCCCATATACAGAATCAAAAAGTATACATATCATATAGTTAACTACTTTATGTAATAAGTGTAGACAGAGTCTAATTCAAATATAGTTGAAACTCTGCCAAAAATGGAACCACTAGCAATAATCTAAGTTATCTAAGAAATATGTATTTTTTTCTTTACTTAAATGGAAGAAATCAGAATTTTAATCCAGCTAAAAAACCTTGCAAAGAATTTGTGCTTTTTCAAATTAGAACCTCATTCAACTTATAACTGTTACATGAGTTGTAATGACGTGGTAAAGTTTGACACAGGGGACAATGTAACATTACTACAAACAAAGCCATCCTTACTGTGTCATGTTACAGGAGTTGTAATGATGTGGTAAAGTTTGACACAGGAGAAAATGTAACATTACTACAAACAAAGCCATCCTTACTGTGTCATGTTACAGGAGTTGTAATGATGTTGCAAAGTTTGACACAGGAGACAATGTAACATTACTACAAACAAAGCCATCCTTACTGTGTCATGTTACAGGAGGTGTAATGATGTGGTAAAGTTTGACACAGGGGACAATGTAACATTACTACAAACAAAGCCATCCTTACTGTGTCATGTTACAGGAGTTGTAATGATGTGGTAAAGTTTGACACAGGAGACAATGTAACATTACTACAAACAAAGCCATCCTTACTGTGTCATGTTACAGGAGTTGTAACGATGTGGTAAAGTTTGACACAGGAGACAATGTAACATTACTACAAACAAAGCCATCCTTACTGTGTCATGTTACAGGAGTTGTAATGATGTGGTAAAGTTTGACACAAGAGACAATGTAACATTACTACAAACAAAGCCATCCTTACTGTGTCATGTTACAGGAGTTGTAATGATGTGGTAAAGTTTGACAGAGGAGACAATGTAACATTACTACAAACAAAGCCATCCTTACTGTGACATGTTACAGGAGGTGTAACGATGTGGTAAAGTTTGACACAGGAGACAATGTAACATTACTACAAACAAAGCCATCCTTACTGTGTCATGTTACAGGAGTTGTAATGATGTGGTAAAGTTTGACACAGGGGACAATGTAACATTACTACAAACAAAGCCATCCTTACTGTGTCATCAACACAGGAGACAATGTAACATTACTACAAACAAAGCCATCCTTACTGTGTCATGTTACAGTAGTTGTAAAGATGTGGTAAAGTATGACACAGGAGACAATGTAACATTACTACAAACAAAGCCATCCTTACTGTGTCATGTTACAGGAGTTGTAATGATGTGGTAAAGTTTGACACAGGGGACAATGTACCATTACTACAAACAAAGCCATCATTACTGTGTCATGTTACAGGAGTTGTAATGATGTGGTAAAGTTTGACACAAGGGACAATGTACCATTACTACAAACAAAGCCATCATTACTGTGTCATGTTACAGGAGTTGTAATGATGTGGTAAAGTTTGACACAGGGGACAATGTAACATTACTACAAACAAAGCCATCCTTACTGTGTCATCAACACAGGAGACAATGTAACATTACTACAAACAAAGCCATCCTTACTGTGTCATGTTACAGGAGTTGTAATGATGTGGTAAAGTTTGACACAGGAGACAATGTAACATTACTACAAACAAAGCCATCCTTACTGTGTCATGTTACAGGAGTTGTAACGATGTGGTAAAGTTTGACACAGGAGACAATGTAACATTACTACAAACAAAGCCATCCTTACTGTGTCATGTTACAGGAGTTGTAATGATGTGGTAAAGTTTGACACAAGAGACAATGTAACATTACTACAAACAAAGCCATCCTTACTGTGTCATGTTACAGGAGTTGTAATGATGTGGTAAAGTTTGACAGAGGAGACAATGTAACATTACTACAAACAAAGCCATCCTTACTGTGACATGTTACAGGAGGTGTAACGATGTGGTAAAGTTTGACACAGGAGACAATGTAACATTACTACAAACAAAGCCATCCTTACTGTGTCATGTTACAGGAGTTGTAATGATGTGGTAAAGTTTGACACAGGGGACAATGTAACATTACTACAAACAAAGCCATCCTTACTGTGTCATCAACACAGGAGACAATGTAACATTACTACAAACAAAGCCATCCTTACTGTGTCATGTTACAGTAGTTGTAAAGATGTGGTAAAGTATGACACAGGAGACAATGTAACATTACTACAAACAAAGCCATCATTACTGTGTCATGTTACAGGAGTTGTAATGATGTGGTAAAGTTTGACACAAGGGACAATGTACCATTACTACAAACAAAGCCATCATTACTGTGTCATGTTACAGGAGTTGTAATGATGTGGTAAAGTTTGACACAGGGGACAATGTAACATTACTACAAACAAAGCCATCCTTACTGTGTCATCAACACAGGAGACAATGTAACATTACTACAAACAAAGCCATCATTACTGTGTCGTGTTACAGGAGTTGTAATGATGTGGTAAAGTTTGACACAGGAGACAATGTAACATTACTACAAACAAAGCCATCCTTACTGTGTCATCAACGCAGGAGACAATGTAACATTACCACAAACAAAGCCATCATTACTGTGTCATGTTACAGGAGTTGTAATGATGTGGTAAAGTTTGACACAGGGGACAATGTAACATTACTACAAACAAAGCCATCCTTACTGTGTCATCAACACAGGAGACAATGTAACATTACTACAAACAAAGCCATCATTACTGTGTCATGTTACAGGAGTTGTAATGATGTGGTAAAGTTTGACACAGGAGACAATGTAACATTACTACAAACAAAGCCATCCTTACTGTGTCATCAACACAGGAGACAATGTAACATTACTACAAACAAAGCCATCATTATTGTGTCATGTTACAGGAGTTGTAATGATGTGGTAAAGTTTGACACAGGGGACAAGGTACCATTACTACAAACAAAGCCATCCTTACTGTGTCATGTTACAGGAGTTGTAATGATGTGGTAAAGTTTGACACAGGGGATAATGTAACATTACTACAAACAAAGCCATCCTTACTGTGACATGTTACAGGAGTTGTAATGTTGTAAAGTTTGACACAGGGGATAATGTAACAATACTACAAACAAAGCCATCCTTACTGTGTCATATTACAGGAGTTGTAATGATGTGTTAAAGTTTGACACAGGAGACAATGTAACATTACTACAAACAAAGCCATCCTTACTGTGACATGTTACAGGAGTTGTAAAGATGTGGTAAAGTTTGACAGAGGAGACAATGTAACATTACTACAAGCAAAGCCATCCTTACTGTGACATGTTACAGGAGTTGTAATGATGTTGTAAAGTTTGACACAGGGGATAATGTAACATTACTACAAACAAAGCCATCCTTACTGTGACATGTTACAGGAGTTGTAATGATGTGGTAAAGTTTGACACAAGAGACAATGTAACATTACTACAAACAAAGCCACCCTTAATGTGACATGTTACAGGAGTTGTAATGATGTGGTAAAGTTTGACACAAGAGACAATGTAACATTACTACAAACAAAGCCATCCTTACTGTGTCATGTTACAGGAGTTGTAATGATGTGGTAAAGTTTGACACAAGAGACAATGTAACATTACTACAAACAAAGCCATCCTTACTGTGTCATGTTACATGAGTTGTAATGATGTGGTAAAGTTTGACACAGGAGACAATGTAACATTACTACAAACAAAGCCATCCTTACTGTGTCATCAACACAGGAGACAATGTAACATTACTACAAACAAAGCCATCCTTACTGTGTCATGTTACAGGATTTGTAATGATGTGGTAAAGTTTGACACAGGGGACAATGTAACATTACTATAAACAAAGCGATCCTTACTGTGTCATGTTACAGGTGTTGTAATGATGTGGTAAAGTTTGACACAGGGGACAATGTAACATTACTACAAACAAAGCCATCCTTACTGTGTCATGTTACAGGAGTTGTAATGATGTGGTAAAGTTTGACACAGGAGACAATGTAACATTACTACAAACAAAGCCATCCTTACTGTGTCATGTTACAGGAGTTGTAATGATGTGGTAAAGTTTGACACAAGAGACACTGTAACATTACTATAAACAAAGCGATCCTTACTGTGTCATGTTACAGGAGTTGTAATGATGTGGTAAAGTTTGACACAGGAGACAATGTAACATTACTACAAACAAAGCCATCCTTACTGTGACATGTTACAGGAGTTGTAATGTTGTAAAGTTTGACACAGGGGATAATGTAACAATACTACAAACAAAGCCATCCTTACTGTGTCATATTACAGGAGTTGTAATGATGTGGTAAAGTTTGACACAGGAGACAATGTAACATTACTACAAACAAAGCCATCCTTACTGTGACATGTTACAGGAGTTGTAAAGATGTGGTAAAGTTTGACAGAGGAGACAATGTAACATTACTACAAACAAAGCCATCCTTACTGTGACATGTTACAGGAGTTGTAATGATGTTGTAAAGTTTGACACAGGGGATAATGTAACATTACTACAAACAAAGCCATCCTTACTGTGACATGTTACAGGAGTTGTAATGATGTGGTAAAGTTTGACACAAGAGACAATGTAACATTACTACAAACAAAGCCACCCTTAATGTGACATGTTACAGGAGTTGTAATGATGTGGTAAAGTTTGACACAAGAGACAATGTAACATTACTACAAACAAAGCCATCCTTACTGTGTCATGTTACAGGAGTTGTAATGATGTGGTAAAGTTTGACACAAGAGACAATGTAACATTACTACAAACAAAGCCATCCTTACTGTGTCATGTTACATGAGTTGTAATGCTGTGGTAAAGTTTGACACAGGAGACAATGTAACATTACTACAAACAAAGCCATCCTTACTGTGTCATGTTACAGGAGTTGTAATGATGTGGTAAAGTTTGACACAGGGGACAATGTAACATTACTACAAACAAAGCCATCCTTACTGTGTCATCAACACAGGAGACAATGTAACATTACTACAAACAAAGCCACCCTTAATGTGACATGTTACAGGAGTTGTAATGATGTGGTAAAGTTTGACACAAGAGACAATGTAACATTACTACAAACAAAGCCATCCTTACTGTGTCATGTTACAGGAGTTGTAATGATGTGGTAAAGTTTGACACAAGAGACAATGTAACATTACTACAAACAAAGCCATCCTTACTGTGTCATGTTACATGAGTTGTAATGCTGTGGTAAAGTTTGACACAGGAGACAATGTAACATTACTACAAACAAAGCCATCCTTACTGTGTCATGTTACAGGAGTTGTAATGATGTGGTAAAGTTTGACACAGGGGACAATGTAACATTACTACAAACAAAGCCATCCTTACTGTGTCATCAACACAGGAGACAATGTAACATTACTACAAACAAAGCCATCCTTACTGTGTCATGTTACAGGATTTGTAATGATGTGATAAAGTTTGACACAAGGGACAATGTAACATTACTATAAACAAAGCGATTCTTACTGTGTCATGTTACAGGAGTTGTAATGATGTGGTAAAGTTTGACACAGGGGACAATGTAACATTACTACAAACAAAGCCATCCTTACTGTGTCATGTTACAGGAGTTGTAATGATGTGGTAAAGTTTGACACAGGAGACAATGTAACATTACTACAAACAAAGCCATCCTTACTGTGTCATGTTACAGGAGTTGTAATGATGTGGTAAAGTTTGACACAAGAGACAATGTAACATTACTATAAACAAAGCGATCCTTACTGTGTCATGTTACAGGAGTTGTAATGATGTGGTAAAGTTTGACAGAGGAGACAATGTAACATTACTACAAACAAAGCCATCCTTACTGTGACATGTTACAGGAGTTGTAATGATGTTGTAAAGTTTGACACAGGAGACAATGTAACATTACTACAAACAAAGCCATCCTTAATGTGACATGTTACAGGAGTTGTAATGCTGTGGTAAAGTTTGACACAAGAGACAATGTAACATTACTACAAACAAACCATCCTTACTCTGTCATGTTACAGGAGTTGTAATGATGTGGTAAAGTTTGCCACAAGAGACAATGTAACATTACTACAAACAAAGCCATCCTTACTGTGTCATGTTACAGGAGTTGTAATGATGTGGTAAAGTTTGACACAAGAGACAATGTAACATTACTTCAAACAAAGCCATCCTTACTGTGTCATGTTACAGGAGTTGTAATGATGTGGTAAAGTTTGACACAAGAGATAATGTAACATTACTACAAACAAAGCCATCCTTACTGTGACATGTTACAGGAGTTGTAATGATGTGGTAAAGTTTGACAGAGGAGACAATGTAACATTACTACAAACAAAGCCATGCTTACTGTGTCATCAACACAGGGGATAATGTACCATTACTACAAACAAAGCCATCCTTACTGTGACATGTTACAGGAGTTGTAATGATGTGGTAAAGTTTGACAGAGGAGACAATGTAACATTACTACAAACAAAGCCATGCTTACTGTGTCATCAACACAGGGGATAATGTACCATTACTACAAACAAAGCCATCCTTACTGTGACATGTTACAGGAGTTGTAATGATGTGGTAAAGTTTGACAGAGGAGACAATGTAACATTACTACAAACAAAGCCATCCTTACTGTGTCATGTTACAGGAGTTGTAATGATGTGGTAAAGTTTGACAGAGGAGACAATGTAACATTACTACAAACAAAGCCATCCTTACTGTGTCATGTTACAGGAGTTGTAATGATGTGGTAAAGTTTGACAGAGGAGACAATGTAACATTACTACAAACAAAGCCATCCTTACTGTGTCATGTTACAGGAGTTGTAATGATGTGGTAAAGTTTGACAGAGGAGACAATGTACCATTACTACAAACAAAGCCATCCTTACTGTGACATGTTACAGGAGTTGTAATGATGTGGTAAAGTTTGACAGAGGAGACAATGTAACATTACTACAAACAAAGCCATCCTTACTGTGTCATGTTACAGGAGTTGTTTAGTTTAAACGTATTTTATTTGTCACAAAATAACAAATTGGATAGAACACAAGTACAAGGTACTTTTGAGGTCTTCTCCTACATACAATTTTACAACAATACTAAGCATGCAAAATGAACATAGTTTTAAATATTACTGATATTTAGACGTTTATACCAAAATTTGAAAGAAGAAAGGAGAGTAAAAATAGTAAAAATTTGAGAGAAAGAAAAAGGTTAAAAGAAGAGTAAGAATAGTAAAGAACATTGATAACATTGATAACAATACAATGATTGAATGGATGTGAATTTGTTGAAAAAAAAATTAATTATTTAAATGTACATTAAACAATCAGGAACCGTTCTTGACTTTCTTATATAGTCAAACACTTTCTTTAATACAAGTTCATTCTGTTCATTTGTAAGGGTTAAGTTGCCAAAAATTAGCAGATTAAGATCCAAATGGCAATCATTAGGTAACCAATCCAGACAATTTAGTAGATCATTACGAATTCCATTGTACAGGGGGCATTCAAAGAAGTAATGGTAGGAATCTTCTTGTATGGCATCGCAGCTACAGGATGGGTTAGATATTATATTAACTTTAAACAGATCATAATTTAAAAATGTTGCTGGACATCTAAACTGGGTAAGCACTATATTCAATTTACGTGGACCATACGAGTAATATTTCGGAATATTTACACTATTGGAGTTTGACAATTTCTTTAGTTCACTTTTAAAATGGGGCATAGATCCAACGTTCCTTATGGACAAGTCCAAGTTATTCATGTTACAGGAGTTGTAATGATGTGGTAAAGTTTGACAGAGGAGACAATGTAACATTACTACAAACAAAGCCATCATTACTGTGTCATGTTACAGCAGGTGTAATGATGTGGTAAAGTTTGAAACAGGGGACAATATTACATTACTACAAACAAAGCCATCCTTACTGTGTCGTATTACAGGAGTTGTAATGATGTGGTAAAGTTTGAAACAGGGGACAATATTACATTACTACAAACAAAGCCATCCTTACTGTGTCATGTTACAGGAGTTGTAATAGACATAAGACATGTGTCTAAGCGTGTGTAGATGGTACATATATACTTAATATTATAATTTGACAGCAATCTAACTCAGCAATTTTTTTTAAATATATTGTATAGGATAATGAAGAATTCATTATACAGTCACAGGAAATAAAGTATATTATACAAGCATCTAAGCAAGTGACAACCATACAATATATCTGTCCCACTGGATCTCAAAGTTACTTGTGATACTAGGTTAATACTAAATATTAGATACGTCTGAAAATGAAACCAAACAGTGTTAGAATTAGATTTTTGAGCTGTCAAATTTTTGTTCTTCCCTCGATGGGATTTGAACTCACACCATTGATACACTGCAGCACCAATCGCTTAGCTTTATGTCCAGCGCCCTAGACCACTCGACCACATCCGCTCCATTAAAATGGAGCTTCAATAGTCGAAGTGTTACCTTGTCTCGCAAGGAAAATCTAGAGATAGACATAAGACATGTGTCTAAGCGTGTGTGGATGGTACATATATACTTAATACTATAATTTGACAGCAATCTAACTCAGCAATTTTGTTAATATATTGTATAGGATAATGAAGAATTCATTATACAGTCACAGGAAATAAAGTATATTATACAAACATCTAAGCAAGTGACAACCATACAATATATCTGTCCCACTGGATCTCAGTTACTTGTGATACTAGGTTAATACTAAATATTATAACGTCTGAAAATGAAACCAAACAGTGTTAGAATTAGATTTTTGAGCTGTCAAATTTTTGTTCTTCTATATATATATATATACATAGAAGTACCATTTTATGGTTCCAGAACTATGCCCCTTTTCACTTTAAATGAAGTGAGTGAGTGAGTGAGTGATTGATCGTTGTTTAATGCCAACTCGGCAATTTTTCAGCTATATTATGGTGAGAACAAGTTAATTTTCAATGAAGCGATGGTGATTTCCGCTTTGTACTAGACCTACATGCTTTGTTGGATTTTTATAGTGCTAGCTAACTAGAACAACAGTCTGCGGATAGATATGTTTCCCCACTCGGACACATTATCCTGATTCCAAGCCAACCAGTCTGCTCTTTTTCCTTAATGCTGCTTGCTTAGCGGAGAAACAACAAATACCACTTTTATAGTCTTTGGTTTGACCCAATCAGGGCTCGAACCCACTCAAGGCGAGCACGCTAACCATTACACCAATGATGCGGTTCCACTTTAACTGGAAGATATCCTTCTCCAGTATTGACAGAATTTTACATTGTTAAAAGTAGTTGTATATTCTACTTTATTGGTTAAAAAATTCTCATGAAATTACTTTTTCAGATCGACCTTTAGAACTGCCACTGTTTGAGATTTTCCCTAGTAAAAGCCAGGTGGTCTTTGAAGGAGACAAATTGCCATTTGAATGTAGGGCATCCGTTATTGACAGGAATACGAAAATGGTGTGGATTCGAAAGGAAGTAATAGTGGAAACAGACAGAAAGAAGGGTGTCATTGTCCACACATCTAGATCCAGGGACCAGTCCATAATGATTCACCATCTTGTATTGGAGGCATTGTCAAAGAGGGATTCTGGAACATGGCAATGTAAAGTTACATCACCTCAGGGCAATGTCACAAGTAACATCAGTATTGTTGTCATACCAACCACAGCCAGATATTGTCCCTCTTTCACTACCACAACAAATAAAGGTGTTTACAAATGGCCAAAAACTGTTGCTGGAGTTAAAAGTGAGCAGCCATGTAAAATTGGTGAACAAAACACAGCCTCACATTTTTGTTCTCAGACAGGATTATGGGAAAAATTGAATGTTGAGGATTGTGAATATACTGATGAAGTTTTGCGTGGACTAAATATTTTGACAATCAAATCAGGATCAAAGGTATCATTAATTTGATCACTCAATAATGTATACATGTAGAATACATTTTTTGTTCAATTTCATGCTTTACAAGGTTTGGAAAGAAGTGAAACAACAAAGATTAAATAGTTCATGGCTTACAATTTGCACATAATTTCTTAAGATTAATGTTTTCCTTATTCGTACAAATTTTGTTACAAAAACTCAAAAGGATCTCTGTAAAAACATTGACGAATACACTAAAATAAATACAATTTTAATTTTTGACAAGAAACCCTTCATGTATGTGTTTAATATGATAATATAATTGATAAAGTATTGTTTTCTTAGCTCATAAGTATTATGTATGATTAATTTAGAGTAATAAGAATAAAATTTCATATAAAAGCATCAATTTATAGTCTTGAGTCATTTTTGAAACCTAGAGTTATCTCCCTTTCTAAAAAAAAAATCCAAAATATTTGCAATCTTTCCTGCTTAATTTGATAAAGAGCATGCTGACCCAAATTTGGTATCAGAACTATTCTATAAATAAATGCATGGAAAAAAAGCAAGGAAAAGAAACAATAAGTCTTTTATTTGCAGACCAATTTTCTACTCCCAATCAAAGAACTACAGTTTTTCCCGTTAACATAAAATAACTATACCAGTCTGACCACTTAATTAAGATAACCAAGCAAAATCTTTACTCACTGATTTATGAATATAGAAATATAAAGTACTTGCTCTAAATGAATATCAGTAAACAACATCATTTTTAAGATATCAAAATAAAACAACAATTTTATTGCTAACACCAAATAACATTTATTACACAGTGAAGATTTCCTTCATTTTGACAGAATATACTTATTTCTTTACAAAGTATGATGGGAATGCTGATGATTTATTGTTGAGAGCGACAGAGTTACAGAATTTGACTTCAGTTCCTGCTATCAACAGAGTAGCTTACTTCATGGTAGCTACTGGTGCTATAGAAAGTCTTGCTACACACATTCCTACCAGAGAAGAGGTACACTTGATTTATTCTTCTTATTTGAGTTGTATTCATGATGTCAAAATGTTTACAAACTATAAATGGTATAGATAAAAAAGTGACAATGAAGGAAGCCTTGGATGCTAGGAGAAAAAGAAAGATAATGGATAAGGGTTGAACAAATGTCCTTCCAATAGGCTATCAATGGTGACTGTTAGCAAACTATTACTCATTCTGAGTCACTGTAGAGAAACAAGGTCCTAATTATTCACCAATAACAACAAAATGAACTCTTAATCATTGAACACAAATAGACCACACCATATATCAATGGAAATCCAGGTTCTTGCTTGGGGCAGGCTAATAATATGACAGGGTTACTCTGGTTAATAGGATCACAAGTTCTGCCCCCAATGATATGTCAACTTATAATACTACATATAGAGAAGTGAAAATGTGTGGAGATCTTCAGTGTAGCGTATAAGTACTTATACAGAATTGATTTTCCAGATCAAGGAGAGAAGACCCAATATATCATAATTGTGTAAACATTGCCTAAAGTGTTTTAAAACAGAAAGCTAAAAGATAAAGGTGAAGTCGTTTGTTTGATAAGCATATTATAAATCAATTTGTGTAGGAGTCTTACATGATATCAATAAACAGGAGGGTTATATTTAAATTTAACAGTAATTTAATAATGTTAATATTTATACGATTGAAAAAAGAAGTCGTACTTGCTATTCTCCTCTTTACTTTTCTCCAAAGTTAGAATTAGGAAAACAAATTATATCATAAAATATTGTGAAACAAAACAATTTGGTGTGTTTAGATTGATGCATTTTGCACTTAAATGGCTTAAATCCAGACACTTAGCAATAGACAGGCAGATAAAATGTTATTTCTCCATGATGATAAGGGGTAAGGGAGAGAACATTTATCTACTAGAATGTCTTTGCAAACTATTTTGAAAATGTGCTTAAGCAACAGTTATGAAAAGGTTTGTAACATTTCATATGTAGCATGCAAGGGTTTTTGTGGTAAAGAAAAACAACAGCAAAATAAATTTGAATTCAAGATCATGTTTAAACGCAGATCTTTGAATTAAGATTTCAGTTTGAAAAAGTAATCCCATATTTTGGCAATATTTAATATAATAGTAAGGTTAATTGATGATAGTAAAAATACTTACTTCATTGTAGCTAAGATTTCTGGTTCAGAAAATAAAAAACAGTCTTTGCGCTAACCCACTTGCCCGAAGCCGGGACAAGTAAAACTGGATTCGGACAAGTGAAAATTATGAAAGAATTTGTTTGAATAAATAGAAAATTGTTGGAAATTTGGCTTTCTGGCAAATAGGTGAAACAAATTAAGGCAAAGACTGAAAATTCTCCTGGTTGTAGACTGACTTATTACATGTATAAGGCTATGTTGTTTCTTTTGACCAAATTTTCAGTCCTAAAATTTATAGAAAAAAAAGTGACCTGAACGATGCAGAAGACATAGAGTTTAATTGTTGAACCCTTTAAGGATTAATTTGTTTGATCTCAGATACTATGGTCCATATTTTTGTTCAGTTATATTACACACCAAACACAAATTAAATTAAACACCAAACAGAGTATGATAACATTGTAAAGAGGCAAGGGTACTATAAAAAAAATGGTTGCTGAAATACTCATACTTGTAATTTTCTTTTACAGATTGCAGAGAGAGTTCTGAAGATCATTAGTGATATGATGAATCTTAGCAAAGCAGTTCTTAGGCAAGGCCAACTGGAAGATAAAGCTTGCACAAGGTAAGGAAAGTAGAGTTGAGGGTATAGCTAGAGCTCATTGTCTCACAAAATTGGAGATCCTATGTATTATTATTGAATGATAGTTGGATGTACATCTGCATATGTAATCAAATGTAATCATACCGCCATTAAGGTAAGTGTGGAGTTTTATTTCAACGCAAGTTTATTTGATAAGTTTGTATCTTGTGGCTGGTCTGAGGATTTCTCAGGGTACTCTGGTTTCCTCCACCAATAAAACTGACTGCCACGATATAACTGAAATAATGTTGAAAAAATGTTAAGACATGCATAACCCATAATTAGAGACTAAGTGATAACAATATCGTCATTTTTACACATTTATGTTCACATAAAGAATATTTTATCTATTTTGAGGTCTACCAAATATATGCATGTTTGGTAAAAGGGAGATAACTGCTATTAAAACTTCAAATGCTTCATTTATTATTCATTGAGACATTGATACTACTTTGAGGCTCATGTTGGCTCTATCAGTTAACTCACCCATTTTATATAAATAACCCTAGCCCTATCCACAAGTTATTTAATCGTTGTGATGTTCTTGTGTATTGTTTTCTAGGCTTGTGAATGTTGTGGAAACTATACCTGGTCAACTTAGTAGTAAGACAAAGGCTCTCCATTCCCAGAATATTGGTTTACATGTTATGGTGGTCCCTGCTGGTCAGTACAAGGGGGTTACTTGTCTGGTGTCATCTAGCTTCTGGACAAACATTGGATGTCAGCAAGGCATTGAAAATGTAACAACCAAAAACTATTTTGCTAGAATGGTGAGTATCGGCTTCAAAATATTATGAAATGTGAATGTTTACATTTACAGTTTAGTATAGTATTCTATTATAAATGACTGTCCCATGTCTCAATAGATATAAGTATTGGACAAAAGAATTTCAAAAGGAAAACTAAAGAGACATGAAAATATGGAGGAAAGTAAGCACTACCTTTTTTTTTTTTTTTTTTTTTTTGGGACCCAAATGAAAAAACTGCCAGATCTGCAAACAATTTTACTCATCTCAAAACCACTATCATTCAGGTCATTCGTTCTCCTCATGTGGTAATAAAGAAAACAGATTGTTAATTGTCTATTTACCATTTAATTTATTGGTTTAGAGGATAAAGATTGTCAAACGACAATCATCTGGGAAAGTAACGCCCACTTTCACATTTTCAACCAAACATAAGAGATCTAATCTGTCAGTAGCCGACCATCTGGTCTCTCCATGATATTAACGAGAGGTAATTAAATTCCAAATGATGATTAGTATCACAAAGAACACCTAGACAAGCAGTTACAAAGATATAAAAAGCCAACTCTTCGCGTCATAGCAACCCAAAGTAGCGAGAACTTAACCAGATCCGCTCTGCCCGGCATGAGATCGAAGTGACACTAAGCCAGGGAAACTTTATCTTATATCTAAGAGAAGCATGTGTCAATCATTTAGATGAGATCGAAGTGACACTAAGCCAGGGAAACTTTATCTTATATCTAAGAGAAGCATGTGTCAATCATTTAGAATAGTATTCTATTATAAATGACTGTCCCATGTCTCAATAGATATAAGTATTGGACAAAAGAATTTCAAAAGAAAAATTTCTTGTACATGACTCAAAAGAAAAGAACAAATTAACTAAGACAACTCCTTCGAACCACTTTCTGTCAATACTTAATTAAAAATTCCCAAATCCTTAAGCAAGCTCGCCAAAAATTCTGTGTGGTAGCAATAGGATAGAGATAATCCCTCTGAAGGAAAACCCTGTGAAAAACGTGCTAATCCATGATAAAGTTTATGTAACATATCCCTACTTTCTTATTTTACTTTCTTACTATCATTCAATCCCATGTGTAAACTACATAAAACAAACGTTTCAAACTTCAAGAGACCAAGTCCAAATATTTATGAGAACCATAAAACCATATTTCTAAAGTAAAGAAGACATTGATAAATAGCAGTGACTAAACCCTACGAACAAAATAATCTATAACCTTGTGATGGACATTCTATCTCGTCGTAGTCATTCACCACACAGAAAATAAAACTGTTCAGTGCGTATTAAAATATCAACGTAGCAGAAAATAAATAAACACAGCTGCACAGATCTTAAGAGTATGACACGCGCAAATACCAAATAACATAATAAAGTCTGAAAGTGAAGTTTTATCTAGGAGCCTAATAAACAAAACCTCTAGACACAAAACCCCATGGTCCGCTGGAAAGCAATAACTCAAGGCAACAGAACTGGAATAAAGGAAATGTTTATTATTCTAAGACTATTCAAAATTCACATGCAAAACAACAAATGATAATAAAATAATGAAATAAATTTCACCGGAAACAAAATCATTTATCTAACAACAAATATCTAAAAGTACATATAACTAATTTTTACTAAAAATAAAATATGCAGCTTAACTACTCACTAGACAAGGTTCTTATAGAGTGTTATTGGAGAAAACCTCTTAAATTTTCAACAAAAGTTTTTTCACCAATATCGTTAAGATGAACAAAGTCTTGATATATTAGAGTGATCAATGAATAAGAACTTGTTTTCTATACATAAATTTCTAGCAAACGTATTCACTTCAGATATGCGGGAGTTTATTAAATCATTGCATGTTTTTATACATCCAGAAAACACAAAAGAAAATCTGTGTATCTGTCGTAACCTTGCAATGCTTGCAAAAACACAAGAACAATCCTGCTTTTCCTTAATTAATTGTATTTGACTAGGTTTATTACACTGATTTACATCATTTGTACCTACATGTAATATTACTACAAACGTATGAAACATTTTAAAATATTTGACTAGACAATGAAATATACTCAGCAATTTTGCGCCACTTACTGATACTACATGAACATTATTGAAAACTCCAGTTAAAAAGCGTATCATTGAATCTCCTACAAATAAAACTGGGATAAAATCTTTTTGACAACTGAAATTACTGATCTGCACGTTATGTTGAAGAGAAAACACGGCAGAAAAACAAAAATGTGCAGCTAACATATTCCATTGTAAACCTTTTTTGTCAGGTAAAAAAACCCTTTTTTGAAGGGAATAAGAAAACACCTGTATCCCCTTTGAAACCTATCGGTATGATTTCTGTAACCTTAGACATTATAACAGTAAACCATGGTTGAATTGGTTTAAACTCAGGGAAAACTAAAGTACAGTTAATCTTCTCTTGTAAAATGAAATTGACAACCGTCGCAAGTAAGCAAAATGGAGGGAAAGCATAATACAATTTGTTGCATGAATACGACTGTGCGAAAGCATCAACTCCTGAAGTTTCAGGTGTGGGGAAAGGGGTGAAATGTGCCAGAGGATCGCCTATGTTATTAAGCATAGCATTACTATCAAGAGAGAACATATCAACATCGTGCGGCCCGAAAGACTGCTGTATATGTACCCATGCCCGTTTTGATAAGGTTGCATCTGACTTGGACAAAACGTCTGATAGGTTTTCAGTTGTTCTAATGTACGAAAGGTTTAGATAACAATTACTTTGAATTGTGATTTGAAAAATATCTTTTAAAATATAATTTAGAATCCCATTTTTCGAATATTGATTTTTCCACGCAAAAACTACTGCCTGATTGTCAACTTTAGCTTCAATGCGTTTATTCTTTATTTGTGAACCGTAGCTGAATAGAGCATTTTTCAAAGCTAGCACCTCTTTAATCATAATTGGTGATTCCTTAACGTCATCGGACCAATAATCAGCTATTTCATATTTCTTATGACCACTTGTATAAATAGCACCCCACTTGTAATCTGAGGAATCAGAGGAAATTGATAAAACATCGTGACGCTCATTAAGCCATGGGAAAGGTTGTGACCACTTGTCTAAAAACTGCCAATGAGCCACCTCTTCTCTTAATTCTGTATCTACATCTACCACCGTGTTTGAACGTAATGCTTTAGAAATGGCCCTATTACAAGCCGACGAGTAAAGTTTCGCTCCTGGAATGGCTAATGTCATAGAAATGCATAAACCTGCAAACTTTTGAATCAAAGAGACTGGACAGGTTTTGTTACTTAAAATAATCTCTCTTAGAGTAGCCATTTTCTGTTTCCTTTTTTCAGTGATAAAAAATGATCTCTTGGCTGAATCTATTCTCATTCCCAGGAAGACAATGGACTGAGTAGGTAGGAAGGTAGACTTGTTTATGTTAAAAAAATACCCCAAGTTTACAAAAAATCTAACAGCATATGTATCACAACATGAGCTCTCATAAATGGATTATTCAAATTTGGAGGTACATAACCATGAAAACTTTCAATTAATCTATCACCAATATATAACAAACATGAAATACATTTCTTCCTTAAAAATGACATTGCTTGTAAATTTAAAGTATGATACACATATGCAGAGTTTTTCCATCCAAAGGGCAGCATATTACAGCAAAAGTAATAACCTCCCCCTTGAAAACCCAACAGTTTTCTAGAAGAATTTGTTACAAAAACATTGTCATAGCCCGACTTATCATCTAACTTGGTTAAAAATGAGCCACCCTGGACTGTATCTTTCATGAAACAGTTTAAATACATTAAATTGATACACATCCTAGGTTTTGTTGGTTCTACTGTGATAGGCGAAACTATATGTGGCATATCAACTTCACCAACTTTACCTACAAGTGAAATTGCACCAGACTGTAGACGAGATAAAATTTCATTGTTCAAAAATTGTGTGTGTTGCCTGCAATTAGATGCATTTTGAAACTGACGTGGAGGTGGATAACTATGGTCATAATGTACTCCCCAAAATGTACCATTAAAATGTTGCAAATACTTATTAACATCGACACCATTTCATATCCAGTCTAAGGCCTCTTCGTTTTCTCGGTCAATAATCTTCTGCCAAAGTATAGTACTTCTATGTACATTACCGGCCACAAAGTTACTCGAGTCTGGAAAGTACATATCACTGTCAAGATCAAGATCAATAGCACATTGTTCAATATCAAAGTCTAAAACATTACAATTAATTGGAACCTTTTCACTATTTACATATAAGATGTTTCGTGTCTGCTGACTTACTTCTCCTGGCTGAAACGAGTTACGAAATTCCCAAATGTGTGGAGAAAAAGGTCTATCCGCAACCTACAAAAGACACCTAAATGTTACTAACCATAATGTTTACTTCTTTGGACAATCAACCTTAAAGTGTGAAGTATCGCCACACTTAATGCAACCAGAATAATTTAAAGGCGGATTTTTCGGTAAGCCGCCAGCCCCACCACGTTGTTGAGTAGCTGGGAATCTAGGTGGCACAAAACGTGGGTGAGTAAACATCGAATGCATAACTTGCATCATACTAACAAATTGTTGAAAGTTACTCTCATTCTCCACATGAGATTTTTGTTCAGAGTGCGGGTTCTGATCTGGTTACTTTTGTTTCTCCATTCCATGAAGTTTTAGAAACTTTTGCTCCTTCTCAAATAACTTTGTTTCTGCAGTCGACGACAACAAAGATGTAACGAGGAAGCCTATATTTTCGTGGTTTTTATGACAAAAGAAACGCTGTAAGACCAGGGAAAACAATTCCTTATCAGAATGGTTGACCCTTCTTGCCACTTTATCAAGGTGCATCAATTTTAGCTGCATTGTGTCAACATTGACCTCACTTGATCTTGCCGCGTATTCCTTTACATCTCGCAAAGCTTGAGCTACCACATCCATATTTATACCTTTTTTAAGATTTTCAATTTCTGCCATTAATTGAGATGTCTGCAAGATTAAAACAAATTGTCAGAAACAGTCATCCTTAACTAATCGAATAAATTCTTGAACTGTCTACAATCATATATCTCTTAAACTTATCAATTAAATCACCAGCCGTTTCCTCGTTAATTTGTGAAAGGGCTTTCGAGGACACCGACCTTTGATTAACTCCGTTGCTAACTGTGTAATACCTCAACATATCATCTGACTTCCAACCTACATGCGATTTAATTCCCTCCACATCAATGCCTAACCACATTAAGGTTAACGCGCACCCACTTCTTGAACTATGGGGTGTCTCACCATCAAATAAATGTAAATCTTTTAAATATAATTTTAAACGTGAATTAGCGGCAGAAGAAGAAAACGGATGATCTGACAATGCTGTATTAGAATGATTTAATGGACGGAAAAAAAATCCACCACTTAAAATTAGATTGTTTTGTTTACAGAAAACAGAGTACGCAATCAACTCCTTGACCGGACAGAATTCTTCATTAACGGACTTGAATACGACGATAACTCTTGGATCTTTTAGATCAATTGTTTTTCCTCTTGTCAAAGACAGAATAATACCCTCACAATTAGGCAAACACTTTATTTGATCAGTTAATACTGAACCAAGGTCTCCAGCTCGATCTCCAGTGAAAGACAGGAGATTAAAGAAAGCTTTATCCCAAATGTAAATATACTTCTGATAAACGGATAATTTTGGATTATACAAATTGTAATCGATAAGTCTGGACACCTTAATTAATTTATCAACAAACAGTGGTACGGCATGCCTAGGAGTAATGGCAGCTAGAGACTGTTCAAGCTTAACGGCTTCTAAATATTTCTTGATAATAGGAGCGGCCGCTAGATTACCGATTCTGAGAGTTCCGTTCCAATCTGTGCCTCGTCCATGATCTCTGAAAATAGCCTTATTTTGGCCAATTAAGCTGTCTAAGGATCCGGCAGCACAACGAAATGGACATAAACAGGAAAATTGTCCTTTTCTCCCACGATTTTGACATTCATTCACATGAACTTGTGTTTTACCGCCTTTATCTTTGTAAACAAGAAATTTACGTATATCCTCAGGGAATGCGTCATCTAAAGACTTCCGTGGTGTTAAATTGTGAAGAAAAGAAATCATGTTTTCCTGTAAAGCGCTCTTCTGTTTGGAATACTTAGTGCTTTGGATAAGGTTATCTAATTCTTTAATCCTAGAATTGATTTCATCGTTGTTAATATTTACAATTTCAATGGAATCCTCATCGCATGCAGGCTGAAAATCGTAAAATAAACTTAATATTTTGTCGAGTGTGATACAATAATGATATCCGAGTTACTCAGTCATAGTTTTCTGTGTGAATTTGTGTGTGTGTGTGTTTTCCAAAACAATGTTTGTAGATTCTAGTATTGTGGCTTTTTGACTACGGCTTTGTAAAACTTCAACTTTTCATACTAATAAAATGTGTACCTTACGAAAAATTCATTATCTTTACACTTAAGCACATAAACTCAGTCTTTACACCATAACTGATAACGTTATACATGCATAATAGCCTTCCACCATTCATAAAATTACACCACATCTCTCATCTTCCTAGTGAAGAAAACCTATTCCGACTACTATAAACATTAATTAGCATAAAATAACCCAATCTACATGTGCCCTACAAAAATTAGAATTTGGACCATTTGTTGATAAAACAAATAATTCGAAATACCACAGTTCCCGTTCTATAAGCATGCCCACTTTGGATTTTTAACAGAATTACCATTACAAACTCACTGACTTTTTGAAGGCGTACTGCATTTTTGAATCAACAGATTCACAGTCACACCTGACCAGGTTGTCCCCACCTGGAACCAAATAACAAAAACCGTGTATCTTTTAAACTCTTTTCTCCTCAGGCCCACCTGAGACCATCTTGCTACACAAACTATCTTTTTTTTTTTCTTTTTTTTTTAATACTTAATCACATCTATGCTTGCTCAGACTATTTAACCTAACACTTTTGCTATCCTAATACTTACTCAGGCTATCCTCACCTAAAATTAATGCTCAGGCTATCCGTGCCAGACATAGACCTCAGACATTATCCAACCCTACTTCCCATATCCGGGAATGCCACGGTTTATTTTTTGTAATGCATAAGACCATAGGGCAACATGTAGAATGCTAAATTATTAAAAACGTATCAAATTCACTTACTGTTGGTTCTTTTGTTTTTTTCTTGGCACCACTCTCATCACCAGACATTGTTGAGTCTAATTTCCTTTTATTTTTCTTGTTCTTGTCACTACTAGACACATTTGCAAGTTCAATGGCAAAATGGCAGAGTTTAATAAGATCACCTCTAGACAACGACTTCTTCAACATCTTAGACAGCTTTTCTAAATCCATGGCTAGGCTTTTTTCTAAATAGTCTTTTAAAGAGTCTTCACTCACAGATCTTAAATCTTCTTCCTCATTGAAACTATTTAAATCTTCAATATGTTCTGATGCGTTAAATTTCAACAATAAATCCAAATACATCTCTGCAGAAAAGTTTTCTACCTCTCTTTGGAGAATCATTGCTATATCACTTTGATAACAAATAATTATGCGATAACGTCCGACTCAGTGCACGGCCTGAGATCGAAGTGACACTAAGCCAGGGAAACTTTATCTTATATCTAAGAGAAGCATGTGTCAATCATTTAGAATAGTTACAGGGCTCACCACACTTGCAAAAAATAGGGAGACTTGACTTCTCCCTCAGAGACCATGAGGGAGAAGTGAAGGCATGACAGGGAGACTTCCAACAGCGTCATAGAGTCATATTTTCACAAAATGTGGTGTTTTTTTTCACATTTTTTTTTGTTTTGCATTTGAAGTGTGTCTTTGCTAATTAGTAATATCTTGTTAATATCCTTCATATTTAACATTAAATTCATGTTTTGTATTTGTTTTATTATTGTTATTGATTTTAGATTTTATTCATTTTTGCCTTGAAATCTGTCAATGGCCTCTAAATGTTCCTTTCCTTCCCCCGATTTGAAATGTTCCCATGATCACTGTGTTTAAAACTTAGACAAGTTGATTGTTTAGCTTTTAAAAAGTACAAATAACTCAGTTTTGTGAAAATAATTAGAATATAACACAATTCAACTGCCAATTTGGTAAAGGAAGCATTTGTATATTTTAAAGTAATATGAAAGGCAAATATTGCGGAATTTTTGGATTAAATATTTTCGCTTAATATGTCACTTAATTTTAACTAATATCAACTGCATAACATTAGAAATCTGCTCAAAAGCAGATTTTAAGAGCAAATCACAAAATATTTGACAGCAGATAATTCTGTTTTCCCATACAGTAATGCAAATGATATGCACGTGACCCAAGATTTGAACTCTTTCGGGGAGATTATCGCTCATGCGCACTGTTCAGTTGATGAAAAAAATGTTGGATGCAAGTAAAAATATATTCTGTGTGTACCACATAAGAATAATTGCACCAAAAAAAAATGGTTCACACAACATGAAACAGACAGATTCCTCAATAATCATTGTCAGGAATGCGTGTGTGCTTACCTCAGCATCCATGATTGTTTATCTTTTCGTCACGAGGTCATGATCGGCAATCATCGGAACATAACAACCGAAAGTTAATCAGTCTCCACAACAATGGCGAGGACGATAAACATGCACACGGATTTGCAGATTTCTAATTGGTGGGAGCATATTTCGACTTGAAACATGCATGAATAGCTTAGTAGAGGTACTGCCATATTCCAAATTGAATTTTCAGGGAAAATATTTCTTCACCCAAAACTGGTGTAATATTACTTTAAGATTTGGGATTTAATTTTCACCTGGAATTTCGTCAGTATAAATTTGCAGAAGTTTGCCGTGATACTTTTGTATCAACAAATTAAACCTTCTTTATTGCTTGAATAAAACATTTCCCTCTTATTCTTATGTATCTTCCCATTGATTACAATTGTTTTGTCAATCAGCTTTACCATAAAACGAAGATTATTTGCAAGAAAAGAGTGACTTGCAAAAAGAAACAAGGCGACTTTAATTTCGCTTTGTAGTCGAGGGAGAGCGACTTCAGCCGATATAGGGCGAGAATTTCGCCCACTTCGCCTGGTTTGGTGAGCCCTGCAGTTACTGATAAAACTTGTGAAATCAATGGTGTTAGATTTATACATACAAGCCAGGGATAGTATGTTTTATCCATGTACATCCCACGTTTGGTTTCCACTCAATAACTTGAGTTGAATTGAGCAAATTATTTGAAATATATACATAATGTCATAAACGATATACAATTTCATTTTTGACCTTTCAGAAGCATCTATGAATTAGGAAATGTTCTTCAAACTCTAATATACCTTTTAAAAAATA
Organism: Bathymodiolus brooksi; assembly: GCA_963680875.1. NCBI lineage: Eukaryota > Metazoa > Mollusca > Bivalvia > Mytilida > Modiolidae > Bathymodiolus > Bathymodiolus brooksi. Next base: position 41,554,711 of record OY804577.1, read on the forward strand.
TCATGTTTGATATCAATTTTGTATCTGTTGTCATCGTTCGTTGAAATTGAATTTGTTGTGAATGACATTGGAATGTTTCTTGACAAAGTGTGTGATTTTTGGGCTGATTGAAAATCCAAGATGACCTCCACAGAAGGACATAGTATCCAAGATGACCACCATAGAAGGACATAGTATCCAAGATGACCTCCATTGAAGGACATAGTGTCCAAGATGATCTCCATTGAAGGACATAGTATCCAAGCCAAGATGGCCTCCATAGAAGGACATAGTATCCAAGATGACCTCCATAGAAGGACAGTATCCAAGATGACCTCCATAGAAGGATATAGTATCCAAGATGGCCACCATAGAAGGACATAGTTTACCATAGGTCCACATGTTGATCGGAAATTTATGATGGCTGCCACCACAGGACAAGTTCAACATTAGATCTTATGGGGAAAATCTATTTCTCTGGAACCACTTAACCACTGGCTTCAATATTCCTTGGACAGTTCTCTACAAAATGTTCTTTTTATTTATACTTGTAAGGGATCATAAAATGGCTACCACCAAATGACTTAGTTTAACACAGAACCCTTTTAGAAAAATGAACAAAGGTTTTTTTTTTTCCAGAAACTACAAATATGCCTTAGCCTAAACTGTACATAACTGATCATTTGGGGGTCCTTTAATAAAAAGTTTCTGTTGATCAGAAAACATACTGTCATTTACATATGTACAACACTTCTCTTAACTTTGTTGTTCACACTCATACATCTGAAGTATGGTTAGAGATTGATTACATATAAAATGCTTCCATTCTTATTATATAAAGATAAGAAACAGCAGGATCTAAAAATATTGTATCTCTGATTCATCTTCCAGGTGTAATATTTTTAATTTTCATAAACATTATCTAAAAATGAATAATTATTCATGTAACAGGAGTATTTTTTTTATTATTAAGTGTTCTGTGGATATTAAAGTTATCTTTTTAGCTCACCTTGCCAAAGGCAATGTGAGCTTTTGACATCACTTGGCATCCGTCGTCTGTCGTCCGTTAACTTTTCACATTTTAATCTTCTCCTCTGAAATCCCCTCAGCCAATTGAAGTGAAACTTAGTAGGAAGCATCTATGGAAGGTTCTCTCTAAAGATTGCTCATTTTGTCCCGATCCATTAACAAACATGGCCGCCATAAGCAATTCTTGTTTCTGATTGGCCGATTTTTTTAAATCTTCTCCTCTGAAATCGCTTGGCTAAATGAACTGAAACTTGGTAGGAAGCATCTATGGCATATCCTTTATAAAGATTACTCAATTCGTCCCGATCCGTTTACAAACATGGCCGCCACAGGCAATTCTTGTTTCTGATTGGTTGATTTCTAACAAATCTTCTCCTCTGAAACCACTTGGCCAAATGAATCGAAACTTGGTAGGAAGCATCCTTGGAAGATCCTCTATAAAGATTGCTCATTTAGTTCCGATCCGTTTACAAACATGGCCACCACAGACAATTTTTGTTTCTGATTGGTTGATTTCTAAAAAATCTTCTCCTCTGAAGCTGCTTTGCCAAATGAAACGAAACTTGGTAGGAAGCATCCTTGGAAGGTCCTCTATAAGATTGCTCATTTAGTTCCGATTCGTTAGCAAACATGACCGCCATAGGCAATTCTTGTTTCTGATTGGCTGATTTTAAAAAATCTTCTTCTCTGAAACCACTTGGCCAAATGAACCGAAACTTGGTAGGAAGCATCTATGGCAGGTCTTCTATAAAGATTGCTCATTTCGTCCCAATCCGTTATCAAACATGGCCACCACAGACAGTTCTTGTTTCTGATTGGTTGATTTCTAAAAAATCTTCTCTGTAACCGCTTGGCCAAATGAATCAAAATTTGGTAGGAAGCATCTGTGAAAGGTCCTCTATAAAGATTGCTCATTTAGTTCCAATCCGTTAACAAACATGGCTACCACAGGCAATTCTTGTTTCTGATTGGTTGATTTCTAAAAAATTGTCTCCTCTGAAACCGCTTGGCCAAATGAATCGAAACTTGGTAGGAAGCATCCTTGGAAAGTCCTTTATAAAGATTGCTAATATAGTTCCAATCCGTTTACAAACATGGCCGCCAAAGGCAATTCTTGTTTCTGATTGGTTGATTTCTAAAAAATCTT